>WBNO01016576.1:1184295-1232480 GCA_013400575.1 Peucedramus taeniatus
GGAGCCTGACGTGTCCCTCCCGCCGCGGCCGCCGCTCGCTGCTGCTCGGCCGGCGCCGCCATGGGCAGTGAGTACCGGGAACCCCCGCTCCCCCGCGCTCCTGCCGCTCCCCTCTGCCCGGGAAAGCGCCGTTCCCGCGGGTGGCAGCTCAGCCCGGGGAAGGAAGCGGCGCCGTGCGCTCCGCGCCGGGCGCTGAGGGTATCGGGGTGGGGGGGCGGTGTCACCTCGGGCATGAGCCCTGCAGGGACAGTGTCACAGGGAGTCACAGAGTGCGGCTGCGAACCGCAGTGATCCCATCCCTGAGGATCTGCGGGAACGCGAGGAAAAGCTGCTTGCAAGGCCTCTTAGTCGATTGCTGTATTGCTGTAGATCTTGGCGAGACCCTTGATTTGAATGAAATTGAATATCGCGGTCCAATGTAGCTTTTCAGACATAATTTTTTGAAATTAAGGAAATATCTTCTGTGGGCTGGGCTTAAGTTGCCGCTGAAGTTTCAGCCTTCCATGGAAAGGTGGAAAGGCAGCAGTAATTTCAGTTCTGCACTGCTGTACTCTTCTTAGTTCAAATCAGTCCAAAATTCGGATGCAACCTTAGATTTGTCTTAACAGATTTAGAATTAACTCTTGTTCAAATTCAGAGCTCTCTGCTTATGGGAGAACTTGTTACTTTGCAAATCCCCTCTTCATTATATGCTTATTTTAAGACAGACTTTCTGATCTAAGGGTGTGTCTTTTTGGCTGGGAGGGGATCATGGCATGAGATGTTCTGCAGACTAACTCGAATTGATGCTTCTGAATTGCATGGGTAGGAACTGTTAAGCTGAGGGGCCCAAAAGTGTGTAGGAATCCTTAAACTGTATGGCTCAAAAGTAATGTACAACATTATATAGTATACTTTTATATAGTGCCTTTGGTATTGTATATAGTAATATACAATACCCAAGGCACTTTTTTCTCTAATATTTGGCTGAGGAGAAACTACCATGAAGTAAAAGTTCAAGGGTGTTGATAAACTCATGTAAAGCAATGACAAAGGTTTTTTGGTGCTGTCAACTTACTTGGTGAAATGGGAAAATGCTTGACTTTCTTTAATACTGTTCCTAGTCCATACTGTACTCAAAACATGTTAGCTGAATCTTTGTGTAATTAGAACAGATAAGAATCTATTAATACAAAACACACCCCCTGCTCCAAACTAGCCAACCAAAATTTGCCCAGAACTGGGACTTTTATTATATAAAGTGCATGTCCAAATTCAGTTGACAGCTTTTCCTGGTGTTCATTGTATCTGTGTATTCATTTTGTCTTTTAACTTATTTCTGTACAGTAAAATTTCTTGAAGTGATCAAGCCCTTCTGTGTTATCTTGCCTGAAATTCAAAAGCCAGAACGGAAGGTAGGTTAATAAAATTTTCGTCCTAGGTTTGTATTTGTGTGATATAGAATATTTAGAGTTTGCATTTGTGGGATTTGGGGTTTCTTCCCTGATGGGAGAATGGCAGTTTTGGGTACAGCTGTTTTTAGTGGAGTGCATGTGTGGTGCATCTCAGGTGGATGTGGCTGTATAAGAATAAATGGGGTTGGGCAGATTTGTTTATGTCCCAGCAGTGCATGGTGAGATGTTGAAGGCAGTACAGATTGAAGTGTGAACTAAAGAAAGTTAAAGCAACAACTTGAAAATCTTTGCTTCATAATCTCTAATCTGAGATTATTTGCTGAGATAAGATGCTCCATATTACTGATTTTTTCTCATCATAAGCTGTTACTCATGAAAATGTAAGACTCATTTCTGTGGAAGTACTAGAATTACCTTGCATTGACATAAGCTTGTTTATTTGGATTAAACTTTGAATGAAGCTTTGTAGCTTTCCTTGGTCTCATGTGGGATGGAAGGGATGAACAGTATGTTGTTTTCTTTAGGGTGTTCTGTACTTTGTCCCTCCTCAAGAAAATCAAGTGTGCTACTATGAAAGTTTGCTTGATGGACTAGGTCTCATTATCTTGACAGCTTTATCATCTGTTGCTGGTTTTTGGTTTTGTGTTTTTCCCTTTAGATTCAGTTTAAGGAAAAGGTACTATGGACAGCTATCACACTCTTCATCTTCTTAGTATGCTGCCAGGTATGTTTCATTCCCTTTTTAAGGAAGAGCTGAAATGTTTAAAGCATGCTGTGAAGTTTCTAATTTAATCTCTTGGTTGGAAATGCAGATTCCCTTGTTTGGCATTATGTCATCAGACTCTGCAGATCCTTTCTACTGGATGAGAGTGATTCTGGCATCAAATAGAGGTATGGCCAGACTTTCAGGAGGGTGTTTTTTTTAGCTTGAATCAAAATGGTTTTGGACTTGCATTCTGCTCCATTGTAATAAATATAAAAACAAGTGGAGAGTGAAAAGTAATATTTCTATATTATTTAAAGTCATAAATCAGTGTGACATTGGGAAAGGGAACTTTCTGGACAAAATGAGTTTATCGTTGACTGTGTGCAATCTAATACATGTACAAAACATGAGCTTTTTTTTTTTTTTTGAGGGAAATGGTTAGGGAAGAGACTATTCCTAATTACCTGCACTGCTGCTGTTGCAGTCTTCAAGATTTGTGATTTGTATTTCAAAATCATTTGTGTTTCCTTGAATGCTGTGGTTTCCTGGGTGACTTCTTTGAGTCTGTCACACAGAAGATTGAAATGTACAGTAGTTTATATAAATTTCTGTTTCTTGAGGAGGCTTTCTAGTGCAGCTATGAAATAGGAATGGTGACAGTTTCCTGAATTCTCTTTATCATTCTATATCATTTGAGCTATCAGGTTATATCATACTTTATGTAGAGTAAATCTATTCTTGACAGCAAAAGTCTTTTTCAGTGAACACAGTATTTTTGAGGTACTGAGGAGTACTGTGTATCAAACTGACTTGTAACAAACTTTTGTTATCATTGATAATTGTTACATTTATGGAGATTTGGAGTTTTAGATCTTCTCCATTGTGATGGATAAAAACTAACTTTGAACTTCACTGTTCTTCCTGTGTCTGGCAGGAACATTGATGGAGCTGGGCATTTCACCCATTGTCACCTCAGGGCTCATCATGCAACTCTTGGCAGGTGCCAAGATAATTGAGGTTGGTGACACCCCAAAGGACAGAGCTCTCTTCAATGGAGCCCAGAAATGTGAGTAGCAGCTCATGTAGAGCTCTGGTGGTTTAGTGTATCTCACCCTACAGTGGAAAGTGTGGATTTACCATGGGATGAGTGGGGCAGTTGGGCTTGTGGGTTTGTGTCGTGCTGTGTGTCGTGTTCTGCTGCAGATACCTGCATTTCATCACTCTCTTACTGACAGCTCTCTGCCTTGTTGGCTGTTAAGCTTCAGAAAGGTGTGAAAAGGAAAAGTGTCAGTGCCATTGGCATTGCTGCTGTAATCTCCCAAATAAGTGCAGCAGTGTTGAGTCTGTGGAGACTCAGCTTTTGAACTGTGATGGTCAGTGTTGATCTGAGTGTTTCATAGTGATTAAGATGTTGGTTGTAGCTGTTTATACCTTGCAGCTCCAGGCATGGGTCGTTCTCATCAATAAGGGGTCTCTGTGGTCAGTTGATAATCACTTCCAGAAAAAAATGGGTGTTTTGTAGCTGTTTGATGCTGTACACTATTTACTGATCTGTGTACTGGAAATAATCATAAATTGCTACAGTAATATCTTAACACCCTCAGAGTTTTCAGTATCTAAAGCAGCCTTTGGTAACCAAACCCACTTGCTTCTAAGTGCATTTGTTTCTGAACTATCTGTGTATTTCTATTTTCAGTGCCAGATTTCAGACAACAAAGTTAACTTGAATTTAACATCTTGAATTTGAGCGTCCCATGACTTACATAGTCCTTCCCAAATGTTGTGGTTCGTTCAACCCCATCTGGCAACTAAGTATCACATGGGACATTTGCTCACTCTCCTGTGGGAAGGAGCGGAAAATCAGAAAAAAAAAACAAAAAGCCCTCATGGGTTGAGATAAAAACAGGTCAATAACTGATACAAAGTATAACAATTACAACTGTAACAAAAAGGAGAGAAATGAAACTTCAGAGAAACAAGTGATGCACAATGCAGTGCTCCCCCCTGCTGATGGATGCCCAGCCAGTTCCTGAGCAGAGATCGGCCCCTCCTGCCCAATCCCCCCCCTTGGTGTGCTGAGCCTGACATTCCAGAGTATGGAATATCCCTGTGGCCACTTAAGGTCAGCTGTGCTGGTCATGCTCCCTCCCAGCTTCTTGTGCACCTGCTGGCTGGCAGAGCAGGGGACACTGAGAAGTCCTTGTCTTGGGGTAAACACTGCTGAGAACAACTAAAACAACAGCACATCAGCCTGTTATCAGCATTACTCTCATGGAAAATCCAAACCACAGCACTCTACCAGCTACTACAAAGAAAATTATCTCAGCTGAAACCAAGATTCTCTACAAAAAAGTGATTTCTGTTTCTCTAATTGCCCACTGACATAAGTATCCAGAACAAATATACACTTTTTCTTTTTATTCTGTAGTGTTTGGAATGATCATTACCATTGGACAGTCCATTGTGTATGTAATGACTGGAATGTACGGAGACCCATCTGAGATGGGTGCTGGTATCTGCTTGCTTATCACAATCCAGGTAATTTCTTGTCTTTTCTCTTCCCCTGAAAGGGTAAAAAAATCCGCCTTATGAACAGGCTGTCCTACATGCAGAGCAAAAAGGCCCAAGCGTACCTGCTTCTTCACATACAGTCTAATCTTTTAATGCACATTATTTTTCTAACAAAATGAAAAAGACATAAAACTAATGCTGCATTTATTTTTTTACTGTAGCTTTTTGTTGCTGGTTTGATAGTTCTGCTCTTGGATGAGCTGCTCCAGAAGGGGTATGGTCTTGGTTCTGGCATCTCTCTCTTCATTGCCACCAATATCTGTGAGACCATTGTGTGGAAAGCATTCAGCCCCACCACAGTGAACACTGGGCGAGGTAACATGGCACAGTCTGTTTTCTTTACTACTAGTTAATACAAAAAGGCAACCTTTTTTTTTTTCCCCCTCGCTGTTAACTTAATGCCAAATGCTGTGAATACCATCTTAACTGTGTAGTGAATCTTGCTCATGCAGCAGGTACTGCTGTGTAAAGTGCAAACACAAAGACATTTTTTCTCAATTTGTAGTATCTCACAAGATATTTACTGAACTTGAGTTTCTTACAGTGCCTTCAGTATAAGGCAGCAGTAATAGACTGCCATTGTATTATGGTTGCTGTCCAACTTACTGACCAAATATCACCTGTTTCTTTCTGCTCCTTGTCTTTTTTACACTTTGCCCTGAAGACATTATTCTCCAAACTCCACTGGAGATGATTCTGTTTGCTGCTGTAGAGTAGAAAACAGAAGAGAGGTTATGCCTTTTGCTGTAATCCAAACAATAACTTGAGTCTCACCACAACTGACACTAGAAAGCCTGACGCTTCCCTGTAACTTTACTTTTTTGTTTGATCAGGAGGAGGAAAGAAAAAACTTGGTGCTTGTCAGTGTTTCTAGAGACCAGTAGAGTTATCCTGTGCTGGGTTATGATTTAGTTTGTAGGCCACTACAAGGGGATTTTTAAAAAATCTTGGAAATAACACAGCTGATATGAAGTGTGACAATATAAAAGCCTGAGAACATGCTCAAGATGCAGAAGACTCAGAGCAATCCCATTCTGAATCCTGTAGTTCAGAAGTATACTTAATGGGACAAAACACTGAAACTTGGGGATAATCACAGCTCACCTAACTTTTTTCTTTTCCTTTCCAAGGCATGGAATTTGAGGGAGCCATCATTGCTCTGTTCCATCTTCTGGCTACTCGCACAGACAAAGTCCGAGCTCTTCGCGAGGCCTTTTACCGCCAGAATCTTCCCAACCTCATGAATCTGATTGCCACCATCTTTGTCTTTGCAATTGTCATTTACTTCCAGGTCAGTTGGAATAATGAGGGTTGTAAAACTATGGAAATTTGCTTCCTTCTACAAGAAATGATATTTACACAAGGCTCATTTTTGTACCTTATCATCTGGATGTTCATTATACACTGCCTTCTCTTTATCAGTTTCCACACTTACTGTAGTCACACAGAAGACTTGAGACTTACTTTGATCTCTGAAAAAAGAAACAAGAAACCAAATAAAAATACCCCAGATGCATGTGTGCATGTGATACTGTCTAACCCAAATGGTATTGCTTTTTACTGGGAAACACTTTGAAGTTTTTAGGCCTATGTGTCTCTTACTGTTTGTTGCTGAAGAATATAGGAAGTTTTAATGTTTCTTTTCCTGGATGCTTTGTTCAGTCTTTTTGAAACTTCAGATTTTTTTTGATGTCTAAATCCTTCCTACCTTCTTGTGTGTTGGATGTGTGTTTAGACAGCCATGCAGGCTTGCAGACCCTTTGCAGAAGGGTTCTCATGGAGAGGAGAGCCCTCTGGGCAGAGTATTTGTACTTGCACAAAATGATTGCAGGTCTCTTCTGTTGCTGTCAAGGCCTTGCACTTGCAATTTATGATTGCTAGGGGTTCACGTCCAGATGTAATGGGACACTTTTTTTTTGAAAACTTTTCAGGGCTTCAGAGTGGATCTTCCTATCAAATCTGCTCGCTACCGGGGCCAGTACAACACCTACCCTATCAAGCTGTTCTATACTTCCAACATTCCCATTATTCTCCAGTCTGCCCTGGTGTCAAACCTGTATGTCATCTCCCAGATGCTTTCTGCCCGCTTCAGTGGCAACTTGCTGGTCAGCCTGCTGGGCACCTGGTCTGTGAGTATTCCCTCTCATCTTGCATACATCTTTACAAGGGCACCATTGAAATGTGGGGTTGAAGAGACGATCACTGAATATTAAGACACACACTGATAGGTGGTTAGGCACACTGAGACTCCTAAATTAGTAATTTGTTTGAATTAATGGTAGCATATGAGGCTTGCTGTGGTGAAAATAAATGTGTGTGCTGCTGCAGTAGTAATGATGCAAAGTGACACAAAGGTGGTAGAAACTTTTCTAAGACTTGGCTTAATGGCTAAGAAATAGTGAGAAGGTTGGTGACTGACTGCTTGCTTTCTTCTTCCAGGACACATCATCTGGAGGCCCTGCTCGTGCTTATCCAGTTGGTGGACTCTGTTATTACCTCTCACCTCCGGAGTCCTTTTCTTCAGTGTTGGAAGACCCTGTACATGCAGTTGTTTATATTGTATTTATGTTGGGCTCCTGTGCTTTCTTCTCTAAAACGTGGATTGAAGTCTCTGGCTCCTCTGCTAAAGATGTAAGTTTAAAATGACAAATTATGTAAGCTTACATGATGAAAACAGATGGGCTGTTGTAAGAATGAGACTGACTTTCTTCTGAAAAAGCTGTTCTGCTGGTAATATTGTTGGTAATATTCATTGTTTGTGTAAACAGGGACGGTGTCTTTTTTTAATTGAGAAAGATTAAGACAGAATGGGGGTAATTTTTTCCTGTGTTCTTTACTGCTTTTTCAAACCAACATCAAAACTTAAATTGCTTTAATTGGAATTAGGAAATTTAGAACATAGAAACATGTGATCAGTGTGAGAGCAGGAAAGGTAACAGGAGAGGTAGAAACTCTTTCAGTGCCACATGACAGGTGCACTGTGTGCAAGGCAGTTGCCACTTAAAAACTTGCAGGTAAAGCTCAGCCATTCCTGACACAGAGAGTTCTGAGCTTCCTCTGTGGGGTAATTACCTAGTGGTTGTTATTTTTAACTTGAGAGCACTGACAATGGAGAATATAGTGCAGTGCATTGATGTACCTGAGGCTAGCTTCTCAAAATTTCCATTTGCTACAGGATATTTAACATTCAGGAACTATATCATCCTGAAACTGGAGTTGGAAAACAAAATGGAAAATAGCTGTCATTGTGGAATACTTGTATTGTGTGGTTTGGGGTAGGAGGTGAAGTTTGGCAGCCATATGGAATGGTTTAATCCATTCTTTAAGAAAGAAGTAATTGCACAGTTACTGTAACAGTGTGAGCACACTCTTGTTTTGGACTTGCATCTTGCTGCTTCTCAGGCATGCAGGGAGGCACTCACAGCCATGACAGTCAGGTTTTTATTTCAAAGTAAACCAATTTAATATTCAGAGTAGACAGTTTTTAACACTTCAATACTTTTTTCCTGATACTAAGTAAGATAATTTTAGGTTCATGCAAAAAAGATCATAAATAAAAGTTGATAAATTACTTAAGTATTCACTGTGTAGTGGAAAACTGGCAGCTTACTCATCTAAAAGTGTGTTTTCTCAGTGCATGGAGTCAGTGATGAGCACCCTGCTGGAGTTTGTTACCCACAGTTGTTAGTAAAGTGTTTGCAGGGCTCCACTGTAACCCTGTGCAACTGCAGAAATCCAGTTTAAGAATAATGTTCCAAGAAGGGATTCTGAGTCTGGTTTCTAGTGTGGCTCCACAAATAAATAGTTGACTCAAATGAAAGCAGGAAACTGAAACAGAATGAACACTTCAAGGAGTGGTTTTGCAACATCTACGAAACCCTCATCAGGGGAAGGGTAGATGGCAAAACATGGATTGAATTATGTGTATTAGAGCCTACCAGTATCCAAATTTTCCTTTTCTCAGTAGGACTAGGATTATCCAGAAAGCTTTGTATAATTGACAGGTAGAAAGGTGCCTGTGATTGTAATTTATCTGAAGTTGAAATGTTGGATATTTTGAACTCAGATAACTAACGTAAAACACAATCCAAAACCCAAACCAATACAAAAATCACCCAACCCCACCACCATTTACTTCTCTTTTCCCACGGTACTACATTCCATGGCCTTGGCAAATCACAGTAAACTTACTTGCTCCATTCCTTGTTTCAATACAGGTTGCCAAGCAATTGAAAGAACAGCAAATGGTAATGAGAGGCCACAGAGAAACTTCAATGGTACATGAACTCAACAGGTGAGCTACATATTCACTGGCTGTTCATGCAGAGTGTTATAGGCAAACAAATGGCAAAGTTTGCTTTGACTTCCATTTCCTAGATCCTAGAACACAGATATTTTTTCAGCTTTGATGTCACATGCATGAGACATAGAATATTATCTCATTAATGGAAGATTTGTACAGTGCAGCTTATTTTTGCCTTGCATTTAAATAATTTGCCTCAAATTCTGGACCTTTTATTTTCCTGTTTTATTTTTTCATTTGCATACTCTTCTCAGGGTAGCTAATAATGAGCATTTCAGTGTACTTTACTACTTCAAGCTGACCCGGAAGTATTTTCGTACTGTATTTTTTCATGGATTATTAGTCTTGAGGACTGTTTTCATGCAGACCTTGCTTCTAAAACAAATAGTTACTTAAGTCTCCTGGATGCATAGGTGGGCAGGGGTTGATGTCTTTAGGTTTTCAGATTTCAGGGCAGGACCTATGTTCCCTTTGTGTTATAGTAATGTTATTGTAACTTTGGATTTCAGTCATCTACAGACAATTTGAATAGCCAGTAGCCATGAGTTTGATATCTGTGCATAATTGCATGGTGGACTGTAATACCATCTCCTCTTAGTGTAGTATTTTTTCCTTCTCCAGACAGGTTGAGCATTTTGTATTCTTATCCACATTGTAGATCCACAAGGGAAGAGAGTATTCTGCCATTGACTTTTTTGTTACTATCTAAGCAAACTCTAATGGCCCCTTTTCTATTCTCATTTCCTGTTTTACAGGTACATCCCTACAGCTGCTGCCTTTGGTGGGCTCTGTATTGGTGCCCTCTCTGTGCTGGCAGACTTCCTTGGGGCAATTGGCTCTGGAACTGGAATTCTGCTTGCTGTCACCATCATTTATCAGTACTTTGAAATTTTTGTAAAGGAACAGAGTGAAGTTGGCAGTATGGGAGCTCTTCTTTTCTAAACCTAGTTTCTCATGGACCCAGGAAAGAGAGGAGGGACATTCTCAAAGTGTAGCCAGTCAGGGGAAAAGAAGTAAACTATCATAAACTTGATAGTGTCATTCTATAGAAACACATATTTTAATAATGTTTCCAAAGCACATTCCCTTATGTTCAAACTTTTCTAGCATACTGTTTGCATTTTATAAATTGATGAGGAAAATGTGCAAAAAATTTTTTTAAGAAAATTCTTTTTTAATTATGTGTTAGGAGAGTCAGCTTTCTGACTTGGATTTAGTTCAATGACTCCTGAAAAATTTCTGAGCCCCTTTCACATTTAGTAACCTGAAGCCTTTACAGGTTTTAATTAATGTTTGTTAAATGAATATTTGGAAGGGATTTTTTTTCCATTTAACTTGTTTTTGCAGCTCCTTTGCAGTAATGGTGAAAAAAATCTCTCCATCTGATGCTCAAGTTCCATAATTACGGTTGTAAGCACAAATGGTGTTTCATGTGTTTGGGGGTTTTTTTTCAGTGTGGCAGATTTGAAGGGCAGTTGTTTCTTTTTACTACTATATAATATCGATAATTCCAAATGTTTTGTCTTGTAATTACTGCACTAGACCTTGTCAGCTGTTGAGTGTTGGCTTGAGACTGTTTTCAAGTTTCTGTGTAAGAAAGGAATGTGTCCTTTCCCACCACCTCTCCTCCACAAGCAGAAAACTCAGGTAAATCTAGATTCTGCCAGAACCTGTGCCTAAGAGTTGCTACTTTGAAACTTGGTGAAACTGACTTTGTAAAGCCTTCTAATTAGTCTTTACTGCCATTAGTGGCTGTGCTTCTAGTTCTGATGTCAGCTGAAAGGAGTGAGTGTTATGGCTGCTTAGATGCAAATCTGCTTGTGCTCTTTGCTAGAGTGAAGTTTCTCTCCTTGGTAATGAATTCTGGTCTTGTAGCAATCAGGATGTTATCTGCTTACTCATATCTAGTGAGTTTTGAGTCTCATTGCCACAAAAGAGTGGAAAGAATGGATGCTACTTGTCTGTTTTTGTAGATCTTGATACAAGACCCTTGTCAGATAACTCCACTAAGGGGCTTATGTAGAAGGCTTTTCCATGCTATAATCTCACGGATTTGAGTGCTACACAGGAAAATACTCTTTCAGAAGGTATTGGGATTCCTTTTTTGAAAATCACACCTTCAAAATGGAGAGTTTACAGTTAAGGCTGTAATGGACCAGAATAAAACTTAGTTTTCCACTTTAATTTAGGTTGTCAGTACTAATCAGGTGACTAGGACCAAATGCAAATATCTGTGTATGAGTCTTGTAAATACACTTCTCAGTCAGTATTGGACAACATGGAAACCAGAAGGAGGAGTTGTGGCTGCTGGAACTTTTTTTTTGCACTGCATCAACATGCCTTCTGTGCATTTTTGCATGTTGGGCAGACAGTCTGTGAGTCACTGGTCACTGTTCCTGCTGGAGTTGGGGGACTCTGTTACACACCCAAGGAGCACAGATGACATCCAGAAACCCTTGTTAATACCCTGAGCTCAGATACCAAACACATGGAAAATCTGCAAATGTGAATTGGGATGCACCTATCAATGAAAGTCAAATGCCTGGGATGAGGATCACAATTGGAAAAGGAATAAAAGAATTGGGATGAAGTATCCATGAAATGATCACTGTCAGCCATTCACTATGATATCACACAACATTCAATATTTTTTCTGGTTTTTTATGAAGTACTAGTGCACCACAGCACAACTGTGATATGAAATGAGGACAGTTTAAAAGTGGCATTAAAAGGAGAGGGAAAGGGTTCTGATACAATTCTGCTTTGGGGATTTTTTTTTTGTTGTTGTTTTTCCAGGAAGCCAAACACAAACTTTATTTTAATATAAAAGACTCCACTTCTGTGCATGCTGCTCTGGCTGGGCTGGAGCTGTACTTGTATTTTTGGTCATATGTGTTTGCAGTTTAGATCATTTGCTCTTTGGTATCTAAGCAGCACTTTTCTGTACATCTGTATTTTTGTGGTCTAGTGGTGAATCTTTGTTATCAAACAGCTGTGTCCTCAAAGCAGAACCTGCTGGCCATACAATGGATGTTCACAAAAAGAAATAATGCCTATAAAATCTGCTTTATAATGGAATAAAGTACATCGTTGGAGCTAGTGCTTGGCTTTTGGTGCTTGGATACTGTTACAATTCTAACACTTGTAGGGTAAGGTTATCCACCTATGAGACTGAGAAAGGGTACCCTCAAAACACCTGATCAGAGTGTCAGTGTGAAATAAAGACAATTTGTATTGGCTTCAAGGTCTCTCAGTAGTGCGTTGCCAAAATAACTGGATCTTGACCATTCCTTTGGGCTTTTCTTTTTTGAGTTGCAATTCTAAAGGCACTGCACAAGGAAATAGAGGGTGAGTGGGTAATGATGCATCACTTTAACAAAAACTGTTTCCATTAGAGATACACTGCCAGTCTTTTAGTAGTGTGATAATTGAGACAACAAATATTGTTTTTCTCTTTGAGGTTTTTCAACTTAGAGTAAGGGAAAATTTTGCTTTCCTCCTGAATAAAAATATCCCAGTACTTGAAAGCAGATTTACTTAAAATACTGTTACTGGGTACAGGAAGTTCAGCTATGATTTTGGTTGTGTTTGGAGTCACTCTAAACAGCAGCCTGCTTTCTCCCTTGCTGTTTTATTTTTCATCAGGAAACTTGCATTGATGACTGTGGTTGCCATGGGAATATTATGTCATCACACATATGATTACAGGAATAATTGAGGTCACTGTAGATGTGATGAGTTATGTGCAAGAGAGTTGGATGAGAACCAACACCAGGGCAACATATGACATCTTTTTGCTGGGGTTGTTTTGTGCAAAATTCTTGACATGTCCTTTTCTTCTGCACCGTAGGTTTAATGTTAAAGTTTCTTTAGCATTTAAGTGCTGGGTATTTAATTTTTGTCCCTTTTGTCATTATTCATGAAGCTTTAAAAATCATCTGTTTTTTTCTAGTTCACTTATTCCTAGGGCCTATTTCCATGTAATTTTGAGATGGCAAACAAATGAACTTTTTTCCCTAATTTCTCAAACATTTTGTTGAGTTTTTATATTTAAAAATAAATTAATTCCTTATGGCTGCAACTGTAAAGGTTGTTGCTTTAGTCTGAATGTTTCATGACTGTGCTCCCTTGATTTTTTTCTTTCAGGGGATAACTCTGTCCCATACTGTGAACAGACTGATTTGCGGAATTTGTTATTTACGTTTTTTGGCCAACTTTTGAAAAAGGAGAAAGCCGAGTGGCCCAGTAACTGCTTTTCCTAACTCTCCTCTCTTGCAAGGAATAGCAAGCTTTAGGTGGCCCTCAGTTTCCCCACTGCTCCGAGGTTTCTGGGAGCTGTTTGCTCACGGCTGTGCTGTGACACTGTCCGGTCCTCAGCCAGCCCCCCTGCCTGGATCCCAGACCTGTTCCCGAAGCGTTGCCGGGTGCTGACTGCGCTCCAGCCCTTCCCGCGGCCCGGCTGCCCCCTCCAGGACCGTGCAGGCTGTTTCCGCCAGTGGAGAAGGGACAGGACAGGGACAGAGTCCCTCTGGGCAGGGAGGGACCCTGGTGGCATCTCTGCTGCGCCCGGTGTGCGCCGTGCCTGTCCTTCCCCTCCTTTCCCCGCCGCTCCTTTGACAGGTTTCTGCCGTGACCCCCCAGCCTTGGGCGGCCTCCGGCCCCTAAAGGAGGTGCGGGTGCTGGGGCAGCGCCGGCGGCTCCGGGGGCTGCGGCTCCGAACGGCTGCGGCTCCGAACGGCTGCTCGGCCCCGGAGCGGCTCCTCAGCCCCAGACCCCGGAGCGGCTCCTCAGCCCCAGACCCCGGAGCGGCTCCTCGGCCCCGGAGCGGCTCCTCGGCCCCAGACTCCAGAGCGGCTCCTCAGCCCCGGAGCGGCTCCTCAGCCCCGCCGAGCCTCCCGAAGCTCCGAGCCCGGCCCGGAGGCTCTGCCCGCCGGGTGGCAATGTTACCCTGCGAGACAAGCACGGCACTCGGGATCAGGGAAAAGCAGATCAGATATCTCTCAATTGTGTGTCCTTTCTTTTCCTTCGCTACTATGCCGATGGACGTCGTACAATGTAAAAAGTTCGGAGCAGAGTTTGCCAATATTTATTTGTGCTTCCTGGACCTGCGGCCAGGATTGAGGTTGTTTTAAGACAACCTTAATCAGACAACCTGAAAATAATATTTTAGAGTGTTTATAATATTTATAATATTTTCTAATATATTTCAAGCATGCTGGGTGCCAAGGGGCAGTTGTCTTCTTCTGCCACTTAGGCCTAGACTGAGACAGTCTATGGCATTGGAAAGAAGACAAGAAAAGAAGCATTTAAAACCAAAATCAATATTCTAAGCTGGGGACCTAATTAGTCAGCTAGACTTTAAGCTGCTGGTTTATAATGTGCTCCTGGATGGATCTGCTAAAATTGAAACTGTTCTGTGGGCCAGGTTCTAGCAATCCTCTGGCCATTGCCAGCGTGGTTCCAGCCAAGCTGGCAGCGTTTGGCAGAAAGGAAATACCCTGACAATTGGCACCTCCTTTGGCAGCTGTATCACAGGGGCTGGAGACTGAACAGCACAGACATGATACACTCTGTCATCGCAGAGGGGCTGTCAAGGTCAGACACGGGATGCTGGCTCTGAATATTTCGTGCTGAAGAACAAAAAGACTGGGCCAGTATCTCAGAAATAGGAATTCCTGGGAGCTTAAAACAGAGGGAACAAATAAAACAGCGAGGATACGTATTTTTAAGAAACTGTTTCAGATATTTTTATATTGCTTTGAAGAAAATCAGGATACATGGCGCATATATAAAATCCCAGATTCCCCTTCTTAGATATTAAGGCTAAAGTGGATGGTTCCAAAAGTGGTGTGAGCACTGCTGGGGAATACTAGCTCTCTGAAATCTCAGGCGAGTATTATCCACTTTAATCTTCAGCGTGTCTGAAGCTCTCTGATGTTCTTACAGCTCTAATGTGTCTCTTCTTTATACCTGTGGTGTGAAGATTTGTGAAAAGAAAAATGCAGCTCCAGACATACAGGAACAGGGAACAGTGAGCAGAACATTCTGCCTGGTTAACTTTGCTATACAAGTGTGATTTTTACTTTTGTTTAAATAGCTTCATCTTTTGGCAGTGCAAGAACATGAAATTGTTGCTGCTGGATTCCTTAGGGCTGCAGAACTATGCCTAATGCAGGTAGAGCAAGGGCTCCCTGTGACCACAAATATGGTCACTTACACGAGGATTTGGGATTACAGAGCTCAGCTGCAGGAAGTACCTGGTGGGTGTGTGGTGAGAGGCCATGAAGGAGTTGTGGGAAGAAGCAGTGCAGGAGTCAAGGGGCAGTGAGAGGATGTACCCTCCTGAAGCTGGGATGTGGTGGTATGATGTGCCTGTACCTAAAATCAGTGTATCTGAAAATGCTCTTGAGCTCCAGGATTCTCAAGGCTGCTGACAACAAATTATGAGTGCCTTGTGTGGCTGTGGATGGTGATTAAAATGCAGAGGGGCACTGCCTGCTGGATCTCCCCTGCCAGACAAGCCCAGAATACCTGTGTGCTATAGAAATCAATGATTTGTTTAACCTTGTTATCCCAGACTGACCTCATGTTTCCTTAGCACTGTCCAAAGTTTTCTTTGTGTTCTGCAGATGTAGAAACTTGTAAGATACAAAAGTCTGTTTGTTAAAATAATTCCTTTTCTAAGCACTTTTATCTTGGATATTTGAGGATAAAGCTTAAACTGTTGATTTTTAAGTTATTAGAAGAACATTTTTTTAACCTATCCCCCTTGCTTTGAGTGACTCTTGAAAGGAGGAGAGATTTATTGGGGGGAACATGTTAATTTCCTCAAGTAGGTAGAAAAGAGCTGTCTCTTATCTCAGTGCTTCCCATTTCTTAAGCAGTGCAGGCTGGTGGAAACAAGCCAACATTTGGGATAAGACTTATCTAATTTAGTGATGGAACACTAGCACAAGCCAGGGAATGTGACACTACTTTCTGCAACTGAGGTACATCAAAGTCATTTTATTTAGGTTTAAACACAGGTATTCACCTTTTTGTAGAGGATAGCTGGAAGCTCACAGGATCCCTTAAACTGGAATGGTGACAGGGATATGGCAGGTGAGAAGAGAAGGGTTCTAGTTGCAGAGCAAATACTCTAAAAGTGCTTCCACTTTAATGAAGTGGGTTCTCATCTGTTATTTGTGTTGCAGGAGTTGTTTCTTTTGCATGTGAGCTCTCATTTTGTGGGTGCTGACTGTAATTACAATATCATGGAGATTTTTGGTTCCAAAAATTGTACACTCGAAAAAAAAACCTCCCACTTAAAAAAAAAAAAAAAAAAAAAAGCTGCAGAGCAGAACAGGACTTGTCCCCAGTCCTACAGCTGATCATTGCAAGAGTCCTGGCTCAAACAGTGTCTGCCACCTCTTTATTGGCCTCTTCTACTGATTTTGCCTCTTCTTAAGGCACCAGAAGTGTTAACTCTGTACTGACTGAAATGCAGATCCAAACTGCATACATGTATGTATATAAAGTAGCTGTCTTTAAAATATAACTCTCAACAGTTAATTAATGAAATAATACCCTTAATTCTGCCCTTAATCCCAAAATCAGTGTGTGACCAGTGAGCTCATGCCTGTAGGAGAATGGGGGTCAGAGAACAGTGGTCCATGTGCCATCATGGTCATGTTTTCCTTTGTTCATGCAGAATTGCTGATACATCACAGTCTTGATATTATTTCATCCTTGCAGAATATTTCTACTTCTCCAGAGAGTGCTTCCTTTATGCATAATCCATTAAATGATGATCAGAGCTTTGAGTACCTGCAATCCATCAAGTTTAACACTTTACTATAAGAGAAGACAAAACCATTTCTCTATGGTTTTGGTTGTTAAACATAATAGCTATAAAATTGACTCAATCTAGATTTTTTACCTAAGCAGAGGTGACAGATTGATGCTGCTGGGGTTCTAGAAGGTGTTATTGGAGACATAATGAGGTTTCCTGCAGGCTGTTACATTGCTTCAGCTCAGGGAGCTCTGTGTGAGCATAATGAAGCTGCACCCTCTAATCATCAGGAAAAAACATCTTTATTTAGCCCAGGCTCCAGCCCACAACTCGAAAGACCTGAGCAAAATCCTCAGTTTTATTCCCTTGCGTTCCATGGGTGGGTCTGTGCTGGGAGGTTCTTGCACAAGACAGGTATTTCTCATGTCAGAGCTTCAATCCTGTGGAAGTGACCCTTAGACAGTCCAAACATCACATTTCCCATAATAATGTGCTGCTGCAAATGCAAACACAGTGGGGAGCACTCTGTTCTCCCACCTGGAGCCCCTCAGCAGGCACCTCTGTCAGCTGAATAGATGCTGATTTGTTCCATTACCCTGCAGAGCCATTACTGCAGCAATAAAGTGCAGCTTTGCCTTTCTCTTGAAAATCCTCTGGCAGGAGCACAATGTGTCTCTTGCCAAATACCTCTGTCAGGGGTAGGAGGAGCCAAGGGGTTTGAGGAGCAGGATGAATGCTCAGAGAGGTGGGCAGCAGAGGTCAGAGGTGGCCTTTCTTCCCTGTGCATCAGAGCTTTGTGCACACACATCTGCCTGCTGGAAGGCACAAGAGCCTCGTGCCATTGGCTCCCAAATCAAATGGGGCACAGGAGTTTTGTGACCTTGTCCAACATGACCTTTCAAAGGGTGTGAGATGAGCTTCACACAATTTGTTTTCATCTTAAAACAACAGCAAGAGCACTTGACCATATAAAACAATTTTGCTGTATTTCTGTCTAAAAGGCTTAGCAATTCCTGGGTGTAATTTTTTTTATTTTCTCACTCGTTCCTCTGTGTGTGTTCCATTGGTCTTTAAATGCCATTTGGTGAGTGCTTTCCTGCTGCCCTAGCACTGGTTGGGTGGGGTTGCCTGCCCTGGTACTGGGTGAGGGAAGGTGACTGGTTTTTCTGAAGACTGGTGATGATATGTGTGGATAGACCTGGCAAGATCCTGCCTTCTGGATTGGACAAAGCAAATTCATCCTCTGAAAAAATCTATCCAGAGGGACAGGACCCTTTAGGAATATATAGTTATCAGTCTCTGTAATCTTAGGTGCCTATCACCTGTATCCAAGTTGTACAATACAGATGTCCAGAGGGGCTGGAGCCATTCAATAAAGCTGCTGCAATAGTTCTTTACATTAATACTGAGTTTGAGCACATCACTCCTGTGGTCACTGCTCTGGAAAACCACGTGCAGCTCTCAGACCTGGAGAGCTTTGGGGACAATAAAAGAATAAACAGGCTGAAGCAGGGCTGAGGATCCTGACAGTGCCCACTTGGGACCCAGCAAAGGTGGTGCTGGGGAATTGCTTTTGGCCTCTGTGGCAATGTTTGGCTTGCTAGTTCCCAGTATTTACCTAAATATATTTTGAATTGTTGCAGCTGCTATTGTTTGTGATAAAAGCTTGGACAAAAGGTCTATTGATCAGGCAGCCCTGGCCATCCATCTCTGTCTGCCTCTCCAGACAGCCAGGCTGTGGTGGCAGTGATGCTGCTGAGCCTCTGCTCTGCTCCAGGTTGGCACAGAGCTGGGCTCCCTGGGAGGGAAAAGGTGGGGTGGCACCACAGATCCCTTTGCCTTTGTCCCCACATGCACATGACAATCTCTGTGTGATCACAGAGCAATGTGTGACGGGCTCTGAGCCTGGTTCAAGGCTCATGATGATCTTGCTCCCATGCTCTGGTTTAGTAAGGAACAGTCTGCCAGGTTTGAATGCTCATGACATTCAAGCCTCACAAAGCAGAGATTATCACCAAAAAAAGTTCTGAATTTTATATTTTTTTTTAATGAAGTCAGCTATTGAGTGGAGAAAATCTTGTGATGGGAGGAAAACCCCTGAGTTTCTTAGGAAAAGTAAATATTTCCTGTAGTTATTGTTTGAGCTGATATTTTTCTGCCTGTGTAATGATGAAAAATGGTGTGTGGTGCAATTAGATAACACATGGAAAATAATAATATTTCTGGAATACTTGCTATTTCTTTTACTGTATCATGGTCAAAATACAGGCCATGTTAGAAATGAAATTGCATCTCATGCAAAGGTTCTTGCACTGACAGAGAAATTAAAGACTTTTATTCCTAAAATAGGAGAGAATAAGATATTGAAAATAAAAGGCACCAATATTGCTAATGTGTGTACAGAAAAGATGGTTATATCTCGTGGCTCTGAAGTGGATCTTACATCCAGTCATAATAATGCAGATATATAAAAACTTCTGGTTTGAAGAACTAGCTGGGGGGAAAAGACAGTGTGAGATTTCAATATAGATTCTTTTTAATGTGGTTAAGAGAGTACAAAATTAAGGACTGACAGTAAAGTTGGCCAACAATAAATGGGACTTGTAGTTACCTGTTTTAACATGTAATAACTCAAATTGAAGTATTTATTCATTTTATAGGAGGCTTTCTTTTCAAGCAGTGAAGTCAAAATATATATAAAACTATATTTAAAAATGAAGATATTTTTATACGTGTTACCATGTGTTCTTAATTTTTTTTGTTGTTGTTTTTCTCAGTTCAGCCTTCCCCGTTTCTGCCACCCCCTGTTCCCGACGCTGCTGCTGTGAGAGGTGGGGCCGGTGCCACCCGGCTGGACCCGGGGGCTCCGCACAGCGCGGGGGTTCTGGCAGCGCTGGGCTGGGAAAGTTTCAGAAACTCGGTGTGGGTGGTGCCTGTGGAGCACGGACGGGCGGGAGCTGGGGCCACGGGGGATGCCAAGGGAGAGAGCGATGGGGGATGAAGGCAGAGAGCCGGGTACCGGAGCCATGGGGGGATGAAGGGAGAGAGCCGGGCACCGGAGCCATGGGGGGAAAAGGGCCGGGGAGGGGCCGGGGGAACCGGGGNGAGGCATGGGGGGATGAAGGGAGAGAGCGATGGGTGGATGAAGGCAGAGAGCCGGGCACCAGAGCGATGGGTGGATGAAGGGAGAGAGCCGGGCACCGGAACCATGGGGGATGCCAAGGCAGAGAGCCGGGTACCGGAGCCATGGGGGATGCCAGGGGAGAGAGCCGGGCACCGGAACCATGGGGGATGCCAAGGCAGAGAGCCGGGTACCGGAGCCATGGGGAGATGCCAAGGCAGAGCGCCGGGCACCGGGACGAGCCTGGCTGTGCCCCACGGCCGCTGTCGGGGGGGCAGGAGCGGGGACAGGAGCCGCTGTGTCCCTGCGATCTCTGCAGGCTTCGAACTGGCTGATGGGGGAGAGCTGAAGTGTGGAAGTCATTAACTCCACCCGGATGGAGAGATTGTCCTGCTCCTCCCCTCCATGAGCGGTGCCTGCTGGCCCTGCCCCGCCGCTCTCTGTCCCCGGGGCTGTTTCCTGCTGTCCCCGCCGTGCCCTCGGCCCGTTCCTGCTGTCACCCCTCGTTTGCCGGCGCTCCCATCAGCGCGCTGATGTCCCCTCGCCGATCTGCGCCCCGGGCAGATCAAGGAGCGCTGGGACAGTGGGGACATTGTAGCCGGGCTCTTGTGCCCTGCCCGGGGGAGCGAGGCTGTCCCGCACAGCGACAGCCCCGTGTCCCACGAGCCGGGTGAGCGGGGCTGATGCCGCAGACGTGCGGGAAGAAGCGTTGGTGGGAGTGAATTGTGACAGCTTTTGGCTGGTGAGATAATTGAGGGGAACCGAGTGTTTTGGGCAGTATGATAAAAGGGGTGCAGGATTTGAGGTCCCCCATGCACACAAATTTGGAAATCGTGTCTGAGAAGGTGTCTCTAATACAAATTTAATACATTATTTTGATTCATAACTTGAAATAAAACCTCTGCCAGGGGTTTGGGTGGATTTGCTTCTCTACTCAACACTTTTTTCCCCCCACTCTGTTTGTTTACTGGCATTAGTTTCCTGGGAAGACGGTTGCCAGAGAGCCTGCTGCATTTCCAGGGCATTCCTCTTTCTCTTGCTTTCTCCATTTCACCTTTCTACTCTTCCTCTCTCTTTCTCTTCTCTTGTGATGCACAACCTTCTTTCAAACATCCCATCTCACTTGTGCTTCTCCTCCTGCTTTCTCTGGGATTGCATCTGCTATACAGAGGGTTTCTTCCTCCCCTCTGGTGCTTTCTCTTGCCTTTCTTAGCATATTTCTGCCTTTTTCTTTCCTCATTCTCTAGATTGTCTTTCTTCTTCCTCACACTTTCTTCTCCTGTTTTGGGAAATTTTATTTTCCATTCTCTTCTTCCTTGTATCTCTCATGTTTGCCATCCTCCCTTGCAGTGTCTGCTCCTTGTTTGTCAGCCCTTTCCTTCAGTCCATTCTGAAAGTCCCATGGCCAGGCCAGAGGTTCTGTCCAGTGTGATGGGCAAATAGGATCCTACAAATGAACAGAGGAGTTCATCTGTGTGAGGTCATTGGAAATTACATCTGCCAGCTCCCCCAGCTCCCCCTCTCACTGGCAGAGGATAGGTGATGTCTGCTCATCAGCCTTGCCCTCCCAATTTGGAAAAAGTGATGGTGAGCCCTGCCCATGCTTGGTGAAAGCAGGGACATGGGATTATTTTGTTAGACAATGTGAACCTTGACCCATGATTCAATCAAACCTCATCACCCAAGAAATATTGGAATAAATCAACTCAGGTGGGAAACTTACCTCAGATGCAGAGATGTTGCAGTGAATGATTTATCTGAGGTTCCTGTTGGATGTGGGTGATAATCCCCTACAGCAGAGAGAGTCCTGTGCTGTGAGAGGCACTGTGGGTCACAGCACACACCTCCACACTTTGTGGTGTTGCTTGTCATAGGACTGAGCCTGAAGAATCCCCACTCCTGACCATTCAAACCCAGTCTCAGTGGTTCAGGAATATTCCATACTTCCTTTTCTGGGCTGTATATTTTCCCAGACTTTTCCAGTGTGGCATTACCTTGCTCCATCAGTCATACTTCACCCTGGAGATGGTTGTCTCTTGATGGCAGATGAAGTGGAGTGATTGAAGCACTACTAGGCTGGGCCACTGTAAAATATTCTTTATCAAAAATGAGCCTTGCAAAGAGGGCTGTAATTCTTTTGACCCCCTCCCTTTTTTTTTATTTTTTCCTGTATGAGTATTTCAGCTATGTAATTAATTTTTTTTAATATCTCTCTTTCCAGACTTTTATTCCAATCCCAGTGCCTGTGGTTCCTGCGGGGTGTGAGGAGGAGGGCTGAGTGACAGGCTAATAACCTGCTCTGGCTCTCGCTCCAAGCCCAGTGGCAGGTGTCCCAGAGCCCCTATTGAATGCCACCATCCAAAAAAAAATTATCAACAATCTTCCTTCAACAATGATTTATTATTGCCATAATTTGCCTTGGTACAATGAGCTGCAGAGTGTATTTCTGCACCCGACTGACAGGTATTTGATGGCTCCAGGTTCCTATTTTATTTAGTCTTGAGCCTAATATGATTTGGTTACCCTCGCTCCCTCCTTCCCATCCCTCTTCTCCCTCCCCACCCAACCTTTTCTCATTTTGTTTTGTTTTCTAAGAGTGTGTTTCGCATAACCCTGGGCTGGCTGACAGCGCTTGTAAAAACCAGAAGTCGATCTTGCAGTGGCTTTTCACCATTAATCAAGCTGCCTGGAATTGGAAAGTAACACTGACAGGCTTTTATCTTGGAGAGAAGGAGGATGGCAGATGTATTTTATGGTGGATGAGCCTTCACGGCTTCTATTAGACTGGGACTTCAGTGGTACAAGGTGGTGGTTTGGGGGAGGAGGGGAGCGAGGGGGAGGAGAAGCCGGGAGCAGCCTATAGATAAATAGATCCGTCAGTCAGGCGATGCGGAGGTCTCCAGGCGGCCAGCCATTGTAGGTGACAGAAAAGGCAATCAAAGACAAAACAAATCAAAAGGTACATCTTATCAGCAGCAGGCCAGCTGGACTTCCACCGCACTCAGAGGCCCCGCCGAGGGCAGGAGAAATTAATCCTGCTGTCGAGGCCAGAGAAATTGTCGCTGCTGAAGGTCCAAGTTCAGGCGAGCGGAGGTGGCCAACATTAAAGGAGAGGGAGAGCGGGGGGTGGGAGGAGAGGAGCAGGGAAGCAGAGCTGCTGTCCCACCACCTCTCTCCCTCCCTCCCTCCCTCCCTCCCTCTCCCCGGCCGCGGGCTCCTGACAAGTGCATTCATCGTGCGATGATAGCTCGGCACCTATGATTGGTACCTTTAATAATATAGCCCTCGCTCAGCTGTCACCCTGAAAGAACAATTTTTCCTCCCGCTTTCCTCGATGCAAAGATACATCTGTAATGAGAAGGGTGACAGAAAGTGGGAGCACTGGGAGCCAAGGAAAGTTTGGAAGAACATTAATCTAAAAGTGAAGTTGGAGGTGATGCTGGCTGCTTGAGGTGCCTGTGCCTCCACGGGGAGCCAGCAGCAGATTTGAAGCTGTTGTTGTGTTTCCTGGCCTTCAGTGCTTTGGGGCCCTCTCTGTGAAGGGAGAGGGATCCTTGGCCCAGCCTGGAACAGGAGCAACTTTGAAAGCCACCATCCTCCTGCATGGCAGAGCTGGTCATGGTGGGAGGGACTGGCAAGTAGCCCAGTGTGCTGGGAGCCCTTGGTATAAACTGGAATGACTCCATTGTGTGTGGGTTTATGCTGGGCAGGGATCTCTCTTCACCTCTGCAGCCTGGAGGAAGAACTGTTTGGTTATAGGTCCTGTGACTGTCCCTGCAGCAGGGCCTTACTCTGCCCCACTCTGGTCCATCCTTTGGTTTCATCCAGACTCAATCCACAGTGCCAGCAGCAGCAGCACTGTGCAGAAGCTGCCTCATTTCCCCAGAGGAGTTCTGCCTTCCAGGGCAGGATGCCCTCATCTCCAGGCTGCAGTTTGGCTGCCCCTGGCTCCCGTGCTCTTGGGTTTCCCTGTACATTGGCCCAAAGCCTCCCTGAAACCCTGATCATAGACCAAGCTGCAGCGTTGTGCCCCCTGGAGCCACTGCCCACATGTTCTGTGCCCAGGGCTGTGGGTGCACAGTCTGTGGTGATTGGGAGTGGGGCTGGAGCCTGATCCCCAATGGGTGCAGCTGTGAGGAGCAGGTGAGCAGCACTGACAGCAATGAGCCAGGGAGTGCCCAGGGGCACTGAGCAACCACCAAAGGGAGCAGAGGGCACCCAGGGACAGGGCATGAACATCAGGGGATAAAAGGCTGGGCTGGAGAACAAGAAGGGCAGACCCTTGCAGATTTCTGAAGTGCCATGGTGTTACTCTGCATGGGCAGATACCTGAAGCCTTCTGATGGGGTTTGGTGTTACTGTGGATGGGTGAGTGCTTAAAGCTTTCTGAAAGTGTGTGGTGACACTCTGTGTATCGTGGCCACCTCGACTGCAGCTTGTGCTGTGCCACAGGGCCATTGCAGGAGGTGCCAGGGGTCCTGTGGTGTGTGCTGTGCCACAGGGCCATTGCAGGAGGTGCCAGGGGTCCTGTGGTGTGTGCTGTGCCACAGGGCCATTGCAGGAGGTGCCCAGGGGTCCTGTGGTGTGTGCTGTGCCACAGGGCCATTGCAGGAGGTGCCCAGGGGTCCTGTGGTGTGTGCTGTGCCACAGGGCCATTGCAGGAGGTGCCCAGGGGTCCCACTGCAGGTGCCCAGCACTGCACACTCAGCAGTCCCTCCCAGCAATCACCTCGGGGGGAGGCAGCTGGGGAAGTTTGTGGGAGTATATTCCACCCCAGATGTAAAAGGGCCACTGTCAGCCCTGTTCTGGGGTCTGGGGAGAGCAGCAGGTGCCCAAATCTGTGAGAGGCACTGGGGGAGCTCATTTTGTTGTATTTAGTGAGCACGTTTATTTTAATTTAAGGGGTAAGCAGCAATGTCCTCAAATGCAGTTATCTCCTGTGGCTTTTAGCAGCTTTCCTGGCTGCCCAGCTCTGCTCTGCAGTTGTCAGTCCCTCCCTGGTATGAAGCCCCTGGGCTTGAATTCTTTAGCATTAGCATTTGGCAGTCGTTTCTCTCATTCTCTGCTCTTGTCCCTACAAATGATTTGCTAATCTGCATCTGGTTTTGTTTTTATCCCACTGAAAATGGGGATTATATGAAGCTCTGTATCAAACAGGTTGTCTGTAAAATCAGGGGTGCTGGTCTCTGTTGTCTGCAGTCTCAAATCCCACAGGATCAGAAGGCAAGCAGGCAGCATCTCCAAAATAAGTAGTTTGTTCTATCTGGTCTCCAAAAATTCAGCAGTGATTATTTCCTGCCTTGTCCATGGAAGCAGATAACTCCTGCAGACAGTGGCTGGTGGGCGTGTGAACCACATGGATGGGATAAATGTTGGTAACAATGGGTGGTGAAAACAGTCCTCGAGGAATGTTTCCCTATGCAAAGGGAAGTGTTGAACCCAGAATGGATAAGCACAGCTCATGCAGGGAGCCAGAGCTCTGGTCTCCATACAGACCTTACCAAGGACTCACAGGAGGGGAAACAGGTCCTGCACAGTTGGCTTGGTCTGTCCATTCAGGAGCTTCAGAGGATGCTTAAAAGGATGAACCCTTCATATGTACTCTTCAGAGATGATTTAGATATGTTTTGCTGGTGCTAAAATGAGTAAATAATGCTTTTATCTGGCAGCATTTTCTGCAGTCCATGGCCTGAAACTGTAAGAGCAGGGACCTCTAACTCAAGTGCCCAAGAAGATTTTGAAAGCTGAACAACAGATGTCCCATTCAGGACACATACAAGGTTACTAGACAGTTTTAAAAAAACTTTTCTGCTTTGCTTCATCTCTGTGGCAATGCTCTGGGGCTCAGTTCAGCTACCTGAACACACCTGGGGGTGAGGTGTGTGTCACAGGACCCCACAGCAGCTCTGGGGGTTGGTAGCTCTGACAGGTGGAGCAGCCTCTGCAGAGGCACAGGGGGTGTACATGGGGGCCCTGTGGGTGAGTGTTGGTGTTTTGTGCAGTTGCTGCTGTCCTTGGGCAAGGTCTCCACTTGCACAAGTGAATCTGGAGTGTTTTGTGGTCTGTGTTATCTGGCAGTGCTGGTCTCTCTGTTCTGCACTGCAGCAGTGGCTTCAGAGGGGCTCCCTGGAAGCCACAGATTTGTCTGAAAGCAAAAGCTGTTTTGTCCTTGCACAAGTGCTGGATCCCTGAAGGTTACCACCATTGCTTTTGAGGGGGAATAATACCCCAGGGCAGAAAACAGCAAGCAGGCACCAAGGGGATGAATCATTGACCCAGAACACATCAAGTGTGCTGAGCACCCTCTAAGGCAGAGCTTGTGGCCAGGGGAGTTCAGAGCACTGGGGGTGACAACTGCAGGGACAGTGCCCCAGCTCTAGGGGATCAGAAATGTGCTGGGAATGCTGCTTTTCTCCTTGCTGACACTTGCTTGACAAATGTCCTGAATAGGCAAATGACACTTGCTGTGGGGAGCCCAGTGCCACCCCCTCTCCCTGCCTGCATGGCAGCAGCCTCTGCCAGGAGCTCTGCCCAAGGCTGGCTGAGGGCAGACCTGATGCTCTTGGCACCCCTGTGTTCCCAAAGCCCAGGAGCTGGGGCTGACTCTCTCCTGTGCTGCTTGAACTCAGCCTGGATGTTTTCATGGCAGCTGCCTTCAACAGTCCTGTGGATTCCACCTTCCCACAGGAGACAGGATCTGCACAATCAGTGGAATCAGAGGCCATGTTGAGCTGGCAGTAAAACCTCAAGTTGTGCCATTTTCCCACTTTTCATTGCAGACTCAGGAATTTGACTTTCTTTGGGAAAGAAAGCAAGTATCAGCTGCAGATGTGAGCGTGCTCTTTGCTTCTTTTTCATCCCTGTGCCCCTTCCTGTGCCTGGTTTCCAATCTGAAACATGCTCAGATCTCTCCTCTTTACCCTTGCTTGCCTGCTTTTACACCAGCAACCATCACAAGCTCCCCTGGCTGCTGGCAGAGTGATGGGGCTGTCAGCCAGTGGAGATGGGCAATGCCAGGGTTGGGAGGATGGTGCCAGGTTTGGAGACCAGGGCTGGGAGCCCAGCAGTGCTGTGCAGGCTGCAGTTACAGGGTCAAGAGAGTGTTCTGTCCTCTTCTGTTTGGAAACCTTTAATTGGTACCCAAGATAAAAACCCAAATGAAGGTTGTTTAGAATGTTTTGTAATAAAAATATATTCATTCTTAATTTTGTTGTCTAAAGGGGAAAAAATCTGCTCTTTCCCTGGCCTGCTCACTTTATCAAAATGTTGCCACTAAATAGATTTTGTGGCTGTAGCTCCCAGGATATCAGTGCTGTTGCTTTGCTGGTGTCAATGACTCCCTTCAACATGCACAATTTAAAATGTACGTGGATACACAGGCTCCAAAGTTATTAATTGGCAGAAGAGATAAAAACTGTGAACTGAGAGCCCAAAGTGTGCTTATACCCAGTTCCCAGAGCTGGTGCAGAGTACAACACTTGTTCTTTCCTTTTAAAGATACCAAAATGTTAGGCAGGAAAAGCTCCTGTTTGCTTCAGGGCACTGAGGCTGGATGAGAACAGTGGAGTTTAAAATAATCTCCTGCTGGTAATGACTCTTGAATAGCAGGGGGTATTCTGTTAAAAGAAATAAAAAGCATCATCATCTTCACCTCTCTGAAATGTTTCCCAGCCTGAGGAACACTGATGTACCTCACACTCAGCTGTGTGTGCAGGCATTGGTGCAGAGGAAGGGTTCCCAAATGTTTTGGGAAATGTTTTGCTGGCCCTGCAAGGGGTAACACAAGTCACTGGTGTAACACCAGCACGTCCTCTGGCCATCCTGCAGCCTGAGGAAAGGTTTTACCTGTGTCTTGTGCCTGCTGACCCACAGCAAAACTCTTATCGTGCTTTGAGCTGCTGCATTCACCCTGCTGCTGTTTGTGGGTACCCCAATTTCAAATGGTAAAAGCCAATGCAAGAAGGGAATAAAAGTTTTTTCCACTGAGGGCATCTGGACCAATTTTTGAGCTTGGAAGTTTTCAAGATGTGTGTGGTCTTGAGTTTTCTCGACAGTGGTGGTTTCCTGGCTGTGTCAGCTTTCAGACTATCTCCTGTTTTCCCCCTAAAGGTTAATTTTGTTTTAAATGCTTTTGGCCACACAAAAACTAAAGACAGGGCAATTTCTGCCCTCTGTGTGTACAAACAGGAGGAATCAACTTTCAGGTGCTACCAGAGCATGGCATCTGCATAGGAGGCACGTACACTGGATTTATGTGTGTCCTCTGTCTCAGAGCAGGATCCCAGTGTGGCATTGCTCCACATTGAAAGGAAATCACAGCTTATAATATTCAACTGGTTACTAGAACCCCCACCCACCCCAGGTTTAATATTAGAACTATTTTTCACGTTGAAAACGAAATAGTACAAAATATGGGCTTGCTGTAATTGTTGTTAGATTATGTGTCACCCTGATAAGATGTAACAAATATTTTCCTATACAGCAGGACCCGTTTCCCTGCGAGTAATGGATGGAGAAACTTCTCATAGTGTGTAGGCAATCGGTCGTAAAAACTTCCCTGAGAAGATTAATGCATCAAGTGCAACCTTTGTGGAAAACAGAAAGAAAAGAATTAAAATAATAGCTTGTTCTTCCATGTTTAATATTAATAACCAAGCTTATTTGGTGGGAATGTTCCTTGCTGCCTGTGCCTTCCTCCTTCAAGGGGCAGCTTTGTGTCAGAAGTATTTCTACTTTTTCTGGAGATCTTTCAGCAGCACCTATTGTATGTGGTGCAGTGATTCTTTCAACAGAACTATTTTTATCAGTAATATGAAAGACATTTTTTCATGGGCAAAGCTTTGACACCAGTAAGTCTGCTGGATGTCACTTAATAGGCTAGATAAACATTGGCTCACCATTCAGAGTGGAGGGATTTTCCCTTTGTAGCACAGCTCTACATCTTCCCCAGGCACTTAATGGCCATCAGAGAGGTGGCACCCTGGGGACAGGGTCCTACAGGGCCAGGGCTTGTGTGCTGTACAGACATGAAGTGCAGAAGGGAAAAGTGGGGCCCTTCCAGGAGCAAAACCTGTGGGTAACAGCAGCCCCTCCTGAGCACACTCTGCACCCAGTGCTGCCTGTTAGAAGGGTCCTTGCTCCTTCCTGGGGATTCTTTGGGACCAGCCACTGCTCTGCCACAGACTTGGCAGATGTAAGGATGGTCTTACATGATGATGTAATGAGTTTTTATTTTGATTGCTCAAGGTTTGGGAAAACTGATTTAGTTTGATTGTTGCTGCTTTCCCCCGTGTGTATTTTGGGATTTTGTTTTCTTCCTGAAGTACCCTTGCACCTGCAGTCAGTCTCAAGTGACAGGTGCCATCAGTCATGAGGTCTGCTGTGAAACCGGGGTCGGATGGAGCTGCTTTATTTGCAGTGTGTGGCACACAGTTCACTTTTTCCCAGGTCTTTGCTTGTATCTGAGGTCTGGCAGGCTACCCAGCTGGAGTTTTACAGAGAATCACTTGTTTTAACTGTTGTGAGAACAGGTATTTCTGCCCCGTTTTACAGAGCTTGAATTTTTATAAAGAACACTTTGTAAGCAAAGAAACAACTGGCTTGCTAAAGCAGAAACAAGAGTTTCTGCCCCTTCCTGCTGATGGCAAGTGGTAAATTCTGAATTCAGTATTCAGAATTACTGAATAATTTCAGTATTCCAGGAAATCCACCCTTCACTGCCCCAAGTAGGTCTCTTGCTGCCAAGTGAAGAGAGACAAATTTATCACTAAAAAGCCAATGCCACCAAACGTTGATTGGGCCTTTGAACTGCTCTGACATTCAGAATTATTTAGGGCTTATTCAAACTTCTTTCTAAATTGATCAGTTAGATATTTCAGAAAACTCAAAGAAAAATGGTACTTATATTCTTAAATAACTACATTCATCATTGCCAAGAAGGACTTTCACACTGCAACAGAAAAAAAGAAGGTTCAATTTTGATCATGCAGCAGCTTAATTCACCGTGTCTCTTTCTAGGCTGCCATAGCACTAAAACAGAACGTGCCATCCAGCCACAGTAAAAAGAGATTTTAAAAGCACTGTGAAAATTATTCTGCTGGTGTAATTGCAATCTTTATTCATTTGGAGTTAGTAAGAAAACAGATTTTTAGGTTCGAAAGAAGGAATGCTTCTAGGCCAAAAATATTCACAGATAAACCAAAAATAATTCATTAAATCTATCTGTCATTATTGTTTATTTGCAGACATAGAGAAAGGAGTAGGTAGATTATTTAAAGTACAAAAGCTAATTAGGGCTGGCTGACAAGAGTACTGAATTTTGCTTTGAAGAATGGGACTGGTTTTTACATGAGATGGTAGAATATGATCAAAACATTATTTAATCCAAACCACCCAGCTTCCTTCCACCTCTTTTTTCTCCTCATCAGACTCTGCTGTCCAGTCCACAGTTATTGGAGCTGAAAAATCATTAGCAATTTCCACTAACAGCACTTCAGCACAAGGAAGAGACAAGCCTCTAGAGCATAAAGGGGTGAGGACAGAGATTTTTAGCAGTTGGACTCCTTCCCCAAGGAGATGATGACTGAGCTCCTGCGTGGTTTAGGAGGCAGAATTCCCTGATTTAACAAGGGAGCTTTGTTACATTTGGTATGTAGCAATTAACCCCTGTACATTATTTTATACAAATGTGCATGCTATGGCTTTGTGATTTTAGCTTCTTCAACTACCACAAAGTCTCAGAAGAAACCCTCTTAGGAAAGCAAAATGAGTAACAAAGGTAGATTTCACCTTTAAGAACAAAGCAACAAAAAAACCCCAAAGGCCAGTGTCTGCCTAATTTGCCATTCCTGAGATTCTCCCCACGAGGAACCACTGACTTCCTGTGAAGGACTCATGGAAGGCTGAGTAGGTTTGGTATTTGTGAGGCAATGTCTCATTCAGGAGCACAGATTAAAATTTTGATGAGTTAATTGAAAACTCATCCTCTCCACTTTGCAGATGCTAAAAAGGACATTTAAAACTGGCCTCCTGTGATAAGTTACTATTTTTTCCCACCCTACCCCAAGAAATGCTTATTTAAGTAGTGTACATAGAGAGTTTTGAATCCCTAAGGGGTCTAATAAGGAATGTGAGGTTAGTCACTTGATAAGGCTTCTACATTTTTTCTCCAATACATTCATTTACATGGTTACAGATACTCGTATTTCAGTGTTGCAGGGATCTAAATCCTTAATCATTTAACCTCAAACTGCTGTGAAGCAATCAGGTATCCATGCTTCACAAAACAAGCACACTGTGAACATGAAACTGAGTTGAAGTTGATCTAAACTCTGTGCAGAGATATTTCAGTTTTAGTTATAAATTTTTTCCCGATTCTGAGTGATCAGGAAAGTGGGGATAGTGCAAAAAATAGCTAATCATGATGGAAACTAATTTTTATTTAATCTGCTTTAGGAAAAGCCAAGAAAAATTTAAGTTACTCTGAGGGAAAGGCTTTAAATAGGGCTAAGATAACTATTATGTATTTCTGCATTCTCCAAGGAAGTCTTCACAAAATAAAACCCAAACCTTTCTAAGAAGTAAACACCTTTAAAAGGTCTCAATCTATCTCTCCCTTTGCTGCAATCTGTTTTTGTGTTGCAGAACCATTTCACTCATATTTGGCTTTATTAATTCCAATCTATTTTGACTGTTTCTTAGGTCAACACCCAGAATCAATACACACACACACACACTTCCAATATCCTTGACACATTTTATTATAAAGCACTTCAGACAAACTTTGATTCAAAACCAAAAAGTTATCATCTGTAAAAGGAAACTATTTTAAAACAGGATTCATAAAGAAAATAGACTGTTCTTAAGCATCAACTTCAGCTGGAACTCTTTTGTAACGAAATCTAAAGACAAAACTGATGGGCCAAGAGCTACTAATGTCACATATACTGATAAAAGGGAGACTAAGAAATTACACACAAACCATGGAGCATCTTATTGTTGATAATGAAATAGGAACACTCGACAGTTATTTCTGGCCTGACAAAGCAGTCCAACATTTAAATACTCTTCAGTCCCAAAAGAGACAAACCATTAACATTTCTCATTCAATAACTAAGCCAGCCCTGGCTAAGGGTTAAAGCTACTTCAAAGCATGGAACATGATAAGCTTTTCATTTCATGTACTTCTCCTGTTGATCAGCCAAGATTTTTGCTGAGGATTTAGCATCATAGAAAAGTTCATTTATTTCTTCAATATGCTCTTTCTCAATGCTGTCTTTCCCATTAATCTTGGCAAGCAGGTTAGCTGGGGTCAGCAACTGCACAGCATACCTGTGATCAAACAGAGGCAGATGAGTAATTACAATTCAGTGCATCCCAGGGAACTGATGATACAGAGAGCTGGGACATTTGCTAGGAAACACAGCTCTACCAGCAGTATGAGAGTCAGCAAGCACACAGCACATTCTTTAAAGAAGAAAAGAGGAGCATTACCACTGTCTTTTTAATGATTCTTAACAGACCATGTCATTGTAAAGGAGAGGTTTGTCTGCTTCCAACAGTGAGTTATCCTACAGTGGCTTTAGACCCAGTCATGCTGAATAGAAAACAGTGCCCAACTCACCTTAGGGTTGTCTTGGTACCAATTTCCCCTAAGTGGTTTAGAGCTTCTTCACTGATATTAATCCCTTCTGTCTGAGCACGAAGTTTTGTGATCTGTTGGAAGAGTAAGGTATGTGCCCAAACAATTAACATGCTAAATTACTTAACTTAGTATCTGTAAACTGTCAGCTTAGAGATGAGACATGCTACAAAACAAGATGGTTTGGAGTTAGCCTGGTGTAACTGATCACTAAACCAGAATTTTTAGAATTCTAAGTCTTTGTACAGGCAAATATAATGTTAAAAAGACTATTATCCCACAAGGAAGGTAAAGTAACATCTGGACTGCTAACCCTTCCTGGTAACTCTGCACATTTAGCAAAGCCTACTTCCTAATAAGGAGCAGAATATCAGAACTTATAAAAAGAAAATAGTGAATGTATGTTAGAAGTTAGTGGCAGCTGGAGGCTTCTGGATAGCCACACCAGTTACTAAATTCTGCAGTGTATCACTGATGCTGTACAGTAGAGCCTTCCAAAAAGCCCTACAGAAAGCTACACCCTTTCCTTAGCAGCTCACAACACACTTTTTATTCAATTGACAAGAAGATAGTAAAATAAATCAAAAAGTTACTTTCTATCATTCACCTATTCCTTCAAGAAGAAAAAAAAATCACTAAGAAGAATCTAATCTTTCAAGAACAGTCTCAGGCTTGTACCAGTTTGAAGATCTTTACAAAGTTGGAGAGGAAGATATCACCAATAAGCCTGAGCATATAAAGCTGTAACAAAAGTGGCACAAGTCTCTCGGTAGTCTGTATTACCAGCTGAGTGATAAGGGGCAGACTGGATAATGATGTTGTGTTGTAGTGCAGAGATAACTCTGGAACTGCAAGCCTCATATAATACAGGTATTTTTCACTTTGGCAGCTTTGTAAACAAGATATCAAGAAGCACTCGTTTAAATTAAAGCCATAAAAATGCGCTTGGGGAGCCAGGGTAGGGAGCAGAGTAAGAGAGGGGCTTGAAATGGCAGAAAGTTGGTGCTAAGATATGTGCACTGAATATTGGCAATGCTGCTGCCCATTGCAATTTCAGGTTGAAGATTTTTTACCTGTAGATCACCTAGACATCCCCTTCCCTTCATTCAAACACTGCTACTTTGTTCTTCCTCTGCTACAAATAAGGTATTGAATGCCACATCTTTAAGAATGTTTTTCAGAATAACTTTTTATCTTGTAACCCTGGTAGAACATCACGGAAGGACCAGGGCCCAAGCCATTAATCCACCACTTGCTTACACATGCATTTACTATGGAATAGGAAAACAAGTGTTTATCAGGTGAAATACATTAGGAGCAAAACATCTCAGTTACAACCTTTCTATCCAACAGGAGGCACATATGCAAAAAAGTTTGATTACAACACTACCTGACTAGAATAAGCATAAAAGTGAATTTTTCCCTATTCTGGTTGCACTAAGGTTACTGTGTGTCTTCAGAGCAGCACTTCACAATGGGATTTTTACTTTATCAACACACACAAAAAATTATTTTGAACTGGTTATGAACTAACTTTCAGAAAATACATGGACCAGATTCTGTGCTGATAAAGGAATCAATTGAGAAGGCAAAGAGTCTCACACAGAGACTCAGCAGCAGAAGCATCTTCCTAACATGAAAGACAAATGAGAGCAAAACTAGAGAACTAACTTACTTATGTCTTGTTTTTACCCCCACCCCAACTGTACTTAGTTAGAAGCCAAAGTTAAGTATAATAGCTCCTCCTCTTCTCCCACAAGAAGTTGCCATTCAAAATCCTTAATTTAATGGAAGATGAGTTTATCTGACTATGGGAACATGATTTATGGGGCCAAATGTCTGAACTCTATTTTTACCTTTAGGAAATGCTACTGTGAACACTTTCTTTCCTTCAGCCCTGGGGAGGGTGGAAATCACAGCACTTACCCAGCTCTTCTGAACATCAGCATTCAGAAAGTATCTTACCTGCATGGCAATACAGCACTAACTACACAGAATTCACTTACACTACAGGGAAATCCAGACAGTCTTTAATACCCCCAGGCTGAGTAAAAATCACACACAAAAATTTGTTTTGTAGACTAAACCTAAATGTATTGTTAAATCACTGGGCTGCTTCTACTGCAATCTACACAACAATGCTTCAAAGTGTCCTTTAGGTACAAAAAAATCATCCTGAGAACAGCTCAGGACACCATCAATGAAAAGCTCCTCAAACCAAGTGAAATGAAGCTTTGCCTCTGTTCCATAAATGCATCCACGTCACCTTGGCACTTTTCCAGCAGCAGGAGACCATTATCTGGCATAACACTCTCCTCCACTGACACTATCTCTTAAATAATACAAAGAATTGACATGGTAAACCCTAATGGCTTCTGCATTGTGTCACTTCCCAGCACTGAGACACTAATGAGGGGGGATCTTTGACACAATGCATCATAATGGCACCAAGCATTATAATCAATACACAATACATTGTGATGGCCCCACAGGAAAACTTCCAGGCATTTGGAAGGATATCTCTGCAACACTTTCTGTGCTTACATGTCCAAACTTAACTAGGAGCATAAAAATTCTTCCCGTTTCAGGAGACAGTCCCCGTAGGTTAAAGCTACAGTACAAGGCACAAAGGCAAAAATGCAGCACATGAGGTTGTATTCCTCAATCCTTCTCATGTCTCATGTGCTGGAATAGCCTGAGGTCTGGGACTAAAGATCCCATCATGTGACACTTCATCTTATACCAACTGGAAAAGCACTACCTGCTGAAATCTGCAAACTATGGAAAACACACCTGTGAAAGAGATTGCTTCAGCCAACAATTCATCCCTTCCTGCAAGTGAGGTGCCACTTTCAACTCCACATGTGCTTAGCAACTCCTCAGTGGCTGGGAGTCAGAGAAGCTGTGTGCACAGTTTTAACCAGCTCACTGTACTGACTCCTAGAGAAGCAGGCTTTTAACAAGCAGGAAGCTTTCTGGCACAAGCCCTGATGACCACAGAGTCAAACATCTCTACAGTAACAGAACAGGCAGAAGCTGTGCACAACTTTGGGGACTTGTAACAAGCTCTTTAAAATCCTGTACATACCTGCTTCATTTCTTGGGGTGTATAGAGCATGGTTCGGATAATCATTACTCGATCCAGCAGGTCCAATGGTATTCCATGAGGAGACACAATATCCTCTGTGCCTCTAGATGAGAAACCAAACAGAAAGAAATCAGACACTGCTGTGAGTTCAGTACATTGATTTGGTTAAAATCAGTGAAGAGTGACTGCACTAGTTTACAGTTGTTGTGTGCCCACAGAGACACAAACCCCCTGGGTCAGAGACACGAAACATTCTGGTCTAAGGTTCATTCTAGACAGCCCCAGGGAAACAAACACTATTGCTGGAGCTCTTAAACATGCCTCTCAAAAATAGTGAGAGATGCTTTCTTCCACTGTATCCACAATACAGCCTCATCTAATGTTCCAAGGTATTCTCCAGCAAGGAACAAATAATTCCTACTAAGTTGTTTAGCAGTATCAGCAGAAATTATATATACTATCATCCATTTGGAGAACATCCTCTGTTGCTGAGCAAGTCATTCTCTCCCCAGTCCCTCCAGTGAATAATTTGGTGGTTTACATTCCATGCCTGCAATCCAGGAAACTGAGAAGTTTAGGTCTCTGTATGAAGGATAGGGCAGGATCTAGATCCCCAACCATTTTGTTTTACATACAACACCCAACAGCAAAGCCTGCAGACGCATTCTTGGTTTCCCAAGACCACTGTAATTTACTGTGAAGTCAAAAGATACCCAGCTTTAATTTACAAGAGTTACACAGATTGCTGTAAAAACAGTGAGGTGCTGGTAAAAAGTACACTTTTAAGTTCAGTGCTAGTATTTGCACTGAATTTGCTAGTATTTCAGTGCTAGTTGCAGCTAGGTAGCTGCAACTCTGGCCATGGTTCTCCAATATTAGATGCCACTATTATATGAAAATTTTCTTTCTTAAATCACAGCTTTTTCATAACAAGATCTGTAGTGAACCCATGCTGACAGATCTCTACTTCCTTTACTTTTACAAGACAGTTTTTTTATATCTTTGCAAAGAGCATGCAGTAATGTCCATCTTAAACATTTCTGAAGAGCTTATCGTTCTCACTTCTAAGCAATGCAAACAGAGAAAGATTAATACCAGATGAGCCACTATGAGGGAAAGGAAAAGCTGGTTATACAGCTGAATTAAATCAATCCAAAGAATAGCAATCATTGCTAATGACAGCTTGTTTAGACATAATTAGACCTAGACCACAAACTAGTAGTAGAACTTACAGAAGACTATGAAAGAGGAGAACTTTTACTGAACATGCAAAGAATGCATTTTGTGGGTGCAAAATATCAAAGTGAAGTGGAAATGAAAAACAAGTTGGTTGGCAAAACTGAAGAATCACAAAATGCCAGACCAACATAGCAGGAAAAGGGAGAGGCTGAACTGTGACACACTTAGCCAGTATGAACAAGAAGCTGAAGTCTGATGGAATTAGGATAGCAAGCAGTAAAATAATCCAGAAGCAGGAAACAATGGTATTAGAAGTTTGTAGCTCTGGCGCTTTCCATGTCCCTAATGTGCAGGCAACAGATGTAGTGAGGTATACAATGAGAATGGTAACTGTCACAGATCACCCAGAGGTGAATTCAGAAACTGTTAGGGGAAAGGAGGAATTCCAGTCAGCCTGGTGTTAAATGCTTGTCCCATCATGAAGCTCATGAGCAGTTCTTGAGCACCAATGCAGCTTGCAGCTCATGCAGAGGATTATCACAGGTGTCAGTGTCAGGGACAAAAACTTTCAAAGACTGTAACTCTATTGACACAGCTAATTCCAAGGTTTATGGAACAATGCAAACTGGCAAACTCAAGTTTAGACATCATACCTGATAATGCAGTTTCCTCGGTTGGAAGCAAAGATGACAATGGGGGAAATAGAAGATTCCAGTGCTCGGTGCAGGTATGTGAAACACTCAATATCCAGCATGTGAACCTCATCCACAAAGAGCACACCTGGCACGAGCTCTGCAATGCCTTGATCAATGTATTTGTTCACCACCTTATTTATCTCTCCTCGAAGTTTGTCTGAGAACAAAAAGAAACTGTTGGTTGTTCTGCTAGTGAGGGTAAGGATAAGGCTTGAAGCAAGGAAAATTCTCCTTGAACTTTTCCATGGTTTGGAAAAGTATCTTACTGCCACAAGGAAAATACCTGTGACATTAAAATTTTGTGACATTTCATACTGTGTTGGGGAGGTATCTGTGCGACAAAGTCCTTCTAATTGAAATATTCACACATGAAAAATTGATTGTTGTAGGTTTGTGGAGTTTCGTAGGGGGTGGAGAAGTCAAGTCAAACCTCATTTTAAACACAAAACTTACTGAAGTTTCCAAGCATGGCTGAAAAGAACATCACTGAAAGAATGAAATCTTGCTACTCTATTTCAGCAAAGAAGTTGTGTTTAACCAAAAAAGAAAAAAAAAAAAAAAAGGCTATATAAGTTTCTGTCGACCTACTGCTCTCAAAGCTATGCCAGATGTTACATCATATATCTGGTATTCAAATAAGCAAAGCAACCTCTGGAACAGACATAATAGTTCAAAAGATGACCATTCAGTTAGGTATTGAAACAGATTTTGATTTAAATTTAAATAGTAACTTAGTGAAGCATCATTTCTTTCAAAGCAAAAAGGAGAACAGATCTGTCTGTAGTTACTGTTTTCTCCAAAGACCTGTAGGTAGGAAGAGCAGCAGTGCATGTGGAGCATCAGGTCCTTAGACAGCTGCTACAGAAGTACCATTCTTCTTCACTAAAATTCAGTATGATTGCTGCATCATTTTCTAGAATTTGTGTATTACTGCTGCATTCAGTTTGGCCCTTTGTTGAAAGCCTGGGCCTCACACAGTGGCAGGAATGTTGTAGGATGGGCACTGGCATTCTGACCTCTCCCCAGGAAGATGGGTGCAGAGCACTGTACACATTTTACCACTACATGCATGAACCAGTAACTTGTACTGTTTCCAGCCACTGCAATTCTAGCAACTGTATCACTGCTTATAGAAATCTGAGCATTTATGACTATGTATTATGCAGGCATTCATTTAAATATAGTAACACTATTTTAAATCCTTTTCTAACTGGAAAACACACAGATTATATAATCTCGAAATACCATACAGATTTCATACCAGTAATTTCAGTTTTCTTAGGTTTCATCAACTGTCCCATCATAGAAAGGATGTCTTGTCCTCCCTAGGAAAAGAAAGTGACAGATCAGCTTTGAGGTCATGCAGTAAGCACACACCTTGGGAATTTTGTAGATCAGGAATTGGTTAAAGAAGTTGTTTCTTAAGAGTTAACTTAATACTTTATAACAGCAGCCCTTGATAATCTGCCAACGTTTATGTCACCTCACCAAAGGAGTGATTAAACATAATCACTTAGCTACCCCCTCATCCTTGCTCATTTGAAGAGTATAAAAAAGCAAAATGAGATATCCTGTCCTGAAAAAACTGTCAGAGAGGAACTGTTAAGGAATGAAATTGTCAGGGAGCACAGAGACTTGGATTGCCTGCATGCACAGCAGGTGTTCAGCCTGTCAACACAGGAAGAATTATTCTAAATTTTATATAATTTTTAATACCATCATTTTTATAAATTCTTTTTTGTAAATGAAGAGGTTCATTTTGAAATTTACTAAGTTAAAGAGTTGTATTGTTTTACTGTAGGGATTCCAGCCTTTAAACTTGTTAGTGACTTCTGTTTTTGACACAGAATTCCCTCAAGAGTGGATTTATGCAAAGACACAGCAAGGAGTAATTGTTCTGTTTTCTGGGTTTTTCTGCAGTACATGCAGAGCTCTACTGAAATTCACAAACAAGTTTAACAAGTGGCTATGAAACATTTCTGAAATAACTAAGAACATCAACAGAATCTGCAGTAGTCAGAAATACTTAAGACACCTTTTATCACAGTCCTTGCAGTTTCCATTTCATGGTTATAAAACCATAAACACAGAGCAGAATATATTAATCTGCATTCAGAACTTCCAGTAAATGAAATTATGCAGGTCTGGCTGCTGCTATCTCACACCTGTAGGCAGCTTTCCTTCTGAAGAAAAAGCAATAATCTCTTTTTCTGGTCAGAGGCAACAGCCCACAATGCTCTTTTTCTGCAAGTGATGGGGCACAATGGTGGAGGGAAAGAGAGCAGGGTCTAGATTATGCATTAACTCTGAAGGTGGTAGATCTCAAATACCTGTGTGGAAGCTGTTCTACAACTCCCAGACCATTCTCTGTAGTGTGAAGAGTGTTATGCTGACCAGCATTCCGTGACCACATGCATGAATTTTAAGGAAGCCACTGCTTTAACCTCTTTAACCTCCATGGCAGGGCCCTGAGGCAGCCAGCTGCAGCATGACCTGCCTGAGGAGAGCTAGACTGGCCTTCAAGGTATGACACTTAGTGCTTTTCCTACAGTGGAATCTTTGAGGGTGAGTTAGCTCAACTTCCTGCATCTCAATTATTCTGGTAACATCACACCTATCTCAAATATTTTTTCTGTAAAGACTTCATCTGTGAAGTCAGATACCTGAGGTCGAGCATTGGCCACATCCAAGTCATGCAGGGTGACATCCTGAATAATTTCCTTTTTCTTGTGCACATCACCTTTTGGCAAGGGAACATACTCTTCAGCTTCAAGGTCAAATTCTGTAGCATAAATATCACACCTGCCTTGCCTCTGAGGAACAGCAAAGAGAAACCCAGGTATAGAATTAATTTCAGAACCAAAACCTTGAGTGACATGAATTTGATAACATGGTTAGTTCACAATTCCAGCTCTGACAAGCTTCAGCTGACAATTCAGACATCCCACTCCCCGCTTAGCAACAGGCATAACCCTATCTGCTCATCAAAGCTCAAAAACTCTGCTGAGAAACACCTGATATTTTCAGTGGCAACAATAATAACTCCTCTCTCCCCTTCTTTTACCATACACAATTCTTGCTAAAGGACAAATCCAGCAGATTAACCAGAGATTGGGAGAACCTTCTTTGTAGGTGGGTGATTTATTATGATAGAAAATATTATGCCCATCCACTAAACAGCAAGTATCACTATACACTACTTTCTAAATCAGATATGAAAAGAATGCTAACTAATGCAGTATTCCCTTCTACATGTATATATCTTGTGGAGAAAATATCAGAGCGATAAAAGAAAGATTAAATACACTGCACGTCAGCCTGAAAATGACTAAAGTTGTTTGGTTCTTCCCCTCTTCCCTCAGAGATGCCTTGATCTTACAGAAAAGAAAACTCATCCAGACAGCATCAGTGATAGCTTCCTTGCCAGATGACCTTAATTGTGAACCAGATCTCCACATCCTTTGGGAGTTCTCTCCAGATAAGGAAAACAGTGGGTTCTTTTTAAAATTTCCATGTAACCATATCATGTCAGTTAAGGTTAATAAATCAGAGAGCCTTCTGACAAAGGCAGAGAAAGGTCTGCAAAAAGCATACACCTGCATAAAAGTACAGAACTTCTCTTTTACCTTGACAGCTCCACTGTTTGCTTCAATATAAATAACGTCACCAGTTTCCACTCGCTCCTTCTGCAAGCTCTCAAAAATGCTCGGGTCCAGCTGGAGACAAGCAAACAGCACAGTTGATCAAAACAGCTCCATATTGTTATGGTAATCAAGGTAAAGAAACTCAGTCTGAAGCTCACTCCCATCAGACAAAATTAAACTGCAACTCACCCTGACAATACCTCTAGGATTTTATAAAGCTGTAACATTTGGAGTAGGGATAGCAAATCTGGAAGATGCACAGAACATACTGTCTTATAAAAAAATCTGCTATCCAAAAGGAAGTGACAGTGCTAGAAACATAATGGTACCAGCTACAAAACATGCCTCTGAGTAATGTGACAATGTATTTATTTATATCTAAGAAACAGTACTTCTCTAGCTTTCTAGGGAAACTTTTATAAAAAATCTGGCTATAGCATTGAATATATGAATCAATGTTCCTTGATTTCTTGAATCCTTATCCTCTGTGGAGCTCTGTGAGGGAGAGTGGGTGTGGAATATATTAGATGCCTTTGTTTCTTCTGGTACATGTTTATTCACTTTTGCTCTTCATTTCCTTGTTTTCAGAGTGAACAAATGAAAGATGATACTTAACAACAGAGACAGCTTTTAGCTCTCTCCAAGTCTGACAGGGAAATTGAATGGAGACAAGAAAACAAAAGGAAAGTGGGCCTGAGCTGGCAACACACCAGCTCAATTTCCAGTTCTCTATCAAACAAATCCAAGAGCATGACACCCCATGTAGAAAGAAAAGATGTGACAGAAAGAACAATTTATATTTAAACAGGCAATATTTCCCAAGCCATCCTCAAAAATTTGGCTCCTGACAATGAGGAAAACCAAACCAAACAAAGCCCTTCTTGTATGTTTATTACCATGAACATTAATTTATAGCCAGGGTCAGAGTGTATCACAGACTCAGACAGAATGAAGTTCAGATTGCCAACTCAGCCCATTTTTTGTGGTACTTGTCATCTACAACTGCATCAGGATCTCTTCCTATTAAAACTCACTTTTAACTCCTTGAAGACATACAGGTGAGTGCTGCCAAATGGAAAACAGCAGCTGCTAACCAAGTGATGATAGGTTTATCTTCTATTTCAATTAGTAGGACACAAGACCAGTATCTAAATATTCTACATAAAGCAGATAAACAGTCAGGATAAAGTCCCCTAGCCAAAGAAAGCAGCCTCCTGGCAGCCCCACTTGACAGAGACAGGGATCAAGAGCTTGAAATGGAAATAAGAAGTGCTAAAAATAGAAGCTGCAAACCCAAAATACTTAAGGAAATCTCTTGAGACTCTACCAACATACCTTCAACTGTTTGGTTCCCTTTGCAGTTTTGAGTCCTATAATTACATGGCTGATGGTTTTGCCATATCCCCCCATAGGATTTTCAGTCTCACAGGGAGTCAGTTCTGTGACTTCTCCTTCATAAACTTCCTTGGTCTCTTTAATCCTCAGCCCTGCAAGAAATTGTTTAAAATCCTTTCAGTACACACTTAGGAATCTGCTGCTTTACTGTCAACAATATGTCATATATTGTTAGGAAGTGTTACATTTCATGGTCATGTTTTACTTTTAAAGGCAGAAAGATGAATTCTTGTTCTCTTCATCAGTATTTAGTGAGAATATTTATCCTGTGCATGAGAATGAAAGCTCAGCCCAAGTTCTGACCTGCTAAGAAGTTTATTAAACTTTTAGAAATTACTTTTTTCTATTCATTATTATTAGCTCTTGAAGCAAATGTTAGGATCCTTTTCAACGTCTCTTTTCCCTTCCACAAATAGGGTATTTGCTTGATTTGCTCCCTGTGCTAAAGCCAGAAACACAGACCATCTTCTGAAACTGAAGTGACATTAACATAACAATGAGATTTATACATTTTTGTTTTCAAAAAAGCCCTGCAAAGGTAACCAAAAATAGAAGAAAAAAAGTAACTTCATAAAAAACTTTGTATTTTAGCAACTGAGTTAAAAATATAACATAAATTGATAAATGAGGTATTGTGCTAGAACATAATACAATTACTAAAGGGTTTATGTAAAATTTCTAGTATTTTTCAAGTGAATAGCAAAAGGTGAGCTAGATAAAATTTGGCAGAAACTGCTACAATGTAAATTTAAAACTATTTCAAAATAGCTGAAAATTACATCCTCACTTTGCTATTTTTCAGACAGCCAAGCAATCATCAGAATATCTGGCTATCTTCTGTTCTAGTCACAATTACTGTAATTAAGTAGGTTATTTTAAATTGATAAATAATATAGAGCTGAAGGGATTTACAGGCAGACTGTTTCAAAGCAAACCCACTATCATCACCACCACCACTACAATTATGTACGTTCTAACTACACAGAAGTTCAAAGAATCCACATCTGAAGAAACTCCATGAAGTATTTTATGAGACACACATGCCATACCAAAAATAATGAATGGGCTGTAACAAGATACAAGGAAGTCATCCTGCCCAGTCTGAGGGTATTGTGACTTTATAGACCTTTGCTTGTTCCGTAACTTTTCATTTTGCTTTGAAATAGATCAGACACTTCAGCAGTAATTTTGAGCTGCTGATAGGGGCTATAAAGAACTGACAAATACGAGTCTGTCTCCCTCTACTGGGCCCAAACTCAGACCAGGATCTGAAATGTGAGAAACAGCCTAACTGTGGATAACATGACAAATTCTTGGTAAGAAATATTTGCTTTCTTGTACTTAAGACGACATAAAAAGCTGTGTACAAAGTTAATTTCAGTAATTTTTAAAGTGTTCTTCAGGTATGCCAAAACACCAGACAGAAATTAATGAGTTAAAAAACTGATCTAGACAAGGCTGCACCACACTGGCTCATAAATAATGAGTATGAAGCAATATGGGAATCTGCACACTGAAACTGCTATTGCCACAAACTGGACCAGGTTTGCTTGTTCTTTTTATTTTGCTTTAAATGTCCAGCACAAGCTCTACCCTGCTCTGAAAACGTGGCAGCCTGTTTGTGTCTGGGGTATGATTTGTATGCTGCTGAAGCGTGCAATGAATCTTCCAGCTCCGTTTCATCTGGAAAGAATCCAGTTCATGTGCTCACTCTGTTCCACAACATGAGTCAAAGCCAAGTCAGCAAGGGCAAACCCAGGGATTTGCTTCAGAAGCCTTCCTCTAATCCAGACTAATGTGTTCTTAGAGATGTGTCTGTAGAAAATATTTACAGATGAACATGATCTGAACAAAGGTAATTGATGCTTCCTAAGGTATCACCTTGAACTTCTTGCTGCTTATTCTTTGATTTCAAATGAACATATTTGTGTCAACTACAAACTTCATTCTCAAGAAGAGTTCTTGGAGAGATCTCCTACTTCCAAATCAGACACAAATCCAAGGCAGCAGTTGTGGGCTATTTCATGTTTTGGTTCAACAGCACTCCATGGAGCTGAACAGTGCCTGCTAGATTCACTGGCAGGTACAATTTGGCAACACAAGAACAGTTATACCATTGAAGTGCCTGATGCAGCAGTTATTTTTTACTGCAACTGAGCTCTTAACATTAGCTGCTATCATCATCCTCACCAGCTGCTAATGAGCTCTATACTGGATTAATCTCTCCCAGGTTAAATTTATTTTAACCCATACAACAACTTGATCTCCTCATTTCCCACTCTGTCCTTTTATGTTTCTTACAAATTTATAACCTCTCTACTGCATCCCAAACACTACTTGGCCATGAGACTATGTTGGGTCTGTTATTAAAAGACTCTCAACAATAAAAAATCCGTGAACTCAGAGTAATTCCTACTTTCTTAAAAAGTGATCCAGAACAGTCAGACTTGGAAACAGTAGTTTCCAAGAAAAAAAACCTCAAACATTAAGTAAAAAAAATGATGTTAAGATTTGTTGTTTTTATTAAAGATTTTTAAAGTTTTTTAATATTTATATTCTTTACACAAACTTTCTCACACACTTTATTAAAGTTATGTAAATAACTTATTGTTTTACATTCTTTTATAGGAGACAGGCAACCTAACAGACTGTTGGGTTGCCCAGTGACATTGAGAAAATAACACTATAACCCTCCAATGACAATGACATTTCAAAAATATATATATATGAAATCAAATATTTTAATAAAGAATTTTTTAATTTACTTTGACCAAAGCTACTCCGTGTCCTTCTTGTGTCGCCCCAGGGTGACAAAGATCTCTCATAATTTGTAAAAGTTCAGGTGGCTAAACCCCTTGTAAGCAAATTGCATTATATGAGCAATGATGATGTACACAGAACCTGCTACCAAGGAGACAAACAAACAAAACTCAATAAAACCTAAATTAATACTTTCAAGTACTGATGGACATGTGAGCTGAAGCTTCCCTTGAACCCAGACCAAACTACACTGCATAGAATCCCTATTTTAAAAAATGCACCCTTGTACAATATTTCTTCACCAAGCAGGGAAGCCAAAAGCTACCTGAAATTAAAACCCAACTGGAAAGTGTTTAGTTATAAGAAATGGTGGTTACTAGTCCTTTAAAGGAATTCAGAGAATTTTTTTACACCCATAAAAATATTCAATAAAGGCTGTGTTATGAAAATGTGACATGGAATTCAACAGAAAGGAATAAAAGAAGTTCCATCTTTCACTAACACTAATATTTGTTTAGAAGTGTCTCTCTGTTGACATTCAGGGAATGCAGGGAACTAACAATGTAGCTGGCTGTTAAACCTCTGCTATCTCTAGAACTGACAACATGGATGGCATAAGTTCCACCTGCTGGTTCAGGTTTCCAAACCTCTGACAGGGAACTTCATCACATCAAGGAAATTTTGCAGACTACTGAGGCTTCCCTCCCCCAGGCCCTGCCAGTTTCATGGTAACCAGGAGACCAGAGACTACTGAGAGTTGCTTTCTTATAAAAGTCAATGGAATACTTTTGTTTCACTGAAGAACCCAGAGACTTCCTCACCCTGCTGCTGCCAGATGAAGCCCAAGAGGTTACAGTGTTTATTTAGTTGGCATGGAACTTTCTCTGTGCTCACTGGAACAGTAAGTCAGGCAAATGCTGCTGTTTGGGAGCCCCTGATTAAGACTGTTTATTTAGTAGGGTGAAGTCACTACAACAAAAAACAGGAGGAGCATTTTTCTGTCTACACGTATTTTTGCTAATGTAAAAAATTAAAAATTATTTTTTCCTTCAGCTTTATTCAGTCACAGGCAAAACGGAGAGGTGAACGTGGAGGATGAGAGAAGAGTTTGGTGAACTATAAACCAAAATACAATAATTAAATTACACTTTGCAAACAGAAAACCTGACTTCACTAAGTATGAAAGAGATTCACTGAATTAGGATCAGCACTGAAGAAAATAAGCATACAAAAATCTGAAAATGTCTTGACCACTGACAAGTTTTTCCTTTTCAGATGACTGGGAAAAAGCAGAGTATCATGCAAACACTTAATTATTTTTTTCCTGAAACTTACCAATTGCACGTCGGAAGTTTTCCATTAGAACCTCTGTTTTCTTGATCTCAGTGGAATAAACCTCACTTCCAACCATAGGACAAAAAGGAACTTTGCTTCCCAGTTCCTGAGCAATAGCTAAAGCCAAAGCAGTCTTTAAACAGGAAAAAAAAATAAACAACAATTCAGTCATTAATTTTGAAAAGAATTAAGAAACTATTCTTTTTGCACAAGGTTAACTTTCCTCATTGTATCACCTCCTACACATCAACTATCAATTTAATAGTAAGACTATTCTGTCTGCCAAATATTTCTCACATATAACAACCCTCCTCAAACACAGGTGACCTCGGCCAAAGACTTTAATAAAACCCTGAAAACATGATACTGGGCATTTGAATTTGACAGCTGATACAGATGCAAAAAGCCTAAATAGCATGGGGGGAAAAAAGTAAACCAAGCAAAAACTATTCTGGCTTTTAATATAAAAGTAATTTCTAAGACTTTTTCAGAGCCCTTATTACCTATGTGTTTAGTAACCTACAAGAGGTGATTTCACATTAAAGGTGCTGAACACACCACTGGGTATTGCCAGAGTCAATGACATTGCAAAAGCAAAAGATCAAGTAGAAAACTACATCAATACATTTATTGAAAACAAATTCTGGGATATGAAAACACTTTGGAACCACTACCCTAAAACAGTTTTGACAACAAATGAAAATAGATTTGTAAATACTTCATTTTGTAATAAAATAGAAAAATAATACCTTGCCAGTTCCAGGAGGTCCTGCCAACAGCACTGCTCTGCCAGCCATTTTTTTGCTTTTGATTAGCTCCACTATAACCCCACATGCCTATAAATTAAATAATTATTTATACTGTTAACATAAGTATTGGTATAGAATCTTTTGTTCCAACATTTCTTAGAGTGTTTAGAAATAATACATTTTACAAAAACTAAAGATTTCAATTTCATGCACACAAAAATAAAGATCACGAAACCGTACTTTCTACAACCATTTTATCTGACACAGACATTAAAAAACACAGAAAACAAAACTCAATCTGTGAGCCCCGACTCCTTTTCCCTCTCGCAGTCCCACGCACAGAGAGAGGTTTGAAAGTAAAGTAATAAATTAATCTTCGCTGCCTGAGGCGCAGATCCTCTGCAGATCTTCCTTCAGGGCCAGGCTGGATGAGGTCCGGAACTACCTGGCACAGTGGGAGCTGTCCCTGCCCACGGCAGGGAACAAGACATGATCCCTAAAGTCCCTTTTAAACCAAACCCATCTGGGATTCTGTGAAGGTTTTACCCGCTCACCGCATTGAAGCGGATGCTCCAGTCCCTACCTGCATCCAACCCGTCGATTTTCGGTCGGTTCCGTTGCCTGTAACACCCCAAATTCTACTCCCAACCCCCGGGAGAGCGTCCCCATCCCTGCGCCGAGCAGGAGCACCGCAAGCACAGCCCCGACCGCCCCCACCGCGCCTCGCACGGCAGCAGCCCCGCGGAGCAACCCGGGCACGACTCGCACTCGCTGCCGGGGACTCGTCGGACGCCCCGGCCCGGCCCCGCGCTCACCTCCCGCGCATTCTCCTGC
>WBNO01016576.1:1238852-1285735 GCA_013400575.1 Peucedramus taeniatus
GTAAGGGGGGCGCAGGGGGGCCGCCCCGGTGGCTGTCCTGCCTCCCGGGGTGCTCCGGGCCCCGCTGGGGTCGCGCCCGCCCGTATCCGCGGTGGGACGGGGCCGCTGGGAGCCGGGGACTCCGGCCGTGCCCGAACCGAGGGGACGAGGGGAGTCAGGGTGTTCAGGGACCTGTGACTTTGCTGTGCTTGCTCGTAGTTGCTCTTCAAATAAAAACAAACCGTGCTCATAGGAAAGCGCCTTGTACATGTGAGTTCTTGGAGTGCTGGTTGGATGGTCAGGTGCAATCAGGTTTCTTACACTTATTAGAAAAAAGTTTTATTTATTGTGTATGGAGGCCTTATTAATGGCATCTAATGGCCCTATAAATTTCTATTTTGTCTGTTAAAGCTGTCAGTGTTGGATGTTGCCTGTAGTTGAGAGCTGTGATGTAGTTGCTGCACATGCCCATGTTGTCTTGGAGAGCTAGGGAGTTGTAACATGATAATTTTAGGCTTAGAAATAGTTTCGTGGATTTTGGTGACTCTTCATTATAGTCTTCACAGGTTATATCAGAAGGGTAATTTGGTTTGCATTAGGACTCATTTTAAATCAGTTCACCTTGTTCTGTCTCCCCTTGCCATCTCTTTTAGAGTGTTGGGAGGTGGTCGGTGCTTGACCAAGGATAGGATGGAGTCACAGCTGCAGGAGTTCAAAGCAGTCACAGGTTGTTGCAGCTGCGGGGATCAGCCTGCAAGTTCAGTTCCTCTGCCAGTGTCTCTTGTATGACAGCTTGGTGGTAGTTTTGTGGGACAATGTTTCTTGGCTAGACTGAGGTTCAGGCTGAGTTCCTTGTCCCGGTGTAGGAATTGAACCCTCTTTTGAACACTTGTGCTGTTTGTAAGTTGCCTTAGTGCTAACGGTGTTGGATCGTTTGCACTTCTCGTGGGTAGGATGATAAATATTTACTGATTTGTCGGTTTCACCAGCAGGAACTCGGTCTCTTTCAGCAGTGTGTGCTCCGCAGCTGCAGGGCAGGAGTGGCCGTGTGCTTAATTCCAGAAGCCTGCGGTCTTGTACTTGACAATCCCTTATTATTCTTCAGTAATTGTAAGCACCTGATTATCTTTTAAAGAGCAAAGTTGACTTTGGCAGATGTTTCTTGGATGTACTGAAGAATCACTTGTAGGCAAACATTCCTTTCTGCCAGAAGCAGCTGATCTGAGTCGTGTGAACTTTCTCATGAAGGGGACGTGGGAAAACTTAGAAATCAACTTTAATCAGTTTTGTTTTTCAGTAACTTTAGCACTTATTTGGGATGGTTGTTTGATACACAGACTTCTCATTGCTTTCTGTTATTTTTATGAAGATCTTTGAAGTATTTAGTCACAGCTGTCCACATCAGCTGAATAAGTTATTCAGATTTGCTTATTGATAGGCTGTGCAGGGAGAAGGCATGGATGAGATGATGATCGTTTTCTTCCCAGCAAAAATAATTCTTTACAGATGGTAATTCAGACAGATAAGCACATCAAACTTGCTTAGTTCCAGTTATATACCTGTTTCCAGTACATATACCAGGTTATGTATTTTACTGAAGTAGAGCAGTTGATTAGTGTGGCTTACTGCAATTCTGTGTGTTAAGAAGGGGTTGTAGGGAAAATGCAGTATTGTGGTAATAGTTTAAAGAATTAGGAACTTCAGTTTTCTGCTTGATAACATAGATGTGTCTTGATAGTGGGTGCTTTTTTTGGTCTTTTTACTACCAGGTTTGAAAGGTGAAACCTTGATGATAAAACCTGATCTGTGCCTGTGGGACTATTTAGGTGCTTACAGGTTTGGTGTGGTTTGGTGAAACTCAAACTGAAGTGTAGCATGTCTTGTGTAACAAGATACATTCTTTGGTGTTCTTGTGTGTTTCAATAATGCCCAATTTTTCATCACTTCAGGAATGGAAACCGAGTCCTCCCAGATCATGGTACTTGAAAAATCTAGGTTATTTTCATCTACTTCCTTGTTATTTAGGTTATTTTCATCTGCTTCCTCCTACTAAGCATTTAAGAGTTCACCATTCCAAACATTTTCTCTGTAACCAGGAATGCCACTACTCTTTCTTTTTGATGGAATCTGTGATTTCCCTGTTAGTATACATTTTCTCTATATATGGTTTTTCAATGACAGAAGTGCAAAGTACTTTATCTTCCTGTGTTTATTCTGCACCTCAGATTTCCCTTACCTCTTTAAAATATCACTGTTCTGAATTCAAATCCTGGGGTAGCTACAGGTGGAAGTTGATCTGCAGAAAAACTAGAAAGCCTGTGGACAAGGGAGCTGGATGTGAGGATTTGGAAGGTGGAAGGACAGCAGAGAGGAGAGGGCTGCTTCAGAACTGTCATGTGCATGCAGGGTTTGCAGGAGAAGCTACTGCTGGGAAAATGTTATTGCATCTTCTTGTTTGCAGTTCTCTTTTTTTCCCTGAAGGTGGGATAAACTAGTTGGCTTCCCCTTGAGTGATCCCAGCTCATGGAAACACCATCTGCTGTGGCAGGGTAGCACCAGCATTGTTCACTCAGGTCTCCCATGAGGTGAGGAGCTCAAGGGTTTCCTTCTGAGGAGTCGCTCTCTGCCTCCTCTCTTCCAAAGTGCTGTTTTCACCAGTGGTGTCCCAGGTTATCTCTCTCTTGTAGCTGTCATCTTTTCTGTGCTCCCAGAGTGCTCTAAGAGTTAATTCCTTTGCTGTACAAAACTTATAAATCTACTCACAGGTTAAAGTTACTATTTACCACTCTTTAACAAATTTCTGTATGTAGCTAATTCCTGAAGTAGATTTTTTTCATGTCAGAATCTAGTATTGCGTTTTTGTCATGCTGTGCCAGGTAGTGCTTGACCTTGTGAATACTTCTCACAGTCACTCACAAGATACTTGTTCAGACACAATACCTTAGGATTAAATGAATGCAGAATATTTGAGCAGTAACCAATTGGAATGAAAAATAGAAGTCGTATTTCATTCTTTGTGACTACATTTTTCTTGCAAAGCTTGTCCTTGAAAACAAAACATATCAAATGTTAAATCAAAAGTGTTTTGGGTGGTTTTTTTGTTTGTTTTGTTTTTTTATTTTTTTACCTGCATGCTGGGAATGGGAAATGTTGCAGACAGTTTCACCCAAGATGTTTTGTTTAAGTTTTAGATGGAAGGTGATAGTCAAGGTTGGAATGGAATGAGTAATAGTCACTTGGTGTACTTCATCATGCCTTTCACTTGTATTCAAACCATACTGGTTTATATTCTTCTAAGGCTCTTGTGTGTCTGTGGCAGGAAGGCATTAAGTTATTGTGGATAACTATATGGCTTGGACTGTGCTATGTATTTCTGTCTTACTCTTTCAAACAATAAGAAACAGAACTCTGTTTTAAAACACGACTTCATATTTTTCCTGTGCTTTAGCAGGATCTTGTCTCAAGCAAGGCAACAAAACCAGTATTTACAGCCATCTGAGTTGCTAAAGAGAGCAAACAAACCTCAGTAACTAAACCTTAAGGGCAAATTCTTAGCTTGTACCAAGCAGTAAGAAGCACCCAGATCAGCCTTACACTTTGGTTTGTGCACTGAAGGAATGACTGCAAGATGCAGAACTGATATTTTTGTCATTACTGCATTCTTCTGTTGCTGTAGAGATTTAGGGTGGTATTTTTGGTAAAATTTCACACTGAGATGGGGTAGTTTGTGTCAAAGCACGCTGGGATTTTTAAAGCTTCTATTCTTTTTGTTAATGTTTGGCTCCTCATCTTCCACAAAGCTGATGTTAATGTCGTTGAAATAAGAGTTGCTTTTACATTTGTTTGTCACAGACCTGTGCACCAGTAGGGTCTGGAATAGTTTCTCAAATGAGTTCAGCAGGAAGGGATGCCTGCAGAGAGGTTAGACAAGTTAATCTGCCAGACGAAATTCAATCCCCATATTTCATTTTAAGACCACTTTGCGTAGCAAAGTAGTTTAAGCAGTAGCAGATTTTTTCCTTGCTGATGGTTAATTTCATGCCCTACAAAGGGTCAGCACACTAATATAGGAGAACATGATTACCTCATCCCAACTTCCCCCACACAGGCAGCCAAGGGATACTGAGTGTTTGCTTTGGGTGAGCTGTTGTCAGATGCCCTTTATCTGTTTGATTTTGAGATGGGTCCTCAACCTAACTTCTAAATCAGAAAATTGTCTTTTTTTTTTTTTCCTATGAAGTTCAAAGGACAAAGTATCCTTATAGGGTTTTAATTGGAAAGCTACTGCTTGACCCTGGTTGTTTAAACCTGGGCTGGGGGGAGCTCTGACAAACTTGTAGTTTTGTAATCCTTATGCCTGTCTGAACCTTTGACCTTTTTACTTTATAACTGGAACTTCATTGTCACCATTTGTCCCTGCAGTTTCTTTCAAAGCAGGCTGCTTTGCAAGTGTCTGTTTCCACTTTGCTGCTGTGTTCAGCTAAGGAAGGGTATTAATTCATACCTGATACATTGGAGGGGCCAAGACTTTTGAACTTGCACTAGAGCTTGGAGAGGGGGAAATGAGCATAGCAAAAGCATGTCTTGCTGATGCAAATGAGTACAATGAAAACAGGCTTGGGAGATCAAGGGAAATGTGGTCTTGCTACCAGCATTCAAATTCAGTCAGATGCAGATTATTTGTAAGATTAACATATCACAAAAAACCCCACCTTTTATCACAGATTAGTTGTTTTGCTGAGTTTGTTATAAGCTTTTAAGAGGATTTGTAAACTCGGGGTTACCTTTGCATTACTGCAGTGGAAACACGCTTCTGTTGATGTGAGCTTTTGTTTCTTGAGATCTTTGTGAAGATGTGACAGTTCTTGTTTTTTTTTCTATTCTAGGTGAGTGAGCAAGTAGTTTTATAGTTGTAGATGTACATGTGGATGATTTGCTGTTGAGTACAGATGTTGAATGAAGGGAAACCTCTGGTGGGAAGGAGTGCCTTGTATTTAGGGGATATCATTCTGGTCACAGAGGAGCCTTGAGATCTTTGGCTGCCACCTTGAAGTGAGAGTAACATAATGAACCCTGTTCTGGTGGGGAAAAAAAATTAGCATACAACTCCTGTGTAACGTAATTCCTATCCACAAATCTTGATGTTGTGGCTGGTGTTATGGAAGTACTTGTTAAGGGACTTCAGCTAGCACTATTGGGTTTGTTTTCTAAAGCCTATTAGACTCTTTGGGTTCATGGTGCTTGTGAATTGCTGACACTGCTTTGTATTAAAATTTCAAATAAACTTTCTTTTTGTAAATGAAATTGAAAGAGTGTCTTTTTTTTAGTCACTATAATTTGGCTGGTGCCAGATACTTGTCTGACAACATGAAGGAGTATTTTTATTGACATTTTAAAATGAAAGCCACTTTTTTTTTTTTTAAATTAAGGAGCTATGCATGAAGAAAGGCAACCAGCATAAAAATTTTGTTGTGTGGTCCCCACAACCCTTGGAATGGAACTTTGTCTCCTGAATTTGCAGTGCACAAGAGGGCAGTGTTTGCTTACATTGTAGGATCTTGGGGATAAGTACTCGGGGTAACAGGTCAGCAGTGGGGAGTGACCTCACTGTGAATCGAAACAGAATTAAGTACACGACTTGGGACACAACTCTGGGTTAATTTTCTCATTCTTAAAGAAAACATCCTCTGTGTTTTAAGGAAGGTTAGTCTTATTTAATCTATAATTTGGGTTATGCTTTTTATACCTTAAGCAATAAAAATGTGTGGGATGCTGTCTTACACATGACATAAGACACAGGTAACAGGTGAGAAAAAAACTGGTTTGATGTGGGAACCATGGAATTTAGTGTGCACAAGTCTTTTATTTCCTCCCTAATTTCCCCATGTCTTTTAATAACTGGGTAAAAGGGAGCTAGTTGTACTAAATCTGTTCTGAACCACTACTGTGTGAAATAGGATTTGTTGTGTGATATTGGGTGGGATGAAACCTGGGGGGGTGTTTTGAGGTTCTTTAAAATAGGGGTATTGTGGAGTTTTTATCTGTCTCTATCATAACTGTAACAGCTCTGACTTTCTATGTATTGCATTACTTCTTGTTTTTGTGGGTTTTGTGAGTGCTGTGACAGTGGGACTGTTGCTATTATTTCTGTTCTATGACCTTTTTTGCAATTTTGACTTGAAGCTGATTTCCTTGTAAAAGTTACACGTTCAACAACTTCCTAAACTTACACAACAGCTCTTAGGCAATATTAGAGATTGAAGCAGGAGGAGTCTCCTGTTCATTTTCTGGGTCAAGTAGTTTACAAGGAGCAAGAGACCCATTGTCTCCTGATATCAAAAGTTATAGTGAATAATCACATTCTCTTCTGCTTCTTCTTAGAATCCTGTCAGAAATGTACTGGTTTCTGTGTGTGGTTTAAAAAATAAAAATAATTCTGCATTTTATGAGTGGAAGACGTGATTTAGAATGAAATTCTCAATCTAAAGTGTAGATTTTAACCAGGAGTGATTTTATTTAAACTTGAGTGGGAAATTGTCCCTTGTTAATATATGACAATTTTTCTACAAAGCTTCTGAGTGGTTGTGTTTGTTTGCTTGTATTCAACAAAACTGTGCTATTTGACACTTTGTTATTTGACACAAAACCATGACAGCTTCTCAGGAAAACTTAATAACCAGGCACTGTAATTATGCTGTTCAAGTCTCCTTGATCATTTTTCCTATTGGTTTAAAACCAGAATTTCTTTGTTCCAGCATACTGTGTGCAAGCATTCATCAAATAACCACTTTTCACTTTTGCTTCATGTTTGTTCTTGCTTTAAATTGTTTTGTAAGCTGTTTGGAAGAGCAGGGAAGCTTTGTTAAGAAATTTTTCGATGCTTTAAAATATTAGCTAATGTAGTGAAATATTATAAATAATTGCATAAAATGTAGAACAACTTACTGTAAAATATGAAGCATATTTTCAGTTAAAATTACCCTTGTCAAAGTAAATTTAAAGCACATTTTTCAAAGCAGCATTTTTACTGATGATGGATATGCTTGCTTGCTAAATAGTACAATTGAGCAACTCAGTGATCTGCTAATTGACAAACCAGCTTTATAAGATTCTACTGTATTGTTCTTGATTTAGAAGTTGTCTTCAATTAGTAGATGCCAGATATAAGCAGAATATGTTGCTTATGTATAAACCCATTTTTAATAGCTAGTTAGCTTGATGGAGGCATGAACTAAATTTCCTTAATATATTTGTTTTGGGGTTTCTGTACTTAAAATAATTCATGTTTTTGCATGGCTGTTGTAAAGTACTGTTTATGAAAACTCCTAGAAAAGCAAAATGTGGATGGAAGAATTAAGGTTACAATTGTAAAGCAGGCGTGTGACAGATCTCACTAAGTGAGCAAACCAAACCTGCACTCTGTCATTGCTAAAGTCTCTGAAGTGTAGTAAAAAGTTGTTTTTCCTTGTGGCAATGAGTTGTTTCTGTCTGGGAACCCTAAGGTTGGCCTGGCAAGCTGAAGGGCAAGGACAGATGTTTTGCAGTGGTAATTTCCAGCTGGATTCTTGAACACATTGTGTTCTGTGGGTCACAGCTCATCACGGGGTAAAACTGAGTGTGAGCTTCAGCAAAGAGAGTTGAACAGCTCACACAATAGCTGGAATTGCAGAGATACTGTGCATTTTGTGAGAAAATATTCCTTGTGCTATCTGTGAAATTCAGATTAGGTAGGTCTTCTGAAGTGCTTCCTTTAAACGATTTGCTTCCACAAAGTGTTGCAGGCTAAGTAAATACCAATAATTCTTATTTCCTATCTCCTTATCTAATATTTCACCAAAATGTTCTTGTGCAGTTTATCTAATCTTTTCAAGTGAACATGAAATGGTTAGTGTTGGCTTCCAAATTGAATGACAATCTCAGTTTCAAACTTAGTCTGAATAATCCTACATTAGATTGTAATTACCAACACTAGGGGTGGTTGGGACCAGACAAACAATAATGAATATATATTTATGTTTAAGGTAACAGCAGAAGGAATTGGTGGATAGTAGAGGGAGAGGAAGTGGAATAGATGGGGTAGCTTAAATAAAAATGAATAAATTGTATCCAGGAGCATCATGGAGGTAAAGAGTGATAAGGGGAAATAAAAATTGAGGTTTGAATTTTGAGATTTATATTGATCTGGGTAAGAATTCAGGCTCCCTCACCTCAGGCTCTAGAGAAGAGATGATTCATTTGGGCTTATGGTTTTGTTGAGAGACTCCTTTCTTACTTCATGCTATAGAAGGGATGATGATGACTCTTTTGTCCACTGCAGATCTGTTTTTTTCTGTAGTACTGGAAAAATGACTTTAATACAGTTGCCTGTAGCACTTTCTTGTTTTTTGTGCTTACATTTTCCTTTGCTTTCTCTCTTATTTGGGATGCAATGTGTGATAGGCATGTGAGAATAAGCTGCTATTCTTTGATCTCAGGAGCTCTTTTTAGTTTTTAAACTTTGTCTTAATTTTTTTTTTTTGGCTAAGTTTTACCTGTCTTGTTTCCATTAAGTGCATTGTAGAGCAGGTGAACATACTTTAGATATGATTCTCCTGTATATGTAAAATTTGAAATGGTCCTGAAGAACCTGTTGAGTAAAAAAAAAGCTATAGAAATGTTTGAGAGTTGTTGATAGAACTATCCTATCGTATTGATAAGGTTAGGCATAGGAAATGGTTTTTTTGTCATAGATGTTTATTTATGCTTAAATTTACTTCTCTTACATTAAAAACTAGGCTTTCAGCAGCTTTGGAGAAGAAAGTTTTCCAAAGTATGCAAAAACTGCATTTCAGAGAGAAAAACAAAATTAGCTTTCTTTTTTAGGATCAAGAAGAGGGGGAGGGAAAATGGTTTCCTTGTATTTGACTGTGCTGTTGGATGGAAGACAAAGCTCAGTCTCTCTTGCTGACTAATGTCATCATCAAGGCATTTTTTTCTCCCACAGAGCAGTTTTGTCTCCATTGAGACCCCCACAGCCATTGGCAAGACCATGGCCTGAGATTAAATCTCACGCTTGGGTGAAATTCTAATGACTGTAATTGTTTCCTCTTTTTAAGTCTGTGGTCCCTTCATCAAAGAGTGGTGTGGAAATTATGCATTTATGTTGTAAAAAGAGAGGTCATGATTACCTGAACCTGTGGTTGACTTGGGGGGATTCTGTGTGGTGTTCTGGCAGTGGTTATCCAGGCTGACATTGCAGTGTATGAAAGGATTTAGAGAGGGGCTTAGAGTGCAGAGTGCTGGTGTGGCACAGCTCGGTCCTTGTGGCTCTGGGCTGTCACTGTCAGCTGAGTGTGGCAGCAGCAGCAGCTCTGGTGTGTTGGTCACCTGCTGGGACAGGAGGGAAGAAGTAATAAATGTGGGCTGAGGGAGTCTTTGTGAATGATCCAGTGCAAAGGGCTTGGGACTCATCAGCAAGTGTTACTGTTTAACCCTCACAGTGCTTATTGGAGGTGCTCAGCAGCTTGAAGGATGGCACCAGTGTGGTGGAGCTGGTTGTGGAGGAACCCCATGTAAGTTTGAATGTGGATATGCAAAGAATTGCAGATAACTTCCTAGAGATAGATTGCCCCATCCTGTAAAAATTGTAATGTACGTGTGCAGCAGTGTTGCTGTGTGATGGAAAGATTCACAAAGTATTTTGTGTTCTTTAGCTTTAGGGTGTAGTTCTGTATGTACACAATTGTGGGACTTTACTGTCCCCTAATTCTGAAGATTTATGAAAAAAAATGAACTGTGCATTAAGTAGAAAAGATTTTGAGCTTCTACTCTAATTTAGGCAGTATCCTTTAAAGACATCAAAAGAACTGACCAGGACACATTTCATCAGAGATCAAGGAAAACGGTTCAAATAGTACCTAAGTTTAGGTGTCTGGGTTGCATTTAAAGACTAAAGAAATCCCAAAACATCATCATTCTTAAAAGCATTCAGCATTAGAATCTTCTCCTGATCTCTGAAATGATGAGTATTCAGTTTAGAGTATTAAAAAGTTTATCAACAAAAAGCCACCAAGTGTCAGCAGTACTGTTTGCCTAAGGGACTAGCTTTGGGCATTTGACACTGAACCTGGCCCCTGTCTGGCTGTATTATAGCTTCAAATCATATGATAATATGCCTAATTAAAAAAATTCCTTAAAGCATGAAAAGCAAGTTTTTACATTGAAATTATATCAGTTTGTTTATATCTGTATAAATAAAGGAAATAATAAAACCATTGAAATAATAATTAATATTTATTCTTGTGTATGGCTAAAAATTCAAAAGTCACAGGTCAGGCACCCCTGATCAGTTTTTTTTTTAAGGAAGTAATTTTGTTCTTTTGATTTGCTTGCTGTTTGATAGGTTTTCACCCTGTGGCAGGGACCAAATAATGAGTATTTTTTTTTCTGAGTGGATATTTCACCTGACTAACAGCTGAGATTCTCCCACTATTTGAAATGCTGTGATAAAGTTGTGATGCTAGTGGTGTTTGCCCATGTGTTTGTAGTTGAGCTGTCTGTTTACTCTCTCTGCTGTGTATTGCCATATCCAGCAGTGGTGGCTTTTTCTGTCTAAAACTGGTGTTCAACTGAAGTCACTTGCGGGAAGAAATTCACCTGTCTGTGGTGCTGCATAGTGCTTTTAGGGGAAATATTTTTAAAAGGTGTGTTTGGTTAAATCGAACTGTACAAAACTTGTGTAGAGAAAATACTTCTCTGCTTAAGGGAACAAAAGAGTTTTGAACTGAAGCTAAGTTCTATTTTAAAAAAACCCTGAAAAACCAAAACAAGTGACTGAAAATTCAATCTTTACAGAAAGTTTGTCTCAGAGGTGTTTTCATTACTGAACTGTGTTCACTAACAGTTTATGTGGAGGCAGGTGTTTGCGAGTTCTTTAATCTTATGGCCCTAAATGTGCCTTTTTTTTTTTAACTTTGTATACAGTATAAAACAGTTGATTATTCTATCAATATCCCACGTCACTTAATGTGGTTGAATGTTTTCTTTGTTGTAATTTAAAGCCAAACAAATCAAAGTGAAGATAAATTTAGCTGTCTGTTTCTTTACTTACCCTGCACCAAAAAACCAGTGAGTCCTAAACTTGCTATGTAAAAGAATGCTGGTATTTTTAAGACTTGCTGTCAAATTGATGCAGTGGATGAAAGTTATTTTGGTCACTGTACTTGTTTCTTTTTCCTTTGCATTGTAAAGATATTTATTTTTGTCTCATTAAGAAAATGATGGCATGTAGTTAGGAAGAGAATAGATCACATAGAAAGTGATGTCAGGTTTATGGAATTTCTTGTTATGTTCTTGCATATAATTCAGTCAATCCTAGGTAAAACCAGAAATTACTAATGTGAAATTTAAATTAGTTGACAGTATCCTTTCAAGGCTTGTGTACTGTTTTAAATTTTTTTGCAGTAAATTATGAGCTCTTGTAAAAACAGTTGGGACAAAACAGGTACAAGAATGTTTGAGGTGAAGTTGTCTAATATTTATTTTAGTAACTTGATAATTTCCCTTTCTGTTGGAGAGCTAACAATTTTGTAGCATCTCAAATGCACCTGTATTAACTATTGTTACTGGATGCTGAAAAATTTTCAGGATGATACGATGAATTTATCAAAATGCACTCATTTTGGGGATGTTGTTATTCTATTTAAAAGCTTTATGTAAAAGAGCTGTAATTTTGTCCCAGTTCCTCTTTGTGCACTGCTTGATCATAAGTAGAATAAGTAAGTTCTGTGAATGTAAACTCTTGTTTCTGCTAAGAGGAAGCTAAAGTGAAGTCTGATGTTCTCTAACAATAGCAAACTAATTTTTGGGTCAGAAGCATTGTACAGTATAGATGCAGTAAAAGCAGCCAAGGTGAGCTCAGCTGCAAGAAGCCATTTATGAGAACTTATCATAAGAGTAGAGTTGTGTGGTTAAGTAGTGATGGAAATATGAGAGGCTTGGGCATAGTCTATAGGTGGCAAGTGTGATTTTGTAATAGGTCAGCAAAATATCAAGCCAGTTTTTCAAAATTAAATGCATTTTGGAAAATATATTTTTCTGCTAAGTAGTAATGATCATTGTAAAATACATTAAATGCCTGAGTTGTAATCTGTCTTTCTTTTAGCTCTGAGCACCCAAAAAAATTGAGCTTTAATCACCAAGGCTGTGTTCTTTCTTGATGATTTCAGCAGTTCATTAAGGAATGATTAGTACTCTTCAATTATGCATTCATTTACCTTAGTGATGCTTTTACAGTTAGAGATAGTGTTGTTTTATTCAATTTGTCTGGTGCTGAGCAGTTTCAGCAGATTTTTTCCTTGGCATATCACACGAAAGAAAGCAGTAGAGAGGCATTTACAACCTTGGCATAATTTTAAATGATAATCTTACCTGATTTTTATGGGGGGAAAAAAAAAGGAAAAAAAGAAACATAGTTGTTTTGTGGTTTTTATTTTGGTTTTTGTTGCTGTTGTTTTCTTTTTCCCACCTCATTGGACTTTTAGAATTCCTTTCTGAAGTCTAGCTCCATAGGCTTTGTCTGCAGAACATCAATGGTTCATGGTGTGCCTCTTTTAGTTACAGGAGAATAAGCTCTGTATCAGCCTGCTGTGGAAGCTTGTATTTATAATAGATTTTTCTCTATGTTCATAAGCTGGCAGTTCCAGAAATGAATTTTAAGTTCTCACTTACCTAAAGGGGTGTCAAGGAAGAAGGAAAAGAGGAGGGACAGTGTGAAATGGGATTGAAAACCAATTCTTTGATCTTTATATGGTGTCCTTGCCTGTATGAATAAGAGGGAGAAGAAGAGGATCATGATACTTTTAAAAACTGCCCTTGTTTGTTTAGTATCATAACTGGGGTTAAATTTAAGTGGGCACTATTGGACTGAGTTTTGTGACAGGAGGAGTTTTGTTGCTGATAACCCAGGTTGCTTCACTTCTGTTTGTTTCGTGTTTTCTGTTTACATGTTTTAAAGTCTGATGGGTTTGCTTTCAGATTTAACAGTAACCAAGCCTGAGTTCCAGTTTATTAACACAGCTGCAGTGAAATAGGCTTCTCTGCCTGCCCAGTGCTGCTGCAGAGGGAAGAGATTGATGCTGCTCTCTTGGGAATAAAAACTTCAAAGCTTTCATTTTGCTGGTAAAGCCCTTCCTAAAACTTGTGTACTTTGAGATGTTGTGATTCAATTTTCCGTGGACCAACAGAATCTAGGTACTCAAGAGAGACAAATCTTCTCATTGTACACTGAATTCTTGTTTTTCTGAGTAACAGAAAACATTAGATATGTTTCAAACATGGTGATTACAGATGAGAAAACTGTTTTAAAACAGTTTTTTTGTTTTAAAAACTTTTTTCCCCTTTTGTGGTGTCTCAGGTCTCTCTCCAGCCCCAAGGAATACCTTGCTTTTAACAGGACACTTCAAGTAGAAAGCATATAAACAGATGCTATTATTACTTCATTAAGGGAGGAAAAAAATTAAATATCCATTTCTATGATTATTTGATTTTTTCTTCTATGTACACCAATCATTAGACAGTTTCATTTTATGTACCTACATACCTTTTTCTTTCTTTATATGCTTTATTTCAATGTTATATTTTTACAAAACGGCAAGATAATTTTTTCCTCAAAAGCAAATTAACTATGACATTTTAAACATAATTAATAAAAATAATTTATTGGAAGTACTTTAAGGAAATCTTCTAACAAAATTTAATTTAAGTCTGCAGTAAATTGTCAGTAAGAATATACTTAATAAAACTCCATTGTATTTCTCTTCCGTTATTATTATACGCTTCTTCAGCAGCAGTTGTCTCCATCGTTTGATGCGAAGGCCAAAGTGGTTAGATAACAAGTATATTTACTTAAGTTCCTTTGAAATTAAATTCTCATTCTGACTTTTCCATCCCTTGTTCTGTAATTCTAGTTCTTGCTGTCAGGAAGTTCAATTTAGAAACCATTGTGCTCTCTGAGTCTACAAGGTATGAATGGGAAAGGAGACCTAACAAAATGTGAAAAGCAATAATTAAAAATATAAAAAAGGCTCATACAAGGCAAGAGCATCCAAGAAGGGGTTTTGTGAAAGACTGAAGTATGTCATCTTAAAATATTCTTTGTATACTTGATATACTTTTGATCCTGTCTTGTATTCATGCTTAGGAATTTCTTCTCTTAGTCACAGAGGTCAGATTAGCAGAGGCAGCTGACTTTTACTGCACTTCTGAGCACTTCTTTTCCAAAACCCCATCCAAGCTAGAGAGTGATGCCTCAGTGCCTGCACTTGCTGCTCTTTCAATTTTTGCTGGGACTGGTGTTCTCTTGCAATGTGCAGTTAAATGCAAATCTGCTGTTATAGCTTTGGAGTAGCAGCATTAGTGCCTTGCACTCCATCTTATTTTCTTGTTTATCCAGGATTCTTGTTTGTTGCTTATTTCGAGTGAATAATTTGAGCAGTGCCAGCATTCCTGAGAGCTGGTCACATGAGCCTGGCAGAGCAATGTGTATTCTGAGCAGACTTTGTTTTCTGTAGGCTTTCTTCCCACTTCCCTGGGGATGCTGTCAGCCTTTGTTTTAACTTGAAAATTTAAATTTCGATTTGTGAGGAAAAAAGTGGTTTGCAATGATTAAATGAAACAGGAGGGTGAGTGTGGGATGCAAAACTGCCAGACCTGCTGTACTTAGCTTATGATGATCTTCCTTTGTCACAGTTGTGTTCTTGTTGAAGGTTTTGAGCTTGAGTGATATTTTGCTTAACCCACAGGTGTTACTGCTCACAAACTCAGCTTACAGAAACTGCTACTACTGCTTGTAAAATGCTTGTTCCTTTGTGTCAGTATTTGTATTTTATTCAGTAGTTCACTCATCCTAGAGAACATACTGGAAGGACTTGCTCTGAATTATACTGAAATATCTATGATTAGATAATCATGTTCTGGTTTATACAGTGTTTGAGCTGCCTTATGACATTTCTGTGTGGGGTTGTGTTGAACAACTTCACTTTTGGAAATTCTTCAAAATACATAATTGAAAACTCTTTTCCTATATTTATGAGGGCTTTTAGAGATAAAGGGCCTGGTTTTGTATGTTGATGGTTTCTGTATGTTCCCCTCACAAAGATCTATGCTATTCTAAGTATAAAACTTGAAACAATAAAATAATGCGGTTGTGTCAGAGATTAAAATACTTTCCTTACTTCAGGGAGAAAGGGGTATAAATTTAGTCTATGAGCTTTGTAAACCTAGGGCCTTGCTTTGTGTTTATCTGTGAGATGCCATGCATATTTGCAGCTTTGTAGAAGTACCAGTTCAGTGCCCAGCTGGGTGTTCTGAATCCATGAAGCCTTGTAGGGATGAACTCAGGGAGGGAGTCTGCAGAATTAACCTCCAAACCAGTATGAAGTCAGACCAAGTTTGTATTTTGCTCCTTGGCTGTAAAAGTTTGTTCACATGAATATCTAATGTTAAGTAATAAACAATATAATTCAAAGCATTTAAAGTATTTATTTTTAGACTAATATTCTACCAGTGAAATTTGGAATATCTTTATGGCACTCACTATGCTGTAAAATTTTTTTAAAGAAGTCATCTGGCTATAAATCATGATAACTTAGATTTTTCACCTTGCCTTCTCTTAGTGCTATGGAAAACATTGGCTCAGGCATTGCTACTGTCTCTTATCTCGGTGTGGTTATAGATCATGAAATTCCAGCCTCTTTTAATTCATTATAAATTCTAATCTTGGCAAATGTTTGCCTCGTTTTATTTAGTAATTAAACTTTGCACTACTTTCCTTTTTTACAGTGAGCTTCACCTTTTGTATTTTAGTGGACTTTTATTAATTATATGGAGAATGTAATAATGTGAAACACAAATGCCATACACCCTGCAATTTCTGGAGTGCTTTGTGGTGTTGGCAGTTTAGATAGCATATCCACATGATATAGTTTGTTTTATCCTGAAGTACTGGGATGTGAAATTTACATGGCTGTTGACCCCTTGGGACTGCTCTGAAATGAGGTGTGTATCTTGTGCCATCCTAGTCAGCAAAAATTTAAATAAAAATAAATACACTGTCAGAAGCCCCTGTGCTGGCCTGGCAGGAGGTATGAAATAGTACCCTGTGCTTGATAATGGCCTTCTTGGAGAAGGGTCTCTAGCACAATGTGATGTGACTTATTGGAATAGCAAATTATGCAAAATGCTTGCTATTGTCATGATTAGGTAGTGAATTGTTGGGCAGGGCCTGATGTCTGTCATGGGCTGAAGGCCAGGCAACTAAATACAAAATAAATCTTTAATGAAATTTGAGTGGTGAATCCAATTTATCTTTTAAGACAAACAGAAGTTACTGCTTTTGTGTACAAACATGGAAAACTCTTGTTAAAGTGAACTGGGAATAAACTAATAGATCACTGCTTTGACTGTGGTTTTCAAGTGATAAGTTTGTGGTGATTTTTGCATATAAAAACTTCCCTTGGTAGTTCAGTATAAAGTCTTAAAACCTTAGCCAGAACAATTTAATGGCAGCATTAACTCTTCAGCTGCCCTTCCACTGAAATGTGCAAGTTAGCAAAGCCCCTTAATATTTAGCATGGTAGCAAGTCAGGGTAACTGACTGCTGCCTAGAATGTGTCCAGGAAAATTTGTTTTCCAAAGTATTGCTTGTTTACTTTGGCTCTAATTATCTGTGCACACTGTGGAGAATGAAAGTATTTTGTTTCTCAGAACTGGCATCCACAATGTGTTTTGGACTGATTTGTTTGAGATTTCTTTCTGCATGCTGCACTGCTATGGCTGTGTAGTATTGTGGATGCTTGAAATAAAGCTTGACATAAAAACTGAGATTGTTTGCAGGGTGTCTTTCTTGAGAACAACTTATTTTTTGACATGAATCTTATTTTTCATCCTTGATCCAACTACTGTTCTTGTAAAGATTATAATTCTTGTAGGTGTTGGGAGGTGGCGAAGGTTTGGAAGTTAGAGTGGTAGTGTTATAGAAGTCTCACAGAATCTTTTATTGTGACATTGAATTAATTTCCTGGTTTGCATGTTTGTGGAGTTGTACATTGAAATGTAAGACACAAGACATAACCTGATTGTTCTCTCTTTGTATTTCCATTTGGTTATGTTCTGCAGCTGGAATACCAACATGATAGTTTTCTACATTACTGTCACAGAAATCCAGAAACTTGCATCAAAATTGGGATTCACCATGCTCCAATGTACAGAAGACTCTAAGGCAAAATGTAACATAGTCCTGGTAACTTGAGGTAGTTGTCTTCCAACTTCCCACTAGGTATTAGTAGATCTTCTACCCATTCTACAATTGACCTCTTTAAGAGAAGCAAAGCTGTAGTTGAAAGAAAAGAAAAATCACTTGGAGGACACACTGTAGTTGAGTGTATGAAAGGGATATATGTAAGAGATTTTAACTGATATAGGCATGTTTATTGCTGTTAGTTTTAAGGGTGTTCTTTGTTCCTTGCTATCTCCCTCCATTTGGTTCTCAGTTTTGGTGAGATTTCCCTTGCTTCATTGACGAATTTTCAAACTCTCTCAGTGGCATTCTGTCGATGCAGGCAATGACTTGGCTTTGCAGCCTTGATGTCACTTTGCAGCTGTGCACCACGTTTGGTTGTTTTGGGCAGGCTGTCCTGCCTTCTGGTCAGAGCTGTGGCTCTCTTTGAGAGGAGCTTCTTGACCCTTTGTACTTTGTGTAGTATCCGCCTCGCAGGCGGACTCTGGAGCCGTTGTGTGGAATGCGTGTCTAATGCGTTCCACTCGGACCTCAGTTCCATTCCATAATGTTAGCTTTAATTGGCTGTTTTTAAACTTTCATGTACAATTTGGTTGTACACGGTAAATTACCACCCTCTTCGCCTTTTCCTAAGAGCACGAAAGTAGAATCCAGACTCTGCTTTCCCATGCTGCCTTTTGGTATTGCCCTTGAGCTCTTTTAGGGACAGCATTGGTGGGTAGTGTTTCTGTCAGAGGACAGACTTCTTTTCTAGTGGTATTTTTTTTTAGCTCTGATCTTCTAAAGACTGTACCTTTTAAGTGTTTTGTTGTATTTTTGAACTGAATTCTGCATTCAAAAGTTTAAAAAGAATTCATGCTTCTTGCCCAAAGAAGTATCTCCAGTTTAATAACTGTTGCATGGCTCTTAGTGTGGCTAGATAGCCAGTGTCTCCTCCAAGTGATTTTTGTTTTCTTTTAAATATTCCTATATTTTAATTTTAGTTACTTTATTTGATTGCACGAGGACTTCAGGGCAACTTCAGGTTATATCAATGATATAACCAAGGCTGGCCTTTACTCTGTAAGAATGCCTTTGTAGGTGCTTCTGAAGTGTCAGAATGTGTAGCATGGGCATAATGAGAGTCTGTTACTCTACAGGTTTCATCTAAGCTTAAATACTTGATTGGAGCATCACCAGAGCTATTTTTGAGAAAGATCGGTAGTTGAGTTATGTGAGGAAAAAAAATTGGGGATGCTGCGTACAAAACAAATTTTGCAGTTCAAACTCAAAACAGTGATGAGTCTCTTGTTTGTACTTGGTATGAATGAGGTGAAACAAAGCCTGTCTTTATTCTCCACATCAGGCTTATGAGCTCATGTTTCGGCTTTTCCTTTCCCCTCCCTTTCTGACATGGGCTCTTGTCTTTTTTTTCCTTGCTGAACAGACAGTAACTCTCCACAATATTTTTAATCTCAACAAGATGTCCAGTGGCTGATGATGCAAAAGTGTTGCATCAACAAAGAGGGGATGATAGCTGGAGCATTCCAGGTCTGACATTTTTGGCTGAGGAGCTGTGTATTGTAGCCACTGATTCCTCCCGGCACAGCATGCTTGCTTGGGGCAGGAGACTACTTTTCATTGACTCCTGTTGTGTGGCTCCCTGCTCCTTATTTTAGGTTTCCCCAAGAAGTTATGACTGGGAGTTTCATGGTTTTAGATGAAAGAGCCTGTTGTCTTACTGAATTATCTCCTTTCTGTCTATATTTAAAGCAAAGTTGGCAGGTAAAAAAAAAAAAAGATACAGTAAAACAAAAGCTCTCTTATGGTAATACGTGAGGCTAGATGAGAATAAAAGTGAAAGAATGATTTAATATTTTCTTATTTACATATGTTTGTTGAGGCTGCTTGCTTACCTGTAGTCCATTGGCACCCAGCAGTGGAACTGACCTCATTGCATTGACCTTAAAATGGGTTCCTGGGCCCTGGTGGGATCTAACCCGCAAAAATTTTTCCACTGAAATAGATCATGAGAAGTATTAGATTATTTGGAATAGAAAAATTAATATTATGGAATTTAAAAATAATACACATTTGTAATTATAGATATTGAGTAGCCACGTAGTGTGCTAGTGCTTGTATTCCTAAATTTTTGAGAGAAAAATTGCTTTAAAGTGTAAAAGAAACACTTTCAAATTTTTAATGCTTATTTTAAGGTAATGGCATTTTTTACTGATTGAAGTGAACCCAACTCATGAAATTTTTCATTCACTAAAAGTATAGCTGATGCTTTTAAAAAGTAAGGACTTAAGAACTTTCTCATGACAACTAGACTTCTCAAAACTATATAAAAATCTGCTTATACCATAATTTAGCCTTGCAGCAGTGGTTTTATTGTGTGAAGAACCTATCAGAAATTGATTTATAAGCTTGTTGTTCCCTAGACGTGCCTGTTTGTTCTGTAGGACTGCTCTTGTTCGTAGTCTGTGTTCCTTCACAGCATAAAACCTTCAGCCATCTCTGCAGCTGTGTCTTACACTGTTTCCATCAGGTAATACTTCCAGCCATGAAGTTGTCCCCAGTTTAATAAAGGTAAGGTGGGATAATTTGTTGACTGCTACCTAAAAGCATCATTAACCATTGCAAGAGGGGAAATTAGGGTGTGGGTTTGGTGACTTTTTTTTCTTTTTTTTTTTCTTGCAAATCTTATTTTTGATGCAAAGGCAGTTCTGTCGCCAGCCAGTCCAGCATGCAGAGACTCTCCCCCCCACCATAAAACAATGAGCACATTCAGGCACAACTAGTGTTTTCAGTTATTAAAAAACGGAGCCGTCTGTCTCTGCCTGTGACTTTAATCTTTAAGCCTTTATTCCCTATACCCCACCCCCTCTTTCTTTCCCCAACCTTTTGTTTGTGAAGTGCAGAGCTACAGGATATGTGGGCCTGGAGTTTCTGAATGTATTGTACATTCCCCTGGCAATTACAGATGTTTATAACCCTGACTGATGTTATTTCAGTATTGTGGAGGGTGAACAGAAAATTAAAGAATGCATTTTTTGTTGCCCCTAGCAGTCTCTAATTTATTTTTTTTTTTTTGAGGACAGGGGAGAAGAAAAAAAAATCAAAATGTAAACTGTTAATTTTTTTTTTTAAATCTTGTTTTGCATTCTCAGATGAAGCACATCTGAGAGTTGTGCAGGAATATCTTCCCATACTCTACCATAACTCTTTTGTTAGGACAGTGTGTTGCATGCAGTGCTGTAAAAACATAATAGGACTGGATTTTAATACAAAAAAAACTCCTTAATGCAGGGTGCAAGACTTTTGCTTACTTTATTTCAAAGACAGAGACAAGGCAGCTTAGGGTTTCTAATGACTTAAGAGCAGAATCACATACTTTTTTCAGCTTTCTATGGAACTCTTTTTTTTGTAGAAGAGTGATTTAGAATCTGGTAAGTTGGAGTTTTACTTTTGGGTTTGGTGACTTGGTAACAGAATTGTTTAAGAAAATTTATTTTTGGTGGTCTTGTAGAAATACACTCTTGCTCTGTACAAGGTTTTAAATCAATTTCTTACTGATGGTGGTTGAGCTATCTAAAGCTGCAGGTGCACTGTAAGATTAGTGTCCTTGAATTGACAGAGGGGGGGAGAGAAGAGAATCCTATAGCAAATCTCTGTGATCAAGGTGATAATTGGTGTGTTTCTTGGGGACTCCAGTGCATTCCATGATTTTCAGAGTAGTTGGCCTAAAACATTGAATTTAAGTGGAGAAAAGTTAATTGAAGTCAAGAATTTCAAGGTGGTTCAGCAGTATCTCTCAGGTACAACTTTCATATCTGTACCTGTTTTCAACTGCATGCAAACTGCTGTTTATAGGTTTTGGAAGTTTGGAGTTGCATATCTAAATGTATATTCAGGTCTGTCTACCTGTGTGATGGTCTTTATCTCCAACGACTGCTGCATGGAACTTTTCTTTAGACTGATCTTTCAAAGATATGGCAGAAGAGTGAGCAAGAATTTACAGTGAGATATCCTTTGGCTAGGCAGGACTTGAAGAAGTTAACACAAAAGATAGCAGAAAAGTCTCCTTGTCATCTAATATTAAACTGATAAAAATATGCTTAAAGAAATTCTAACATGAATTTCCAAGATGTTTATAATTCAGTAATTCTCCAAAGCACCCCGAGGGAGGCAATAGATGCTCTGTAGTAAGAGTTCTCCAGTCCTCTGGGAAGGAAAAAACCAACTAGTTGGTCATTAAGCATAGCACAGTCCTTTCATTCTGAGATAATCAAGCACTAAAGTTGTGTATTGCTTGTGTAAGGATTTCTGAGATGTGCTGGTTCTCTTTGTGGTACAACATGGGGGCATGGGTGGGATTGAATCCTAGATATGCTGATGGAAAGATACCATCTTGTACAAATGTTAACTTGAAAAATTGAAGAGCTGAGTGTGAAGTAGTGATACTGATAGCAGAATTTATAGAAACTTTGTAGTTACTGTTCATGAGCCCCTCCCTGAGTCCAGTACTGGGCTTGTATGCAATAGTAGATTCAAATATGGACAGAAATATGAACACATTGATTGGGAAACATTTCAGTTGGTCTGTTCTTGGTAATCAGAGTGTTAAATTGTCTGAAAAGCTAATACAGGAGTTCACTTACTGAAAGAGCTCGCTGCTTGGAGGGAAAATGTGTGCACTGGTGGCTATGTGCTTCTCTCCTGGAAACAGTCTTGGAAAATAGATCAATTTATTGCTCTAATTTTTGTATTGTTTTTCTCTTTCCAGTATAAACCTGGTTTTGCATGACTTATCATTTGTAGTGAAAGGCATACTGGTACAGACTGCTGTCAGCTCTGGCCTGAGAATCCTATTTAGCAGGAGTTTCCGTGGTTGTAGGTACCACAGAGGCTTTCACTCAATATTTGTCTCCACACTCCAGTTAGTGGAGAAACCTCAGATGCAACATTCTTGAAGTTGGGAATAGTCTGTTTCTGTGTGGTGTGAACTGAGTCTTTAGAGATGGAGCAGAAGACTCCAGACGTGTGGAAGTCAGTCAGAACTGGAGATGGGCTCATGTCCTCATTGGTGCAGGTTCACTGCCTTTGCAGTTCTTCCAGATGTTTGATTCTTTTTATAGTGCTAAGCTGCTGTTTTCTCTTTCAGGTCTTGGAAATGGCTTCAAAGATGGTCTCTGTAATCTTTGAAAGATGCAAAGGACAGAATGGTCATACTTGTAGTTATATTTTTGCAACGTATTTAACACTATCACATGCAAATATAATTACTTTTTCCTCTTGAAACTTGGCAGGAGATCTTGCAAAGAGCAAACGTAAAGCTGATATGGGTCAAGACTATAAAAAGGGTATTTTTTTTCTTCTTGGTCCTCTGACCTGTTTGCTTTTCAGTGTTTACAGTAAGGACTTTATGGACCATCAGGGACCATTTATGGTCACTATGTAGGGCCCAAGTGTAATGTTACCTACCTTTAACTCTTCAGAGCTGTGCAAAAGCACACGTGGCCTTGATATCAAAACAAAATACCTCTGAATAACAAGTCTGAAACTTGAACTAATCACTCATTAGGCACTAGGAAAACTTACTAGAACCCTGAGCACACAGTATCATCTGAAGAGGTCAAAGCAGGGTTTTACAAGTATCCATTTTCCATTTTTTTTTACTTTGCACCTTTTTTCCATGAAGCATGAACATAAATTGCTATTTTCTCACACAACTTACTGTCACGTTGTTTGAGAAACCTTATTTTATGAACTAAACAACTCCAGGCAAAAGGAACAGGGCGCTTCATTGCCAGTCTCTGAGTTTGGATTTGATATGAATTGGTGGAATTACAAGTGCCATTTCTGTATGACCTTTGGGAACTTAGAGATATTGAAACAGCCTGAATTCAAAATGTGAAACTGAACTCTATTCTGTAGCTGTAATATAGGCAGGTAGTGCAAAAACCGGGCAAACAAACTGCTTGGATTGTAATAACCCAATTGGTTTCTTCTATGCTTTCTTTTGCTTTCAAGTCTACGAAATAATAGTTTTTCTTACTATATGCCACACATTGTACTCCATGGCTGAGGAGCTGAATAATGACATTCAGTCTAAAATGCTAAAACTGTAGTTTTGTGCAGTATCCTAAATATTTAAATTCTCAGCTTTTACTGGTGTCTGTATTTGCATATACATATGTATGAATGACACTTTAAAAAGTTAATGTTTGCTAACTAATTCACAATTTATGCACTTTTGACTTCAAGCCAAGAAAGAAATTAATGCAGCTGAAATACCACGGTGTTGAGTAATTCAGCAAATGCTACCTTTTTTTGTAGCAGTCATCTGTGTCTACTCAGAATGATTGTTGCTCTTCCAAGATACGTAGGCTTTTTTCAACTGTGCCATAGTTTATGTTTTCAGCATTAAAATAAGTAGAGGTCTGTTTTGGACTCTGTCCAGTTTGTGCCTTGTCAATACAGAAATTCAGATCTAGTAATAGGTAATATTATAGAAAAGGACTTAGGTCCATATGGAAGAAGGATGACGTCTTCTCTTGTAGGGTGCTTTACCACCATTTTTACACATGCTATGTATTACATGGCATTTCATGTTACAAGGCAAGGATTGTTTGCTTTGCTCTCCCTTCATTGTCTGTAGGATTTCCATTTGGGGTGATTTTCTGGTTTTTGACAAATATTTATTTAAAGAACGGGAATTTAAATGCCAGACCCTAGTAGTCACTCATCTGGTTTGCTACATTTTCTTTGGAAATAGTAGAAATTATTAGTTTTGAGGGACAAACAAGAAAGTCAATGATGGAATAAAATATCCCTTTCTTTAAGTTTCATCATAATACCTCTTAACACAGGATAAAATAATAAACGTTTTATTAAAAAATGAAGCTTCATTTAGCTGGATGTAGCTTTAAAATCTTAATGGTGTAAATATCAAAGTTGTGTTTTTATTTGTCTAAAGACAAATGGTATTTAGCAGCACTGAATTTAGAATTGTGCTACTTAAAATTATATAATTGATTGTGCTCTTTTATTAGAGGTGTTTTATTTCCCTTCTTTCACTCAACTTTGTTTGCTTTTGTCACTGTGTGCTGTTAACATGGATTTTTCTTTGTGGAGGACCTAAATGCATTTGCTTTGTTTCCTTTTTTGAAGCTACTTTATTTTTAAGATTCCTTTTCCAAAAAGTGACCGGATCAAAATGCACTATTTTATTTCAATATTATATTGTATATAGGCAAAGTCTTAATACTTTACCTTTCTTTGCTGTTACTAAACTTAAAACAATTTTGCATTGACCAGCATATAATGACTATCTTTTCAAAATTTTCTGAAGTAATTGCACTAGTTTTGTGTATATACACATGTATTTTAGTTTATTTCAGTTCTTCCTAACAGTATGTGGACTGTTTATTCAGCTTTAAGTTTCTCTGTAGTTTCTCAGGCTGCTGTTCAATGAACCCCTTGGCCTGCAGCAGTGTGTTGTCCCTATAAACAGGAGGTTTGCTTTGCTCTTTCCCTTTTTACCTTTGCAGCTCTTGGTTGTTTGGTCCTGCTTGTGCCAGCTCTGGCTCTCCCTGAGTGCTGCAGGAGCTGAGTCACTTCACCAGTCTCAGGGAGAGCTCTCTGGTGTGGCTGGGTTGAACTGACTGGTCTGAGCTTCAACTTTGCCTTTCATCAGACCCTCCATAAGCTGTGGGAGTCCTAAATAAACACAGTGTTGGGGAAAGGTAACTGGAAGCAGGAACTTCCCAGCTCACAGAGCTGCAGCCTCCATGACCAGGTGCCAGAGCCTTTTCACTGCTGTGTTCACTGACAGCTGCTTCTAGATCACTCCTGTGTACAGGCAGTGATGTAGATCAGCACAATAACAAAGTGAAGAGTGTGATTGCCCTGGCTTGAAACCACATGGGTAAAATTGCCTTTTTCCCTCTCATGTTTTGTCTTTACAGTGGAAGTGAAGGATGCTAGTTGTGGCCTTTCCTTGGCTGTGGAAGGATGTGTCCTTAGCAGTGGCCATTACTTGTGCTGCTCTAGCTTATGCTCAGGCTGGGAGGAGGTGAAGTGTACTGAGGTTCTGTTTGTGCTGGGGAGAGGGGAGGGCAGGTATAGGAAATTAATTTGTTACCTAAGTGAAAAAGGTTCATAGCAATCTCCCTTTAGTAGTGAATTTCTATTTAGAAGTCTTTGGAGGAAGGTTTCTTTGTAATTTTACGTATTTTTTTGCAAAACTATGTGTAATTTTAATGTGTGTTTAACCAGTGAATTTAAGCAGATAGGGGCATCCTGTATTTGCCTGTTTAAGAATAGTCTCTCTTCCATAAGTGGTGGAAGCTACCAAAGCATTCAGACATTTCTCAGCCTTGTGGTTTTGGCTTTCCTCTGAAGCGGGTGAAGACAACATGCGACTCCTTACATTCTGTAAATCATTGCAAAGGATCTCTTGATAACCTTTCTTCCTGTGTTGTTTGAGAGTGTTTTCACTTTAAGGTTTGTTGGTGATTTTTTTTTTCTCAATAGCTCATCTATTTCATATAAGCTTAATGCTGTGTACAATATTACAATGGCTAGACCAGCATGTAAAAATTATTGGAAGATAGTCCTCAGTCTTTCTTACCATGACCTTCATAGAGGCTTTTTCAGCTTTGTTTGTGCTACTTCAGCATGGCTGATCAAGCTTATTGTCATACTGTAATCGTTACAGGCATTTCCTTCCTTTGAAGAACACAAACTTGTTTCTGACATGTAGTTAGAACTTACTCAAACAAGACAGATCCTTGGATGACTTGACAAAGGAGATGGTAGAGGCATTATCCTTTATCCTCTTCAGAACAATATGGCACACTGTTTCTTCTGGCAGATGAAGTATAAAGTATATTCAAGGGGATTTTTGTGTGACATCTTTTGCAAAAGAACCCTTTTATTTCTTATAAGAAGTTATCACCTACTACTTGTAGTTGAGTTGACCTCACATTTACAAATAAGTAAGTGTAATAGATGTGTTATTTGACATACAAGAAATGGACTTCTTCCAATTACGCCCTTATGGCCACACTGCTTTCCCTTTCTAGCTCTAAGTTACAACCAACCATAGTGGCTGGTTTTCATCTGAAGAGAATTCATGCAGTGACCTAATCCTTCTAATTTTAAGCTTTACTGTGCACTCAGAAATGTTGTGGGTTACCAGTGTGATGCTTTCTGTCTGATGTTAGAAATGCTCTGGAGTTTGAAGCTGCCCAGCTCTCTGTTTGTGCTCTGAGCTGCTGATGGCCTGCTTTGGAAATGATGGTGGGATGCTTGAGCTCCATGAGTTCCTTTTCTTTTTTCAAAGTGTTTCCTAACAGGGGTTGTATCAGTTTTGATCCACGATTTGCATTGCTTTACAGAAGGTTTCTTCATGTGTAATTCATGTTCCCCAGTTGAGTGCATGCCTCTCCCTGCATTACACCTCCTATTTCTGTTTGAATTTTGGGGGATTCCATATCCTGTAAAACATCTTCCTTATTCATCACAGTGCCTCCCCTAAGGTAACTAGCAAAATCCTGTGTGACTTGTAATATCTCCCAGGGTGCAACTGTATATGAAAACAGGGAATAATTTAGTTGTTTCCGAATAAAGTTTCTTAACAAAAAAAAAAAAAATGGGGGGAGAGGTCTGTGAAAGGGGAAGTTGGATACTCTCTGCATGATATAGACAATATTTCCTGAGACAGGAGATACTAACCTCAAAGAAATTAAAATAAAACATTGATTTAATTTTTTTTTTTTTTTGAAAGTGGAATAGCGGAGGTAAAAATGGTAGAATAGTTGGTCTTTTTATCCTGTGTGCAGATGAAATTGATTAAACCTTAAAAACTCGCCTCAGTCCACCCGGTTTATTAATTGAAGAATTTCCTCTTCCCCAGAATGGGAAGTGCACATTAAAACAGAGCTTTGCCCTTGAGTAGCAATGATACTTGAGAACGGTACATTTTCTACAATCCTATTTTCTCTTCTACACTAGAGGAAATCCTAACATGGTAAAAAGCATATTTAAAAAAAAAAAAAGTATGTTTAAGGAAGTCCTCTTTCATTTCCTTGTAGAGCATGAAATCAAATTATAGCCCATGGCCCACAATTATTTTATTTTTACATTTCAGATTCCATTTTCTGCTTCCTTTTGCTGCCTGTGAACAAGAGTTGTACTGTTTGTGCAAAGTCAGCTAAAAAGATTACCACAAACAGGACAGGACACAGTAGCTGAAAGAAGCCACCACTCTGACTTTGTGCCTATGTTTGTGTGGCATGCAAAACCTCCCCTTGGTTCACAGGGACCTGATCCCCTCTTCTTCCCTGCACTCAGCAGGTTTTACCTTTTGAAGCCAAGTCAGCTTTATATTGATGTATTTTTGGGAATATAATGCAATACCTTAGTTATGTTTACCAAAATAATACAACTTAAAAGTGGTCTCATATTCTTGATCTGCATTTGGTAAAGACAAACCAATTGATATTCTGCCTATTTATTGGAAATGCCTTTTGGGTGAGCTTTTCAGTAAGGAACTGGTGGCTAATTTAGTGCTTGGAGATTATAACTGGATGTTTCTGAAAGTGGGTTCAGTGCATGTATAATAGTAATACATTTTTGGAACTGATAAACTAATACATGAGACTGAAATGTTTGTCTTCCTAGATCTAATAATGTAATTTTTTTTCTAAATTAGTATTAATGTTATATTTTGCTGTAGGGACACAGCTCAGTCTGGGAGTTTGGATATAAATTTTACAAGCATGCAGCAGGCTGCACAAATGGAAGGTATTTTGAGTTCATGTGTATGCAGAACTGCAACAGCCTCTGTGGCTGAAGTTGAAGGAGGTTTGTTATTTAAGATGTGATGTTCTGTTCCAGAATAAAACATGGCAATTATAGTGCCATGTTACTGTTTTCAAAAATGTATCTGATCTTGGCTACTCCCATGGTGTTTCCCTGTGAACACTGGTATAAGAGCTGGTTTTTGCTAATTCTGTGTGACACTAAACACATTTATGAGGAGTGAGTTTGATGGAGGGAATGAAGGTCTGCAGCCTTGCTGCCTAGAACTCTGGGCAGGCTTTTTTTCCTGTTTTGGTAACAGTTTGAAGGTATATTATACTAAATAATGCAAATATAGTGAATGCAGTGAATTTTCTCCAAAAGACTAAAAGTTGATCAATACATACTTTTATAATGTATGCTGTTCTTTTTCAGTGTACTCAGGCAGCTGGTGAGTTCTTTCAGGATCCAAGAGTGAGAGCTAGCTAGGAATGGTGTTGCAAGTGCTCTTTAGGGAAGCTTGAGTTGCTGCCTTCTGCTCTTTGGTAACTTCTCATAATCTCTGACATCTGTGATTCAACTAATCTCCTGAGAAAAGAGTAATAAATTACTTCCTTGATGACTTTTTATAATCAGATACTCTTCAAAATTCAGGAGCTAGCATGGGTTGTGTGTTCAAAGCAGTAGCTGGACCTTTTCTTTATCTTGTCTGTGAAGGTATTTTTCTTATTTTCTGAATTTTGTGTTCCCTGTCACTTTTGTGATACAAATGAGTGCTGCTGCCTCCAGGTTTAGCTGGCACTTGCAGTCTTTGTGATGCTGTGCTGCTGGTCTTGTGTTTTTCCTGTATCTGGCTGTCATCCAGAATCTCTCAGTTCATGTTTTATCTTTCTTGTTTGTTTTTCTTCACTCAGACTATCTACTTTATTTTTGCTGTGGTTTAGCTGCTTATCTTTGAAGTATAATTCCCATCTTTCTCCACCCCCTTGTGTTTTCTGATGACAACTTGTTTATTTCATTTTCTTTTTACGAGGCTTCATCTGAGCTGTGTGTCATCACACAAAGGGTACTCCAATAATTGATCTTTCATTTTCAAGCAAAGTGAGAAATCACATGTCAGGATTTATCTTTTCAATGTTCTTGAACGTGTCTTTCATAGATGAAGTGGCAAATAAAAGGTTACACCTCTGTTTTCTCTGTAGAGGAAATAATTTGAGTATCTTAGTTTAATTTTTTCATTGATTCTGTGTGACCTGCTTCAGTGCAGATAAAATGTTTTTGATTGTGGTGCTTCCTTGTATGCAGACCTGTCCTTTGCGTGTGTCTCTGCTTTGTTCAAAGTAATTTCAAGCCATTTTCTTGCTGTAAAGGTTTGAGGAATATTCAAATAGTCCATAATCTCTTCTCTATTACTGTTCTTAACTCTGAAGGCCTATATTCTGTCTCCTTTTTTGAGGAGTTCACTTCTCTGTTCTTTCAGTTCTTCTGTCCTGTTTTGCACAAGACCCCCTGGCTGACATTTTGTTGTCAGATAGTGCAGGTGTGAGTAACATTTTCACCTTTTTCATTCTTGTTACTGTTTTTTGAGTCTCCATATAGTATACCTGCAATATTTTTACGTCCCAATTGAAAAATCTTTCCAAGTGAGGTTGTATTCATGAGAGTACTGATACAGTCCATCCTTGCTTCACTGTTCCTTGTTAAATCTTCCTCTGCTGCAGAAAATGATTCAGAAGTATTGTTCCTTTTGTGGACTGAACTCTGATATGATAGTGAGCTGATTGTTTACTAGAGGTTATTTAGGTAATGAATTTGAGGTTAAACATATTCTAAGACTGCTATTACCATTTATATGTAATGAGGAGAAAATGTATTGAATGAGGTGTTCCGTGGTAGGTGGGAGAGGGTTACAGTTTTGTCATCTTGCCAACTTTCCTGATGTGAAATGTGACATTGGTGGATCCTTGAACAGTTCTCTAGATTATTTTGTTTTAGTATTTAATGAACTTTATGCATGGCTGATGGGCAATGAAGGAAAGGGGTTCTAGAATAAACCAAAATATAAAACTAAGTAGGAGAAGATGGAGGATTGATAAGAAGATGAATTATCAAAGGTGGTTTATTAAACAGCTCAAAAAGGAAAGTTGAGGGACTAAGTTTTAGCATTATTTTTTTGCCTTGTTATTCAAGGGTTCTGTAAACCTGAGCACTCCTGCCTTGATATGCATGAGTAGACACATACAAAACATTCCACAACATCCTCATGCCTTGGTGAGAACACAGTTCAGGTATTTCTGTCAGTGCTGTCGTGGTCTTTGCCTTGGCTCCACAACTCCTTTGAAGGGCTGGAGCTTCCCACCCTGCTCGTGTGCCAGCTCTGCCTGCCATGCCTTCTGTCCCATCCTGTGCCATCTCTTAGGAGCTGTGGCCAGTCAGTACATTGGGGCTTTGGAGGAGGCACAGTAATTGTGCTGACAGTGTTTGTGAGCTTGTGTATGCTGCTGCTTTCCTTGACTTAAAGTATTTTTTGTCTGGAATGTCATGGAATGTCTTCTGGTGTTTCTGGAGTTTCTCCATGGAATGTACAGTTATTTCTCTTTGTTCATCTTCTATGAAGATGAGGCAGTGCCCCAAGGCAGACATTCTTGACCTTATAGCAACTGGGTTGATGATTTTTATGGCTCTTTTAAAGCATTGCTAGTAGATTCATAAATACAGCAATTGCAAGCATTTGCTTTATAACAAATGCATTTGAAGCAGTTGATTTTGAGTTTCAAGGTAAAGTGACTCCTTTTACTGAAACTACATATTACAGTTCAGTGCAGACTTTGTGTTCTTTTGGAGGGAAGATACCACACTGTACATAATGCATCTTATCAGCTGCCCTTTTCAAGGCCAGGTTTGGATCTGGAGGCTTTGGCTTAGGTCTGGAGCATGAGGATTGTTGTGCTTTAGTAGTCGCAGTCATGTTTGGTAAGGCTCAAGCTGCACCATTGTTGTGTTACCAGAATGTCCTTTTTGTAGTATTAATAAAGCAGTGGACTTGATGGTTTGGTTTTCATTATTTATTCCCATTCCTTTTGAGTGTGTCAGCTGTGTAAAATAGTGTAATACAAAATATGTGTACTAGGTTTAAAACAGCTCTGTTGTATGTAGTCACAAAAATGGATCCATTCTGATTGTTAAGTGCTTTGTCCCACTCAAACTGTTTTCATGCTGTTTGTTTCCTTTGGTTTCTGACCTTTAAGTCTGTACTTGGGTGGTGTATAAAGTCTGAGCCTTTTGTACAGTCTTGATGATGTTTGTGTTGAAATTTAAGCAAGCAATAAATCCATGCAATTCCTGAAGCACTAAAAATGCAAACTACTTTTGGAAATATAAAGCCCATCTTTGGTTTGTCAGGGAGAGATATTTGAAATAATTGGTGAAAATTCTACAGGAGCACTGGAAATACCATAATTATCCAGCTAGTACTCTGAAGGGCTTAACATTCATTATTGCAAGATGAAAGCTCTGGTAGGTTGAAATAGTCATTTGTGGGCATAATTTTTTTTCTTCTAGTTCCCACCCACTCATTCACCCGTGCACTTCAACCTCGGAATGATTTCCTATCCTGAGTTCATGGGAACTAGGAACAAGGGTAGCTGTTGTCATAGCCATTGTAAAAGCCTTAAAAGCAAAAAAAGGCAAGGGGAAGGCTGGACAGGGTGGAGGAACAAGGAACAGTTGTATTGATTTCTTGTTCTTCTGATTTTAAGGCCAATATTAAAAGTATTTAAGTTAAAGAGCTGGAATTTTACATAATTTCTAGCTTTTATAATCTTTCAAAATGTGCTTTTTTGGCATATGAGTTTCTGGTACTTCAGCTTTAATTTTTTTTTACTTTTTTATGTTTAAACTTTCTCAACATTTGAGTCTGTCTCACTTTTCTGTTATGGTATTCAGAGTATTTCAGTTACCTCGAATGAAACAAGAAAATTCTGAATGTAATTAGTGGAAGGCCCAATGTTCATCAAAAGCTTCCTTTGAAAACTAATTTAAATCCATGAAATTCAGGTTGCTTCAATCAAAAGATTTAAGGGTTCATGACAATAATACTTTGAAAAATAAAAATAATCCATAAGCGTGATAGGTAATGTCAGCCTAAAATTTAGGAGCCTTTCCACAAAGATCTGGGAATCAAATCTGTTCCTGTGTTTGAAATTACTTGTTCAAGTTAAGTGGATCTGAGTTGGGAGTGAGCAACATATTGCAGGTTTTAAATTGCCTCTTCCTAACATTGAGGGATTCAAGAATTTCTTTAGACTTGGGATAAACCTGTGTCTGGTGGCGATCACAGTTTTCACTTCTTTGAAGTTTTGGACTTGGAAAGGAAAATGGTGGGAAGCAGGTAGGGACTGAGGCTTGTGGATGTTTTTATGGGGCACCGGGTTGGCTCTTGTTGGGGTTGCTCTGAGTGTGCAGCTCCCTGCAGTGTTGCTGTGTGTTTCTTTGGCTGTATTAGATTCTTGCTTGACTGCTTAGATTATAATTTTTAATTGAGGCAAATGTCATGCCTGTGTTGCTACAAGCTTAATTTTCTTAGTATTTTTTTAATGCAGTGATAACAGCCTTAGACTTGAACTATCACATTCTTCCTTGGTTCTTATGACTCAGTGATAGCCTATAATAGCTTAAATTCCCAAGGTCTTAATTTCAAAAGAGCTGTGGAATTCAGTGCTTACTTTGACTTGTGTTTTGTTTGTCTTTCTGGGCATTTGTACATATGTTGACAATTTTAAATGGAAACAATTTGAGAAAATGATCCTTAATCTTTTTATGCTATGGCAATACTGACTGTGAGTTCTCCTCCAGGTGCCCAGATTATCGATTTAATGATGCTTGTGATAGATGTGACAAAAGGGATGCAGACACAGTCAGCAGAGTGCTTGGTAATTGGGCAAATTGCCTGCCAGAAGATGGTGGTAGTCCTGAACAAAATAGATCTCCTTCCAGAGGGGAAGAGACATAGTGCCATTGAGAAGATGACTAAGAAAATGCAGAAGACCTTGGAAAATACCAAGTAAGTGAACAGTAATAGTAACAGGTAACTTGTCACAAAATTTGTTTTGGCAAAAATACCAACATTTCTTTTCCAATGTACTTCTAAACATACTGGCACATCTAGCAAAAATGATGAGGAATGAAAAGATTAACAAAAACTCAGGTGCAAGTCCAAATTCACATCTGCAAGTATCATGTGTAGAGAAATATTTTCCTGTAATTAAGCTTTTTGATTTAAGGAGCTGCTTGGGGCTTGGATAGGCTAGTACAAAGCCAGAATATCCAGGTGAAAAACTGTTGGATGTGGTTACAGCACATCTTTGCTTTGCTCAGGGATATAAGGAGACATAACCATCAGGTCACATTTTGAGTTGAAGAATCTAAGGAAGAGGATTCAGAGTACAGAGGAGAGAGAACCAAGACTCAGTTTTTGCATGTGCAATCTGTGCTTGATGGTGCTTTGAAAGCACTGCTGATCTGGGTGTGATTGCAAAGTGCCTGTTGTGTTGTATCTCAGGCATGTGGAGTTTCTCAACAGCCTTTTTCCCACCTGACTTTGAATCTCCAAATGTGTGGTTTAAAATGCTTTTCTATTCCTAAACTATTCTTATTAGCAGGAATGTATGCTGATAACCATTGACAATTGCCTCTAATGGTAATTGTGGTTTTTTGGTTTTGTTTTTCTTTCAGATAGTTTACTTGTTGGCATATTTTTGCTACACTCATAGGTGTGCATGTGGAATTCCCTAGCAGTCAGCAAAGCTGAAGGCTGTTGCAGTTGTAGAGTAGATGTTGCCACCAATACTGGGAAAATTATTGTTGTGTTATCAGGAAATTGTATGGAAGGCAAAAAAAAGGCAGAGCAGAGTAACTGTTGTATATTTGAATAGTTTGATACTTGTGAATTTACCAAATCAAAACTCAGTTTTTTGTGAATTGATACCAAAACTAAAAGTAAACTGTCTCTATGAATGGAATTTCTATTTTTAAAAAAATTATTTGAACATCAGCTTCTCCCTTTGTCCAGCAGGGTCTAAATTCTGCTCAGAGAAGTTTGGTTTGGTGCAGTAAGAGTTTCAGTAGGGCTGGATCACATATAGAAGTGTCTCCAAATGCATTATACAATTACTCCAGTTTGTTCTGGTGTATGGGAAGAGGAGTAAAGCATCTGGTTACGCATAAATTTCTGTTTATTGCAATACAGTGCTCTGAAATACTTGTATGAAAATAAATTTCCAGAAGTTTTTATGGTTAATCACAGGAATTTTCAGTGCACATTTTTATTACCCTTTGTCCTTAGATGCCTCAGGCTTATGGCATGTAAACAAAAATAATACCTCCTGTGCCTGATTACAGCTGGGTCACTTAGTGAGCTTCCTTTCTGGAACTTAACATTTCTTCTTTAGCAAGGCACCATCTCTTCCCTCCAGTTTACTCCTTTTTGTGAGAAAATCAGTGGAGGGTAGGTGTCAAGAGGATGGCCAAAATAATTAATTTTGGTCTGAATCTTTTGCTTAAGATTAAGTACCTATGAGAAACAGCCACTTTTTGATGTAATAACTGGTCATTTTTCCATTACTTTAATATATATTTTATATGGTTAATTCGGATTTTTGAAAAAATGAAATAAAACCCACTAGATTTTAGGAAGCAAAAGTTAAGTCTGCTGACTGAATTTGTAAAAAAAAGTAATTAAAAAATAAAATATGGTGTAACTTAAGGACATGAAGAATAAAACTGATTGTAGGATAAAAGGTAAACTGAGGTCAGCTGGCTGTACTGCTCCTCTCTGAACCTTTGTGTGTTTGAGATTTATGAGTTTTGCAGACTTTGATTTCAGTAGATTTAGATCTTTGTGTTGTCTTCAGATCTTGCAGACTCAGGTAGGCATCATGAGGCATCTTGAATTTGGCTCCTGTTTTGAAGGTTATGACTTTACAGTTAGAATTTTAATTGTTTAATGAAAGTTAAAAATGTGCTAGTCTCCAAGTAAAGTGACTTTGGATGCGAACCACTACATTAAGACTGGGTAACAGCAGATGTTTGCATCTGAAACAAACCCAATCTTGCATTTGACTGTCACAGCACTGAATCAGTAGCTAATGTGTAACAGGACTGAAGCTTTCATAGTGAAGTCCCATAGTGCTGATCTGCTGGTAAGTCAGGAAGAAATTGTCAGTCACAATGGGGGAAGAGCAGATAAATTGGAATTTCAGGGAGTTTCCTAGCCTTCAGATGAGCTTGGAAGTTCTTTATATTGTCATGCAGGAGATCTGTGGTCTAATGGTGACAGTCTTTCTCTCTTTCAGATTCTCTGGGTGTCCTATTGTTGCTGTTGCAGCAAAGCCTGGTGGACCAGAAGCCCCAGAGTCTGAGAATCCACAGGGTATTTCTGAATTAATTGAGGTACTTGCTGAAGAACATAATAATAACATGAAAGCGTCCATTCTCAGATGTTGAAAACCCTTAGTTACATGTCATGATGTTTATACTGTGAAGGGCAGGACACCTAAAATAACTGATAGCAGTCTGTAGCTTGCAATAGACTTGCCACCCTTTGTGTAATTAGCTTAGGGAGAGGAACATCTTTGCCCTGGAGGGATGCCACTGTTACATTAGACAGCAGAAAAGAGTCCCAAAACAGAGGCATCATTCTTTGAAGACTTGTCAAATTCTGATTTGGATGCTGCCAGGTTTAAAGCACTTACACATTGCTGAAATTAAGGTGCCGCATCAGTCATCAAAAAATCTAGGGATGCCTGGCCCTGGGCAGCCAGGCTTGTGTAAGGGCAGGATATTCCACAAGGCTGCTGAGCACTCAATGCTGCATCACCTCCCAGGCTTGAGTGAGTCAGGATGTGCATGGGGATGGGATGTAGTATGGCCTTAGACCATCTAAGCAAGGACCAATCTGCCTCCAGTCGGTTCTAGAGATGAGGAGATATGCAAGTGTTTACTTCTGCCTTTATCTGTTTCATGTTAGATTTACTGGGATGTTCTCCAGGGTTAAACCTTTGAAGGAAACTCTCATTGCAGCTGTTCTGTCAACTGAAATCTAATATTAGATGAGCTGGCAAATGCTGTGTGAGTCCTGCCATTGAATTTGGAGCTATTATCCCTCCTGTCCTTCCTAAGAGACTCTCCATTGTTCTGCCATTACAACCTGGGCTTGGACTACGGTTTTTGACCTTAAAAACAGATGTTAAAGGCAATACCAAGTGTATATGCAGATGATATAACAGAGATATCAAAAGTGATTTGAGACAGGAGTGAACCAGTTCCTTTGAAGCACTGTTGAGTACATTACTTCCTTTCTATAATTAAAATCTTTTGTCTGATAACATATTTTAAGAAATGGAGTATTTGTCAACAATAAAAAAATGCTAAACTCAGAGAATTTCTCTAGAAAATGGTACTTACGTAGTTTTTCTTAATGGATTGATCCTTCAGGAAGCACTGACAAAAATCTGAAGGGGAAGTTGAATTTGAAAACTTAACCCAGTATTACAGTTTTTCTGGGAGGGAGTCAGAGCTGGGCTTTATGAGGCACTAATATCTGTACATAAGTTCATTTTCACAAAATCCAAAAAAGCTGAAGTAGCAGAATGCGCTGAAAAATTGTACTTTTGAGGGAGGGAGGAAAGAGAGGGAGATGACACATGTACAGTTTTTTTTTCCTCTTTGCTTTGCTGCAGTGTTTATATTGAATTTGGCAGGAACTTTATCACCAGTGAGGTTTTGCTAACCAAGCTAAATGTGCAGCACCAAATCTTTCTAAGGCAGAAAATCGAACTGTTCCTGCTGCTAAGTGTGCAGCTCCCCTATGGCACACACAGTTAATTTGACATTGGTGAGTTCTAAGCTCATTGGGAGATGCCTGAAATCAGTAAAATTGCAAGCTTGTTCAATCAATCATCCGCTTGCCTGCCTTCTGCTCTGTTGCTGTCATGACTTTTCACCCAGGCATGGTGCTGCTTTTATCTTTTTTTTCAGGTCTTGAAGTCTCAGGCTTACCTGCCATCAAGAGACCCCTCAGGACACTTCCTTATGGCAGTCGACCACTGTTTTTCTATCAAGGGTCAAGGCACAGTGATGACAGGGACTGTTCTTTCTGGCTCTGTTAGCCTCGGTGACAATGTGGAGATTCCTGCCCTGAAGGTGAGTCTCTCATTTTCATTCCCCCTGGTTTTCCTGATAGACAAAGACACTCAACAAAGAAGAGAGTGTTCTTGTCCAGTCTGAAATTACTCAATTATTTTCAATTTTTATTTTTGTACTCTATTATAACCCAGCTTATAACAGTAAGAGGCATAGGGATTTTTAAATAAGGCAGTCAGTGAAGTTACCTGCTCAATAATTTAGTTGGATGAAGATTGATCTAGATTAGCATGTTGGGCTTTCAAATTCATAGAAGCAAAGTGGGCATGTTTCCAAGATGGGATGCACCCAAGGACTGAACAAGGTTTGAGGGAGGTTATTCTCATTTGAGATATGCTGCAGTGAGAAGGTTTGCAAAAGAATCCATGTAGGTAGGCTTCCAGAAATGTCTGAAAGCAAAGGAAATGACAAGAAGAGGGCATTGAAATGCTTGATGCACATTCTCTTTGTTTGCTGAGCCTTTAATTTGTGTCAGCATGTTCTGAGAGAACTGCTGGGATGCAGTAGGTAGCTTGCTGCTATTGGGCTTTTCAGAGAGCCTGTAGAAAGTCAAACAGACCTTCCAATGGTCTTTGAACTGCTCTACTGTTGTTACTATTTAATTTCCTTAAAATATGTTCATCCTTTAAAAGAAAATAGTAATTTTATGCTTGGAACATATGAAATCTCTTTCACAGGTGCTGATTATCACTGCTTTGAATTTCCCTTAGTATTAATTGCCCAGAATGAATTAAGACTTGAGTATTTTGCAGCTGCCACTTAAAAGTGGACCGAGCTGATTACATTCTGTGGGCAGGCAAGTTCTGGCCTAACAAGTCTGGATGGGACTCTTTTGGTGCTGTCAGTGTTATCTTCAAGTCATTTCACTGTAAGGACCTTACTATTTAATTGAGTGAACATGCTGTTTTCTCATTTTTCACTGTGCTGTTTGGACAGTGAAGGACTATGTGAGGCATTCTGATTTCATCTGAAGTATTTGGCTGATAGTGGACAATTCATTTCTGGCCAGCCTCTTCAGTGATACCTGTGGCCATCTAGTTTATATCCTCTTGTCCTTTGCATAGAAGTCATTTGTACCATATGTACTCTGACATTTCTGCTTCCCCAGTCGGGTTCCTCACTGCCCGTATTCTTATTTACAGCTTGCAGCCCATTGTGGGAGCCATGCTTTCCATTCCTGCACAGAATATGCTTGCTAGGATTGTAGCTCTAGCTTCATCCTCTCCTCGTTTCCTTGGCAGTGGTCTTTCCTTTGCTGTTGTGTCCTGTTTTCAGTCCTGGGCCTGCCTGTGCTTGAGGTCCAAAGAAGGCCAAGTAGTTAGGAGTGCAAGGAGTGGGAGATGGCTCCTGCCCAAACAGGCCATGCATAGTGAGTTCACTGCTTTCTTTTTGGCATAGCATCTGCCAAACTTCCTGTCATTTTGTGCTCCAGGAGATGGGGGAGACAGGGCAGAATAATTATTTCTTGCAAAGAAAGAATGCATCACTAGATTATATCTGGAAATTACTATTCTGCTTTTCATCTGCAGTCCAAGAATGTTTTGAAGAAATGTGTTTAGGACTAAATCTGTTTTTTGAGAATCCATATGAAGGAAGAAATGACAAAAATATAGTAAATAACTTGTAAATTGGTGTTTAAAAGAACAGTGGAAATGACTTTGTGTGACTTTTTTAAGTGGGCTTTCTTCCCAGGTGACTGGGAGAGTGATCACTGAAGTGACAGACAACTTAGCAGATGAACAGGTCATTTGCAAAGAAAAGCCAGATCACTTGGCTTTTACGGCATGAACAACTTCCCTCAAAGTTTTAGTTATTTTTCCAGTTGCTGTTAATTAAACCTTCCACTGCTGTGTGTGAAATGGAAGATGTGTCCATGCCTCGGGATGATAATAGCGGTGGGCAGAGTTTTATATTTTGGCACTAGCAGCTTGTGGACATTCACCTTCATGCTGCACAGGTATGGAAACCAAGGCACAGTAAAAGGAAGCAATGTTTGTAAGTTTGAGCTGTGTGTTGTACTTACCCCTGCCAGCATCATGCAGAGCTGGGTTAGGATACCTATAAAAGGTCAAACCTTTCTCAGGCGTACAAGGTAACGGAGGAAGCACATTTCACAACACATTGTGGTTTGTGACTCTCTCTGACCTTTTTTTGCCCTGACCCAATGGTAACTGAGATTGACAGCTGGTACATTTAGGGACGTTACAAACTAGCTGCTTTTTTTAAATCTGAAGAGCCCTCTCACCAAATGAAGTGGCATCACCTTCCAGTTCTACTAATGGACTTCGACATCTTTGACCGCTTGAACCTGCACAAAGGAGGGACACAGCAATTAAAAATAAACAGTGACATTCTCAAATGCCCATGCTTGCTCTGATTGAGGCTGAGAGCACCAGCAGTGCATGGATTCCTTTATGCTTTGCCTATGTAAATTGCCATCTGGGGTTGATTATCCATATAGCAAAAAGAAAAATTATATATATGTGTTTGGCAAAAAGCTTTGACACAGCAAACAGTTCACTATCCAATCGAGTTAGTACTATTTGCTCCTTAGCACTTGAAATCCACCTTGAAGAGCATGAACCTAGGATTTCTGCAGCAGAAACACAGTGTTGGCAGAATTCTGAATGTCATTTAAGATTATTTCAGTGGTCTTTCAATCTCTATAGTCTTTGAGTTTATAAACTGCAACAACTTGTGACACTTGTATTTCTGCTTTATCAAAGTTACTGGAGTTTGAATAAGGATTTTTTGCAATTTAGTTTCATTTTGTTTCACTGATAGGTTTTTATTTTATTGGTATCTAAAATATATGTTGTTTAGAGATTTCAGTTTAAATGAGGATGAATGTCAAACTCCAGTGCTGCAGGGTCTTTTTATAGCATGCATTAACTGAAAAAGGAAAGTGTTTTCATTTCAGTGGGGGAAAGGTAAGTTTTGCCTTCCTTTTCCAGGTGAGAAAGATTGTAGAAAAGGACAGCTTTTAATTGGGTGAGGAGGCAGAGACAGATGTACACAGCTCATGGATCTGGTTATCCTGGAAGTGTCCATTCAGCATTGCCTTACCTGTGATCAGATCTGTGGATGTGAAAGACCCAGAGCACAGATGTGGCAGCCAAGTATGAAACCACTGCTGGGGCTCTATTTCAGGAATTGTAAGAAGTAGAAACTTTTCTCTTTGTCTTATAGTCAGGTTCCTGTTTGTCCTGTTTAATGAATTGCTAACAAATGCTGGTGCAGATTGATGCAAGGTGAGTGGCTGGTGGAGGTAGATAACTGTCTTGGAGCCTCTGTAAAGTCCAGTGCTGCTGTTTGTACTGTGTATGTGTCAGAAGCTGTGAGTGTCTAAAATGCAGAGTAGCTGTGTTTCTGCTGAGTGGTTACATTCATGTTTTTCTTTAGGGGATCATGTAGGGATTCTTGCTCTGTGCTGAATCTGAATAACATATCTGCTGTTGTATGGTAAAAAGTTGTTTCTCGTGTAATAAATCTCATTAAAAGGAAAGAGAAATACTCTTACCAGCTCCAACCTTGACCATCCTGGAGGTTGGTGGTAGCCAATTGCCATTATCAGTGTGGAGCATCTCAAAAGTTGCAAGCACATTTATGAAATGCTCCCCTTGTATTGGAGAGCAGTCATACAGATGGTTTCAGTACTCAGGTCAACTTTCAAAAGGTCATGTGAGACTAAGATATGAAAAATGTGAGGAACTTGCTTTTGTTTATCTCGTCAAATCTCCTAGTAAATGAGAGTGTTGGTTTAAACCAGTAGTGATTCTGTCTTGGCAAGAGCCTATTGACTGTCAAATTATACTGACTTTATGAACTTTAAAGAAGCATCATTTTGTGAGATACTGAGAAGCTTCATGGCTTCCTAGACTTTCACCATATGAAGAGAGATGTTTTCTTCTAAGCTTTTTTTGTTGGCTAGATAACCTTGGTCTATGTTTTGGCAAATGTTCTGTATCTTTTATGACTGATACAGCAAAAAAATTCTCCACTGTCTGATAGAGTAACTCAAATAGTATTTGCAAGACTATTTCCCTCAAACCATTGTAGCTATTAAAATTGTAACAGAGATGTACTTTTGTCCATGTAAGTACTTCAGTCCATCTGATGTCCCAGGACCTCTGTTAGTGAGCTTTAGTATGTATATACATGTAGTAAGAACTAATTTTATTTTATTTAAGGACTTTTGCACAGTCAGAGTTGAACAGTTAAGCCTTGTCAGAGGACGTGTAAATCTCAGAAAATGAACTTGGATCAAACCCCACTGAACTGGATCATAAAGATGTTTGTATGTGGACTTTCATGGTGCAGTCCTAAAGAAGTTTTTGCTTTTGCCATTTTGAGCACTTGGGGCCCCTTCCAAATTGCAGCCAATGTTGACTGCTTTTAGCACTCCAGATAGAGAGAACTCTTGCTGTATATTCTGAGAATGTGTCTGAATACTGTTTCTACATCTGTTTTTTCCTGTGCTGCTTGGATTTTTCTTGCCCAATACTGATATACACAGCCTTTCAAATGCAACAAGTCCTCTGCTGGGGGGGGAATTTTGCTTGCCTTGAACGTTTTCTTTTCATTGGAGTGTTGTGAAGAAGAGCACTTCAGAGAATTGGGTTGAGGGAGAATCACCTAAATGTAGCTGGTAAATTGTGAAAAGGCAGTTTATGGTGCATATTAAAAGATGTGGATGCAAAAATGCAAGAATCTTAAATCCTAAAGCAATAAATTAAATGTAGAAACATACTGTTATACATGCGGTTTAATTCTGCAGAAGAATGAAACTTTTCATTTGTCTGCTGCTTCTAAAGCATGGGTTATGGTTTTTTTGAGATTTTCTTATTTCCTAGAAAACATCAGTGAGAATCCTACTGGTTTTGCATCTGCTGTGGCATTACTTAAAAGCAAAATATGCAGGATTTGGCTTATACTGGAAAGTACTCTGCTTTGAGCATTTAGGATATTATCAGTTGTTTTGGAAGAACAAAATTGCTCTGCACCATTCTTTGTGGTTAAGTAGAGGATGAAAGATCTGATCCTGTGCCTGTGGAATGAAATTTAGATCTGGCAATAAAAACTTCTCAAATCTTTTTGGCTCAGTCTCTTAAGTGAATAAGAGTAGCAGATGCTGAGTTCTTTCTGAAGATCAGTTCCCCCATTTTCAAGTATGGTTTTGTAACTTTCTACTGTGTGTTTTTGTTTTGTTTTGTTTTTTTATTTTTTTTAGTTCACATTTTTAAAAAACCCAAACCAATAGCAAGCCCTCAAAAAAAAAAAAAAAAGAGCCAACAAAATTTGTGAAGCACAAAATCCATTTTAAGTTTGTATTAAAAAACCATACAAAACTGTGGTTAACTTTAGACCTTTACACTTACCAAAAAATCCTCAGGAATAAAAATGTTCAGCAAGAGATTTGTATGTTGCTATTCATTCACTACCTGTTACTGAAGTACAATATTTAGTTCAAATCACTTGCAATTTTTTATTGAGTATCATGTAGATACAGTAAAGCAAGGGAGCAAGATGAAGGACTTTGTGCATTAAGGTTTGTTCTATTCAGGACCAGGGATAATACATAATAGGTGTATGTTGTGGGACTTTTAATTTTTTTCTACTTGGTCCGAGCAGAAGGGCAGGAAGCCAGGGGAGAGCAGCCAACCTGAGCAGTGCTAATCCAAACCATACACTCTATTTCTGGAGCTTGTGTGTCTAATGTGATCTCTGTAGGCAGAAAAGTGGCCTAGTCAGTGCTGGCCAATTAACTCTTCAAATACTGAAATTCATCTGCAGCTTTTCTTGGAGGTCTGGGTGTACCCAGTGCTCCCTGCCAGATATAGGCTGTTGGGGTACAAGATTGGATATTTTTCTCATCCCTTAGAAGGCAAAGCATATGATTTTCTTCCTACAGTGAATCAGAAAAGGAAGAGATTTGTAACTTCTGTGTTGCTTCTGTCTATATAAATAATCTTGAAAGCTCCACCTGGGCATGCAGCATTGCTGGAAATAATATTGCTCTCCAAGGTAGACTTAACTTCTGCAGCATTTCCATGGCACTGCTTGCTTGTGTAGGGTTATCTGCAATGCTGACTGGTAGTGGTTAATGCATGAGATTAATTTGGAGTGTGTATTTTGTGCCATTGCCATGCAGATAATTTTGCCTTAATAGTTAGCTAGTGCAGAGAGCTGTTACTGTCTAAGAACTGGTACACTCTTCAGTGGGGTTTAAAGTGAAAAAAATAATGCAAGATAATCTTGACTCTTAAATAGAAGGAAATACTGTGTGATATGAATGTCATAGTTTTATTTGATGTGATGAGTGATTTTCTTTGATAAGTCAAGATACATTTTTTCTGTCAAGATTTCAGTAAACATTTTGTCCCATGAGAACAGCTGGAAAAGCTAAAGAAAGTTGTGACAGAAGTACAAGGTGGGAAAGAAACTGAGCTGAAGAAGAAGGAAGGAAAGTGATACAGGCAGAGTTGTTCTGAGGTTGGTCTTGGTCCTGAAGTGTGATAGTTCCACTAGTGACTGCATGTGCTGCCCCATGTAGGTAGGTGTTCTCCCCACTAATTTACCACTTCAGTGTCCTCTTCAAACTCCTGGAGACTGCTGGCAGATGTGGCATCCATGTGTGGTCTCTCATGCTCAGTATTCTGTAGCTCTTTTGGAATTACCAACATACTGGGATGCAGGATCTGGTGGTAAAGCCTCCAAATCCCAGTGCACAAGTGTGCCACAAATGGAGAAATTATTTTGTTCTTGTACCCTACATGAATGAGCAGTTTGGCTCATCTATAGCAACACACGAGGAAAAACAAATGCAGGTTTGTTACTCCAAAATGAGCTTGAAAAGAAATTTAAACATCTAATGAGCTGTTAAGATTACTCCTGACATCTAGATTTTTCTGTATTGTCTCAACTTCCTTTATCTGCTCACTCTACTTTTTCTCTTGCCTGTCCTTTTTTGTCCATTTCTAGCTTCCTTTCCACTCTCAGAGTTTGCTCTTCAAAGTGATTGGTCTTTTCTACTTATACCATATATTGAAGAAACTTTTTTCTTCTTGCATTTTCTCATCTGCTGTTGCAGTTTTGAGTTGTGACTGGGATGCATCTGAACAAAAAGGCACATGTTATCCTGGGACTCAGTAGGTAACATCTTTCCTGTTGAACCATTGCAGCTCCAGGGATCAGGTGTTGTGTTCTTGGCTTTGTGTGCCCTGGGGTTCAAGATCAGTTTGGAATTAAGTTAATGGTCATTGGTGTAGTAATCACTAGTTTCATCCAAATGCCTTTTCATTTAACTTCATGGTAACTTCTTAAAGCTGGATTGCATTTGCATAACTTGTTTGCTTAAGCATTGCTGCTGCCAGGTCATTAACTTTATTTTTATTTATTTTAATTTATCAGGTAGAATTGTTCTCAGTGCAGTTTAATTGAAAGCAGATCCACATGCACGTACACAAACAGTTGGAGCAGGAATCTTAGTGGGATGCTTGAATAGTAATTGGGAAGGTAACCCCCTGTATGCTGCACACAGCCTTCACATGGCATTGCTGCTGGGAATGTAACATTATTAGAAGGCTTAGTTAGGGCAGAGAGGAACTCTCGTGTTTAAAATAATCAAATTCAAGTGCTGGAGACTTTGGCAAAATTTCAGTAATCAGAATGAAGGGAGGGAATGTCACTCTTCTTCCTTGGTCATCCATGCACAGTACAACTCCTCATTTGATGAGGCTTTTAGAAGCAGAACAGCTCAGCAAGTGCCATATTAACTAAGATTTGGTCTGTAAGTTATAAAGTTTTCCTCAGTTCTGGTCACTGGCAAATAAAGGATGTGAATATTGAAAACATTGCTTAACCAGTGCTGCTGAAAATAAATAGGACCCAGAGGCAGAAGAAAATGGATTAGTGCATAACTGCCCAGAAATCTGTATTTACTCTATTACCAGAGTACTTTCTTGAAGAATTGCTATAACACCATAGGAAGTCCTCTGGATTTCATGCCTTGTACTGTGTGTTTCTGAGAGGGCTTCACTTAGAAAACTCTCTACATTTTATTCTTTGATACTGCCATGAAAATTATGTGAGAATTTACTTTGCTCTTTAAATGTTTATTCAGCTCATCACCTGAATCTGTCATCATATGCCTGTGACAATAACATGTATTGTTGAAACTAAATGTGAGATGCACCTTTTCACTAAAATATTCCCATCACTTCATGTTATAATAGCTGGTACAGTTTGAATTGGAAAAGTTAATACTAGAGAGAGCCAATATTTACAGTATCAGCTGGAATGATATAATTAGTTTAGCTGCCCAGATAGTACTGTGATGAACATGATACGAATGCCTAGATACAGATTTCCATTTGCAGCTGTCTGAAATGAAAGCTACAAACTCCCAGGCTCTTCATGGGAGTAAAGATTAGCTTCAGAGCATATGACATAAAATTGGCTTCTTTTTCTTTCTCCTCTAATGAATAAATAATCAAGAATAAACATTTCACACTTTAGAAATAGCAAGGAAAGCTCAAATAGCCTTTTAAAGAATCTCTGTAGCTAATACATTTTTAAATACTAAAATTGTAGACTTAAAAACTGTCAGGTCTTTGTGAAAGATTTAGTAGTTGAGCTGTTCCTCTCTAGGCAAACTGCATTTAAGGTATAGTCTCTCAATATATGTCTATAGGGTATGTAATAGGTTCTGCAGAAGAATAGCGGAGGTGGCCTTAATCCTTGTGCAGTTCAGGTGGCAGAAATCAGCCATGAGAACAGATTAACTCATGGAAATAAATAACCCCAGTGTATATATACAGCTGTCAAGGTTTTTTCTTCAACAGAAAGGGGATAGAGGTGTGGAAAACAAGTCAGAAATTTGTTTGTCATATAAGTTTTGTGTGGGGCTTCATAATGTCTAGAAGTTATTCTGCTCTTTCTTGGTATTCCTTTAACTTATTTGCTTTTGTTTTCTTAATTTCAATTACTGTGTTGTAATTGCTTTTTTCCTAATATTAATTATATAATGAATTTCAATAGACTGTTACACTAAGCATCCCTAGAGGAGGTTTTTGTCTGATGTGCAATACCGAATACATAGGACTGCAAAAAGTTAAATGGTGGCTCAGGGAAAAATTATGTACTGTTATGAATCAGTTCATTTTTGAAATATGGGTATTATTCATGAGGTATTTTCTTGCCTAGTTGAAGACATCGATCCTGCTTGTGGAGATTAGCTGACAACAATTTAAAGTCTTGAGGGAGTAAGGAATATGCAAGTACACCACAAACACTCTAAACGAAACCGCAGAAAAAAGGGAAGCTTGAAAGTATGTATTTTTGCTAAAGGATTGGAATAAATGCTCAGTGCAACTAAAATAAATGTCCGGTTTGGCCTTGAGTCAGCACAGAGCAAGACCAGTTGGTTTTGTCTAAATGCAGATCTTTGTAAACTAAAGTAAAATGCAACAGTAAATTGCACTGTGAACTGTTTTGCATTTGGTTTTAGGAGAGAGTTAGAGTCAAGTGGTGATTGAACAAGAATAATGTTTTGTATAATGTGTTCCTATTTCAGATGTTCCTTTTCTGTTGTTGACATGATGTTCTTGTTTGGGGAAAAGTAGTGGTGTGTACAAAG
>WBNO01016578.1:0-77246 GCA_013400575.1 Peucedramus taeniatus
AACCATGAAATCACACCGCAACATGTAAGTGATTAGTGTTATGAAGCAGATGGGTTTCTTCATAGATGATACATGTGGGAAACAGGATACAAGAAATCAGAATCGGCCTTGGATGAACAGAGTTAGGAAGACTCCCAAATCAGAACTGGCATCAAGACGAAGTTAAGACAACTCCCAGGACAAGATCAGCCTTGAAATAAATAGAGTTGGGACAATTCCAGACATGGAGTCTAAAATGGTAGTCTTATCTATAAAGGAATATGGCTTAATTGGAACATAGTGCTTACTTACATAACACAAAGCTTAATGCACACGTGCCACCTACCAGGTTTTTCAGAGGACAGCGAGGAAGACTGTCAGCCTTCCTCTGAAAAGACCCCCAGAAAAGCCAAAAGATGCCTTTGCAACAGGCGGAGCATGCACTGTGTAGTATAGTAAATCTCAGGATGTAGATCTCAGGAATCGAAAACAGAAGGAGATTTATGGGAGAATATTAATAAATATGTATTAGCATACAGTATATAAGTTGTGTTTGGATCCTTTTGCCTCTTGTAGGTGAGGCAGGGTGGGAAGCCCTCCCTGTACCCCAATTGATCGGTTTTGCTTATGCTTTATCCAAACCACTGCCAAATTTCTTTTTGTAACTACTGAATTATATTTGATTGTATTCTATCTCAATTAAAACTGCTGCTAAATTTTAAGTTTGTGGTTTATTAAATTAGACATATGGGACTTCATTTATAGCACCAGGGATAAAGATCCCAGCTCTGTCCTTTGAGACAACCTGGCCACCCTCCACACCTTCAGCTGACTGACACCAGTGTTTTGGAGAGTGGATTAAAATGTGCAATGTTGTGATGTAGGGGCATGGGTTGGAGACAGCCACAAAACACAGCATACCAACTGCCCTCAGCAAACAGCCGTGAGTTTCTTATGGCTGCCCTTTTCACAGGGCGTGTGGATCTCCTGGCTCAGAGAGCTGATGGGATGGGAGCTCTCTCTGCCCAGCTCTCTGGCCACTGGTGTATCTGCATCCAGCTTGAACAGGGTTCCTTAGGTCCCTGCTGCTGCCCTCCCAGAATGAGCCAGGCCAGCTGGACTGGATTTATCCTGGCCAGATTTATCTTGTTCAGCTACAGACCAGCTGTACCACGACATTACAATATTATGTGTATTCCAGCAAGATCATTCTTTCTGAGATTTTAGGGTTAATTTGGATCTGCAAATTTCAGTGTTCCAGTATTTTTTCTCATAATTAAGGGGTTATGCATTCTAAATTCTGGGTTTTTTTAGACTGTTTGATGTGTGCTTGTCTAGAATGAAATTTAAAATTTGTTTTGCAGTATTACAAACTATAACTGAATGCCGAAAAAGGCTTATGCTAAAAGGCTTTAAATTCTAGGCAGTTCCTGAATATTGATTGGAAAAGGGTAATTGACACAGGAAGAAGAGCCCTTAGTACTCCAGTTGTAGCAGTGGAGGTTGAGGTAATTAATTTCTTATGAGGCACTTCACATCTTACAGCATTAGATCCATAGGGAGTATTCCATGAGGGCTTGAAGAGGAGGAAAATGACAATCTCATATGGAAGCTGTTGAGGAAAAAACCCTCTTTAATAATGAGAAACAGTTCCACATGAAAGAGTCCTTATTTGCTCACTTGCATATGATTTCCCATACCCCTTTTTAAAAATACACTTACCTGTTTATCACAGAAGTAGGTTTTCTTGAGCCAGGTGTCTTTAAAAAAATCACACTTGGGTGGGTGTGTTAAGGGTAGGGAATCTGTGTCACTGAGTGGAGGTAGTGATTTTCAACTTAAAGTACTTGTGGGTTATTAATTTGTGTTTCCCATATTAAAAAAGAAAGGTAATAAATGTACTTCTAAATTAATTTCCCTTTCCAGGCTTTTGATGTACAGTAAAAAAGGGTTTTGAAATGCTGTATGAAAAGGCCTGGAAGCTTTTACCTTTTCACAGGAAAAATGTCAGAAATGTCAGTTTCTGCCTTAACTGCCTTGTCAGAGGATTCCTTGAATAACTTCAGAAATGTTCATGTAAGAGATTTCTCAGGCAGTGAATGCTGTGCATACAAGTGTTCATGCATCTAAATAGTTCCATATTTCAATGAGGTTGCTTGTGCTGAAGGCATTATTCCTATAAACTTCCAGGATGGGGAACCAGGAGGTCTTTAAAACATTTTGTTTGAAAGTTGACACATACTTGAAAAGAAGAACTGTAAACAACCACTTCATTTCCAAGTTCCAGCCCGACACAGGCTTGTCCACTGAGTTCTGCAGGTTTGGAGAAGGTCATTGTTTTGTTCTGGTGTTTTTAACCGGACATAGCACCTCCAACAAGCAATCATGGTTTTTACTTGGATATTGCACTTTCAGGAACAAGCTGAAAATTTGAAGGGTAAAATAATATTTAAATTAATTCCGCCTTTAAGGGACAAATGCCAGGCCTAGTGATATCCAGACTGGTACAAAGGAATGAAAGGAGGTTCTGTCCCACACTTGGCATTTCTCACATAGCCAAACAGTCATCTTGGATTTTTTGCTCTCTGTGTGACCTTCAAGGCAACAAATCCTTTGTCCCCTCCTAGCGAAGAATGTAGGAAGCGGTATTAGTTTTATTTAGTTACTGATGGCTGAAGCATGGTGTTAACTAATTCTGGCAGCCATGAACCCGCTGGGATAAATGAAGACTGCAACAGGATTGAACTGGACCTTCGCTTATAAAGGCTTATGAGCTTCTTTGGGGCTTTTTTGAGACAGATGCTTGTAGATGTCTTTACTTTGTTTAATTCCACAACAGGATTTGAAAGATCATGGTTTCTATAAGCTGTGTGTGAAAAAAAAATCCTGTCATTGCACAAAAAATTGAGGTGTGGAAATGTCCCAAGTAATGACAAAATTAAGGTGCAGTGTACAGGACCCTCTAATTGCTGATCATAGGATTATTTGCAGACAATACAGAGGCTGAAACAGTCAATCATTTAATTAGAGCTCTGACATTTATTAAGTTATTGTAGTATTGATTGGTATTTACCTTTTAGCTTGGCTTCTTTTTTAATATTTCAATAGAGAACTGATTTTGATAAATGTGCTAGTCTTTTTTTAACTAAAACTGTTCTTGGATACATAGAACTATATCAAAAGCTGTTTATCACAGTCATGGTACAGCTGCTGGAGACAATTGACAGAGGGCAGGTTTAGACCAGATACGGGGAAGAAATTCTTCCCTATGAGGGAGGTGAGGCCCTGGCACAGGCTGCCCAGAGAAGCTGTGGCTGCCCCAGGATCCCTGGAAGTGTCCCAAGGCCAGGCTGGATGGGGCTTGGAGCAATCTGGGATAGAGGGAGGTTTCCCTGCCCATGGCAGGGGCTTGGAACAAGATGGGCTTTAAAATCCCTTCCAACCCAAACCATTGTGTCATTGTGAGATAAACAAAGAAAATCATGCTAGTAGATTGGATTTTTTTTTCTATTTATTCCTCCCAAGATCGTTCAATGACTGTTTGGGAACAGACACATCCCATGAAACAAAACATATGCTTAACTTCTGGCCACAGACCTTTAAAGATAGGAATATTGGCCTAAGTACTAGAAAAGATGATCACTTAGGTAGTTCTGTCCATATCTTCATTATACTCTACTGATCAGTGCAACTATCAGGTAAACATTTGTGGGCCTTCAGAAGTATCAACAAAATGAAATCAAAACCCTTCTAAGAGTACCTATATAGTCCTTTAAGAGCAACTTGACAAAGTCTGAAGCTTATGGAATTCCTGCAGTCTTTGTTCTAGCTGGCAACTGTTGGCATGTACCCAGAGAGGCTTGGCTGGAGACTGGTTACTGAGTCCTGCAAGGCTGTGCAGATTGTTGTGGTTTGCACCTGTGTGCCTTGGGGTGCAGAAGGGTCTGGAGTGCCTGGGAAGGTCACAATCCCCTTCTGCTATAGATGAACTCCATCAAAACCAGTGGTGATACGGCCATGTGTTTTCAACTGAGAATCTGTCCCTACGTGTGTCCTGGTTTAAATGGAAATCCAGCAGGAAAGAATTTCTGCACATGTGGTTTTTGAGACATTGAACTAATGTTGTTTGCCCATGTGTGAAATAGATGGGCCTGCATTATTTCCAGTACCCAGCATTTATCTTCAGGCTATCCAGTGTTAATCAAAAATACTTACTTTCACTCAGTGGAATATTAATAACACTGTGACTTAGTGCTTGTAAAATGTTTCAAATGTTAAAAATGCATTGAAATAGGAACTGGATATTGCTTTTAGGATCTTCACAAGGGGACCACATAGCTGTTATTACATATATTTTACAGGAAAAAAACAGTTGGTAGTGCAGGATAACTGAAAGGCTCAACTGCCTGATTTTTAAAATCCAGACCCAGAATAATGTGCATAATTTTCCTAGCCCTTTTCCTAATTCAGTCACTCTGTACAAGAAGGAACTATTTCAGGATAAGCATGTTTGTTTTGAAGTACAGCAGTCACCAGAAGGATTTAATTGCCAAGCAGATGCAGAGTATTTCAAGTCCAGACATGTGGGTTCCATCAGTGGGGAGGGAGACAGCTGCACTCTGCTGAGTGTGGAGGTGCTCAGGCCACCTTTGGTTTCACTGTGCCAGCATTTCAGTGGACACTTGTAAAACATTACATCTGCTCTTCTTTGGTTATTCAAGAGTGTAATCATCTCGTGTGGCTCTCGGACTGTTAGTGTCAGATCCAGGTGGAATCTGAGTCTGCAGGGGAATACACACCCACAGCAGTACTTAAGGTCCCAAGGGGCCAATGGGCATTACCTGACAGAAGCAGGAGAAGGCAGCTTGAGGCCACTGGTGTTTGAGAGTGTTCCCACAGGAGACTGTAGCCAGCTGTTCCCCTGACTGGAAAAGACTGCACATGGTTTAGAAGTTCATAAGTCTTTGTAGGTAGGATTTATCCAAACAGTAGTGTGGAGTTTTTGATGTTTAAATTTCTTTAGGGAAGAATGAGAGTCTGCAGTTATGAGGTTACCTGCAGTTTGGACTTGTCCATATTCTACAGCCTGAAGCTGCATTTACAGTGCATTTGTAGTGTATTTTATTTCTTAGGGAAAACATGAGGTGAAGAACAACTTCATTTATAGTTAGATTTGCTTTCTAGGCATTGACTATTATGTTAAGAATTTGAAAATAAAGTATTTTTAACTTGTTCACTGTTCAATATTTTATGCCACTTGCTGCCTGAGGTTATTTCAGAATAGCTGCTTCAAAGATTTAGGTTAGTTAGAAAGCCAGTTCTATCATTAGTGGCCACCTTTGAAGTTACAGATTAGCAGAGAATTTGAAAAATATCTCAATACTTTACAATGATTTTGTCTTTGTAGAAAAATAAGCTCTAAATATAAAAGGATATGCTAGTGCATCTTCGTAGTCTGAAAATGCTTAGGCATAAGCTGAGTTGTATCCACAGAGTTTTTCCTGGCCCTGTTTACCTGGCAGTTCAGAAGGGATAATTTTGTTGTCAAGGTTGACAAGAGCTTACAAAGCATAATATATAATTATTTACTTTGGTTCCTGTGCAAGCCTTGGTACAAGAAATGATGGCATTGCTGTGGCATAAAAGTGAGTATCCACCTCCAGGGATTCCTTGAAGATTTTAAGGTGAAGTTCAGACCTTTCTCCAAGACCTGGTTTTGATCATCTGTTCCCTGCAAAGACTATAGGCAGTTTCAGAGATAGAAGGTCATAGGAGATTTTCTAAATCTCCCTGAAAAGACAAGCTCAGATTTTAAAGAAGTTTTTCCTTTCAGTTGATACAGAATGTGCTAATAATTTCAAGGCATTTATGACATTGCAAATTCATTTTTAATGTAAGAGTTCTTTTCTTGCCACCTCTAGTCTTAGTTTTAATACTAAGCATGTTGTCCTGTTCACAAGTTTCTTTACTAAGGAAATAACTCTGATAGAAGTATGATACATAGATAATAAGCTTATACTCATGGATGCCTACCAAGATATTACTACTTCCTTATTAATTTTAATGTTATTTATAAAATGGCACAATCATGTTCATGATAGAGACTTTCTGGTATTTGGTAAATACTGTAGTCATTGCACCTAGCTATTGCTTAGCATTTATGAGTCTGCTTCTTTCTGCTGTAAATGTCATGTGTGCTGACTTTGTGTAAAGCACCACTATTTGTGGTTCTTTCCTTTAGACCAGGGCAGTCCAAGGTAGTGAGCAATGATTGCTTGCTTTAGGAAAACAAAGTTCATCAGGCATTTTGTATTCTCATGTAGTTTCTGCACTAACAGGAAAAAAGAATTCAAACCAGCTAGTAGGCACAGAAGTATTATGGTAATATTGTAGGGAAAAAAGGCTGAGTGGTCCAGTGAAGTGTGAAGTACACTTTTCAAATAGGTAACCATGATAGAAGCATTTTGCTTATAGGTGGAAATAAAAAAATTAAAATTGTTTAGAAAGTAAAACTGATTCTCTTCAGACCTCTCAGATATCTCAAGAACTCAGTTTTCTAGATGCTGGGGATGAATGTGCTGTGGAATGAAGAGATTGCCCTTTCACGGACAGTGTTTGCATTGCGACATCTTGGACATTCTGTTTTACAGAAGGAAAATAATGAACAGTGCAGACAAAAGCATAACCACACTGCATTGTGGGCACCTGAATTTATGCATTGTTTGTAGAGAGAGAAAATTATTTTTCATATGACTAGGGTATTAATGGATTGCCATAAATATTACTGTTGTTGTTGTTATTACTATTATTAATCATCATCATCATCATCACCACCATCATCACTATCATCATAATTCTATTTGTGTTGTAGATTACACTGGGAGTATTACAGCAATTCAGAAGTTAAGAAGTGTTTATTTTGTTCCTGTATACTGCTTCTAAAGCATATGTTTTGATTAAGCAAATTATGCTTAACATCACAAATTGTGATGAATTAAATTATTAAATTATTGATGTGAATAAATTCTGTGAACATTGTGGTACTGGCTCTTGAAATGTATGAAAAAAACTGAAAAATCCTTCAGCATGTATGATTTACCAAATGCTCTGATGCACTGGGGACACAAATGATGTGCTTGCTGAAGGATCTCAGACAGCCACTGATTGTTTTCTGTTCCGTTGATTGCAGACTGACAAGGCAGAGAGAAGCAATGCCCTAAATGTCGCCATAGATGGTATGTGCAAGAGGACCAGAGACCTCCGCAGACAGGTGAGACCTGGGCAAATGAAAGGTAGAGAAAGGGTCTTGATGGATTCTTTTCCAATTTGTTATTTTCAGTTTATGCATTTTGAAAATAATATTTTATTTTCCATAATAAAAATGTATTGAAGACAATTGCACGATTCCACAGAATATTTACATAACAGTTTTCAAAATTCTGGGTGTCTTGGTTTGAAAGACAGGTACCTGCCAGCAAAAAAAGAAAAAGCTGGAATCTCCCTTTGAATAGAGAATGTAAACCCCGTCCCTCAGATTATTATAATTTTGCAATTGGAGGCTCTCAGGCAAAGATTTGGGAGTGGGAATAACAGTTCTTTACTAGGAATATTAGACAAAGCAAAGACAAATACAAATGTAATAGCACTAAGAGACAAGCAAAAACAAAGAAGCAACAAAACCTCAGAAAATACCCTGACAGAGTCAGGGATGTGACCTGACACCCTGGGTATCAGGGCGGTGAAAGCAGTCCAGATGAAATCCTCCTTGAGCAGTAAATGCAGTTCTATGAAGTGAAATACTCCTGCAGGAAAGTCCGATGGTGACGAAAATGTGTTCAGTCTTCCTCTGGAGAGAAATCCAGTGGGCAGAGAGAAAACAAGCAGGGTCCCCTGGTACTCCAGTCCTTTCGGAGCGGTGTCCTCGGACCAAACTGCCCTTCACTGCTGTTCCCCCGGAGAAACCTGCTGCCTCCTTTGTTTAAGTCAAGTATCCATAAAGTACCCAGCCATCAGTTACCTAGCAAACCACCAAGGAAAAATTCCACAAACACAAAAGAAACAGATCCAACCCCCAACACTGGGAGAAAACCCTGCCAAATGATACTGGCTGAATATATGTATATATAAAAACGTATGCATGTCTGAATATATTTGCTGTAGATATATATCAGTAATGTACTCAATCCATCAAGATTTGTTTAATTTTCAGTAAGCTTGAATTATTACTGGTTGTTGGAACAGACACCTTGAAGGAACTACTGAGCCACTATGTGCGGGTCTTCACAGCTGTGAGAATTCTTACCACACAAGAGGGTCCTTGGAATGCCCAATCCACAGTCTAACCCCCCATTTTATATCCCAGTGTCCTAAAACTAATGTGAGATGTGGACCAGAATCCACAACTTCAGTGAAGGGCAGAAGGTTAGCAGTCGACATCAGCTGTGTTTATACCCTTTCTCTGTAATAAATATCTTTGAGAAAAACATCAGATTATGCTGGATGTGTATAATGTGCCCTTTCAGAAAGAAAACCCCGAGAAAGTCAGTAATTCTTTCAGCCAGGCTTCCCAAGTCAAGTGCATGAAAATTTACAGCTACAAAGAACATGAGCACACCTCTTTCATCCTATCTCCAGCTCGGGCTGTTGATCAACTCCCTGGTTGGAAGACTATCCCTCTCAACTTTGTGTTCAGTCTCACAAGCCAGCCAGTGCTTCAAGATGAGGAATAAATTCCTTCCTGCTCCCATAATCAGGAAGGGGAAGCCTTGAAAAATGAGAAGAATATCACATAATAACAGTGTTTACAACTAAATAGCTATCCAGTTTCTGCTTACATTCTGTCCAAAATGTATTCAGTGCGGAGACCTGCATCACCAGCTCAGTGTGTCTAGGAACCCTTCCATTCATTTCTTTCCATGAGTTAATTAAACTCCAGCTTAAAACACTTTATTGACTCTGTTACAGTGGTTAAAAGCTGTTAACTAATTCAATTTGTGTCTTTCTGTAAATCTTTGGAAAATGATCAGGCTGAATGTAATCATGCCCAATTTATAGTCAATCAGAACCAGTAATTTCCTCTTACCAGAACAGCTCTGTGCTTCTTGACATTTTTTCCACTGGAAAGCATTTATGAGAAATATTTTATATCTTTCCTCCAATTCTATGTTCATACATATGAATTGCATAGGAATTGTTTTAGGAAGAGTGCTTACTGCATGCCTAATTCCTGTTCTGGGAGACATGAAATTGTGAATTTTGTGCCTGCAGATATTGCAGTAGAGTCTTATTTGCTTTCACTTACAAACATTTATTACTCCGTCTCCCAGCAATTTTACAAGAAACATGCAATTGTTGTTTGCTCTACTCTTACAGCTTTTATAATGCTGTATTTTTTAATGATACTGTGTACCTTTGCTGGTGTTGCGTCAGGCACTCTCAGTGGATTCAGGGCTGTGCTGTGAAGTGTACCCTGCTTTCAGTCATGACCAGGACTGCCTCTGCAAAATTTGGGTTAAAAATGAGACCTTATAATGCTGCATTTTTTAAATCTCTTCAGTAGTACCCAATAAACCAAACCATCAGAGAGGTGCTGTCCCAGCCAGCAGCCTGGCTGTGGGTTATGCCATGGGCCCTTTGAAACACAGCAAGGGGAGTGAAGGAAGGCTTGTGTCTGGCAAGACTGAAGGCAAAAGTATATGTCCCCAGAACAGGATATTCTGGGAGCTGCAGAAACTCTCTGGCTTTTCAAGGGAACTTACTTGCATTCATTTCAGGAGCTGGGCCAGTACTTCTGGGGATTTTAAGCTGTTCTGCTTTGTTTTGAGTTTTACTTGTATTGTGCTGGGGATGTACATGTCATTTCTGTGTGTACAGTTTTACCTGGATCACTGCTTCCCTGCCGAGGAGAGCTGTACAAATATTTAGGAAGGAATTACCTATTTATTCGAATTTGTAATTATGTGAAATTACCATACTCAGTTCTTGCCTCCCAGTTCTTTCCTATTGTAGCATGAATGGACTGCACAGATGTTTCTCCTATGGTTGTTCTGCAGTTCTGGCTGGTTGGTTGCTTTAATAAATGTTATTCTTGGTGATATTCTTATATTTTTATGTAACTTCTTCATCATGGGTAGTTGTTTCTGGACACAAAAGAGAGGCCTTCCTGGCTGCCCTAAGAAATGGGAAAGGGAGATCCCTCAGTAATAACTGCTCTGAACTTTGTCCAGGAATTTGGCCAGGGTAGTCTAGTAAGGCAAGAGGCAAGTAGAGGCAAACAAGAGTTTTCTGTGCTCATCAGTACTGATGTTAAATAGTGTTGCAAACAGCTGCTGGCATTTTTTTCTCTACCTTCCACTTTTTTTGATAACCATATGCCCCATGTTTTATAAATGACATGTTCCTGTGTTATTTTTTAATGCATTTTAATAAAAAAAACCAAAAATTGTCCATGCTTCTGTAACAGTCTGCTCAAAGGGTATACTCAACCTTGCATCTTAAGAAGAAAAAAATTTGTCAGACATCATCCTCCCCTCCTTTCCCTCTTCTGCTGGTGTCTCTTTCACTTAAAAATATAAGAAGTTTAATGATAGCACAATAACTTCCCGCGGACAATAGCATTGCGTGCTGGCACTACTGGTGCTGTCCTTTGTTCATATGCATCCCTTTTGGCTACCTAGCTTTTAGCATTTTACCCTACAGGTGGCCAATCAGAAACAGACTTACTGAGTAATGGAAGAAATGCTTGTTAGAATTAGCATGAAAAGAAATAAATATTGCCTCAGATATTCCTTTTTTGTCTTCTCCTTTTTTTTTCCTATGTTGTATTTCTTTGTTCTGTACTGCTATGCAAGCCATCCTTTGCAACTCTCAGCTTCGTATATTCCTTTGCAGAACTGCAACAGGAACATAATTTCAAACTTGTTTGTGTTCAGCAAAGACACTTTATCTTTGTTTTTTTGAAGAAAATGCAATTTGCTGCATGATTGCAGGATAGAGCATTTCTTAGAACGAAATAGTAATGATAATTTCTGTATGAAAGGTTAATTAAGCCAAGAAAACCAGTGAAAAGCTATAGCAAAGAACTATGCAATGAGAGATAAAATTAGGCTATTGGTTTGAAATTGTGTATCTCAAGCTCACCACAAATGTGACTGAGGTTATTGGAGTGACACTACACTAAGGCTGTGAAAGTCCTGCAGTCTGGGCTGTACAGAATTATGAACTCCAGAACATTTCTGCTGGAGATAATCAGTCATTGGCTATGGATATGATGGTTCCACAACTTTTTGTTGTTGTTTTGTGTAAATTGAAATCTTAATTTTTAAACTGTGACTCTTCAAGGTCACATTCATGTACCTAATTTTAAACAGGCAAGAATATCTGTTTTCTTTAGTAGAGCTTTTACAGCAGAGAAATCTTAGCAGGTAACTTGGCAGGACTGGAGGTTCGATGTATTTTATTTCTGGTAGTGAAACTTTCTAATAGTTTTTTACTTTTTAATTTCAGCCTGAATAAAGCTGAGAATGTAAGAAATCCAATTTTGTATTGGAATCCCACAGCCTCTGTCTTTGTAAATTACTTTGCAGAACATACAGTGTATCCAGACAGTATATCCTAATGTGATGTGCTACAGTAGGTTAGGAGACAAAGAAACCATTCCAAACATGAATTGCTTGTATTTGGAAGGTTTTTCTGTCCCTCTGGTGAGACAAGGAGAGCTGACTTTTGTGGTGAGGCTATCCAAAAACTACTGGTGGAATTCATATCCAGATCTTGTCTGATAATCAGCAGATTTCTCCACTGTTCTTTCTGCTGTGCATGGTCACTGCCCTACCTACAAACACAGCAGCATCAAAAAGATTGTGTTTTTTCTGTTTTTCTCATGGTAGGAGTTTTTACTTCAACTGAGTTTTCACACAGATACATTGCAGCAAAACACCAAGTGAAAACAGTGCTTTGGCAACAGCGCGATGAGCTTAAAAACATTTAGTGTCCTTTTCTGTTCCAATCAATATCTTTTCTATATATTGTAAAAAATACTGAATTTGGAGTAGGAAATTCAGTGAATTTGATAATTTAGCTGCATTTCATGTATTGTTCCAGTTGGTATGTTTGTTGTAGTGCTGCATGATCTAAATGAACAGCTGTCATGTGTAGGTAACATGCAAAATAACCTCTTAAGTGAAGTAATGTCCCCGTGATCGGTTACAAGCTTCTGTGAAGCCTAATTTAAGACAGGTAATTTATAGCAGAATGTTATACTTCTTTAATAATTTAGGTTAAAAGTTCAAGAACAATTAATTTAAGCAGAGAAAATTGAACTCCAGCCTCATTTATAGATCTTCTTGCTCTATTAATACATTATCAGGTGGCACAATCAGTAATCTCATTGACATAACTACCATGAAGGCTGCCATTCTGAAAACCTGACCGTGTTTCCCAGAAAGAAAATACTTGGGTAATTTTGCAATTATGAAATCATGGGATGTAGCCATTTTGTGAGTACAAACATGATTCAATTAATATTTTCTTTGTAAAATTAAATAGCCTTCTCCCTTGGCATCTGAATTACAAGGGAGAATACCCAGGAGATATGAGGTCTGGGCTAACTAATTTTTCACATGTGCAATTGTTGGGGGTTGGATCTGTTTCTTTTGTGTTTGTGGAATTTTTTCCTGATGGTTTGCTAGGTAACTGATGGCTGGGTACTTTATGGATACTTGACTTAAACAATGGAGGCAGCAGGTTTCTCCGGGTGGAACAGCAGTGAGCAGCAGTTTGGTCCGAGGACACCGCTCCGAAAGGACTGGAGTACCAGGGGACCCTGCTTGTTTTCTCTCTGCCCACTGGATTTCTCTCCAGAGGAAGACTGAACACATTTTTCTTCACCATTGGACTTTCATACAGGACTATTTCACTTCATAGAAACTGCATTTACTGCTCAAGGAGGATTTCATCTGGACTGCTTTCACCGCCCTGATACCCAGGGTGTCAGGTCACATCCCTGACTCTGTCAGGGCATTTTCTGAGGTTTTATTGTTTCTTTGTTTTTTTTGCTTGTCTCTTAGTGCTATTACATTTGTATTTGTCTTTGCTTTGTCTAATATTCCTAGTAAAGAACTGTTATTCCCACTCCCAAATCTTTGCCTGAGAGCCTCCAATTGCAAAATTATAATAATCTGAGGGAGGGGGTTTACATTCTCTATTCAAAGGGAGATTCCAGCTTTTGCTGGCAGGTACCTGTCTTTCAAACCAAGACAGCAATCACTTAAGTAACCTATTCATCAAGAAAGGGGAATATTTGTTTGGCTCCCTTGATTTCAAGAGAACCAGTACACGATGCAGTGTTTTATGTATCTGTACAAACACTTACAAACAGGCATATTTACCTAGTGGCATATTAAAGTTTTCCTTAAAATTAAATACAGTTTTCTGTGTAATACATAAATTGTAGCTGCCATAGGTTTCCAACCTGTGGTGCAAATAATGCATGAATACAGTATGTATGTGTTTATGTTATAAATAGGAACGGACAATAATTACAGCAGACTTTAATGAATACTCCAGTTAGCAGGTACTGATGCACTGCTTTCTTTTGCAGCTCCGGAAAGCCATTATAGATCACATCTCAGACTCCTTCTTAGACACCACTGTTCCACTGCTAGTTCTCATTGAAGCTGCTAAAAATGGAAGAGAAAAAGAAATAAAGGAATATGCTGCCATATTTCGAGAACATACCAGCAGGCTTGTGGAGGTATGTTTGATGGAATTGCACTTGTTCAGGAATATATGGTGTAAATGACTTGCCACTGAACACTCCCTTTGCTGGCAGTTATCAAAAAATGTTTAAGGCTGGCATTTCAGGAAAGAATAAATAAGTGGCCTTGGGTAATAGTACTCCATTTTCTTATAATGGTATGTAGTAAGACAGAGGGCTTTTTCCTTGTATAGCATTTCATTGCGTAGAAATTCTATGGTGTGGAATTGCAATTTGAGAAATCAGTGTAAGCCTTTCCACCAAGGTGTTCAGTGGGAGCTTGACTAAATGTGTGTTTTTGGGAGTATTAGCTCGCACTGTTCAGGATCCTGCTGCCCAAAGTACAGGAGGCACTGTGTTAGTGCCAGTTTTTTGCCAGCTTTCTCCCTTGGAAAGTCTGTGACCTGTGCAGTGATCTGCTGAAGAGGAAATGGGGCTCTGACCCAGCTCAGAGCCAGGAGCCCGCTGGCAGAATCATTGAATATTCTGAGATGGAAAGGACCCACGGCAATCACCGAGACCAGCTCCTACCTGTATGCTAAATGAATCCCCTGCATACTTTGGAGACTCAGTATTCATTTCTAAAGGATCTACTTCCTTACTGCTTATAAATGATACTTCTTCATCACTAAGAGATTTGCAAATACAACTGGGGGGGGATTTTAATTTGTTGGACAATCAGTCCTGCAAACGTGACTAAATATACACTGACCTAAACTCATTTGAACTGGAGCTTGGAACACTGCTGGAATACTAAAGTCAAAAATTCACAGCAGTATCATCTCAAGTGCCTGGAAGGAATGCATTAGTAATTTTTGTGGGTTTTTTTTTAGCTTTTGGTGCTTTTGTGTGCAGTAACGCAAAAATGGGAAAAAAAATCAATGAATTCACTCTGCAGCAGAAAATTTACTTAGGAAAACTATTTGGCTCAGAATTAGTAATTATTGTTGAGTGACATAGAGATAACGAAAGAAAAATAGGTAAAGGGCTAAAGTAAAAATAGGGTATTGCATTTAGGCTTCTCTTCATGGTCATGTGATTACAGAATAAGAAAAGTTGTTATTCTTTGATTTACAAGAGTATCTGATTTTGACTATGCTGCAAAATCAAATGACAGCTGAAACACAAACTCAAAGTTGCAGGCTCTTCCGATTTTTAATACTGAAGCTAAACCATCCTGAAGTGACTTCATTTTTAGAAAGAACAGGTGATCACTGAAGATCAAATAACTTGATTGAATTTCTGAGTCCAGCTGAAATACCCAAATCATTATTATTTTTAGAAGACATAAGCCTAAAATCCAGTATTTGTTTTCTTTCATGGATTTGAATTTGTGTCCCAAATGCAAGGACTAGCTGGCCATGAGTGTGGGTGTGTGATTAGAGAGACTGATGGCTGCACAGATTCACTGCCTGGAAAATCCACAAACTGATCTTGCTGCATGTGTGAATACAAAGTGTGCGTGTACATATTTATATTTATGCTGTGACTCAATGTGCTGCCTACAGTGAAGAAAACTTAGTTCTAAAGAGAGACTGTACACAGTGCCACCTCCGATTGTTGAATTAGTTGTTCCAAATGTCACTTTACTGGGAATTATATCATGGGCTGCTATTCAAATTAGCTTCAATTTTACTTTATGTTATCTTCTGGATATCTAGTAGAACTAAGTATCTTACTTAAAAGTTGCTTACATTGGTTTAGTGCCGTTACCAGTATCTCTAAGCAAGAGCTTGATTGATGGCTTTTTGATAAACTGTATTAATCAACTGCTCAACTCTCCAGAAAATTAATTAGGTGGTAGTTGTACTGCATCCATCAACTGTGAGCCTGTCCAAGGTAAAATAGAACAAAAATGAAAAAAATATTATCAGCTAAGCAAGTGGCCATAAAAGGGGTTTGTGGAGATAAACAGATTTATCTCATTTTTACGAAAAATTCGGCCCTTTCCAACAACATCATGTAAGTGAAAGAAATATGGCAGGTCTTTTGGGGAATGTTGAATACCAATTAAATTTATGTAAATGTAATAACCTTTAAATACATTAGAGCAGTTATTATAGCAGTTCCAACTGGAAGCATTAGTGGCCTAAACCATGTTAAGCTGAGAATATATGTATTTTTAAATTGATACAGTGGAGCACTGCACTCTTGCTTTCTCAAGGAAAACAGTATAGATAGACTTGGATCTGACTAGTTGTGGTTTTCAGAAGTGTATATGCTTAAACATACACATACTTCAGTATCCCTTTATTTACCACAGAAGTTATGTTTCTTGGTGAAAATTCTAATGTATAAACTTCACTTGTCCCCTTTGGGACAGGTGCCCAGCCTTTAGCCAGGGAAGTGTTCCATAGTGTGGTGTTGTCTGCTCTCTGTAAGATTTGGAGTTGGATGACAGGTGAATTTAAGCTCCAATCCAGTATAAAATTCCTGTAATTTAGGATGAAGTTGCAAAGCATTATTGTATTTTATTAGGGGGTTCTTAAATGAGAGGTATGATCTGCATGTTTGCAGGGGAGGCCTCACATTCTTTCCTTTGTTGTTTATTTCCTGCACTGATACAAGAGCCAACAAATTCACTTACAACTTGGATATTATGAAATACAACTCCAAAAGCCAGTCATGTGTGCTATTGCAGAAATGGGCTTCATCTCTGCTACTGAAAATAAATTTAAGTATTGAAATGCCAGATCATCGGTGGCATGTACCTGGCTATGGAATACGAAGAGACAATAGGTGTAGTTAAAATATTTTAAAAGCTAAACAACTAAGAAAAATATTGCAAAAAAAGGCACAGAACAGTAACTGTACCAGAGAAGGGTGGTGGTGAGGGAGATAAGACATCAGGCTTTTGAAATGCAAGTATAAAAGCAGTTTTACCATCTAGGTGTTGTTGTGACATCCAGGGAGTTGGGTGGCTTGTGGGCACCAGATAGAGCAAAGGCAGTGGTGCAGTCAAGACTGTGCATATTGTTAAATACACAATACCTTGTTTAGCAGATTAAAAAAGGGTGGTTTTTTCTTTTGTCAGCTGCAAGTAGCCTTTGTGGGGCATGCGGGGCATGTGACAGAGCAGAGCTGTTGCAAGCTTTGAGAGGTGAAACCAGCTCAGATACTGGCAATCCCTAGGTTTTGTCTAGGGGAACAAAAGCTAAGGAAAAAAACCTATTTGCATTCCCAGTGTGTTTTATTTCTGACTGTAAAGCGCTCCAGGTGTGGGTCTGAGCCTACTGTAAACCTTCGACATCTGGAGCATCCTGTGCTAAAGACTTTGACATCCTGACTACCCCCACAGATGATCTTTTCTTTTGCTCTCTATGAATTCTGGTATCATAAGAGAAAATGAATACCAGTCCCTATTTTCCTTCTCCATTACATTTATTCTTTCATTTTTTTTATTGTTTCCAAAGTATTTCTGGTCTTTTAAAAATTTCCTTATTTGGAAGCCACAAAAAGATCAGCTTGCTCCCTTCCCTGTACCTTTTCCTGCACCTTGCAGCCCATGAGGTGGGAGGGCAGAACTGTGCATGCTAATCATTACAGTCAAGATACTTCATTACAGACACTGTTGGTTATTTCCTCACAAAATTACTCACTTTTAGTCTCTCTAGACTGAATTTCATCACTGTTACTGTTCAGTCATCTAGTACCATTGCATCTTTTTTGCAAATCTTCATTAGTTATTTACTGCTCCAAATAACTTGTTAAAATATATGTAAACAAAATTTATAAATGTTAATGCAGACACTGCAGAAATTCCTGGCTCACAGCTTTCCCCAATTTCCTGCTGATTTGTTCCTGAGGCTGAAACAAGTGATGCTAATCTGTCTGAATCACGTGGGAATTTACTGGTTATTCAGCCACCCTAATTCTTGGAGGAGTCTGACTTCCACGTGCCTGGATCTCATACACAGTACAATCAGTAGTCCAGATCTCTCATTCTTCCATTACTTTAATGTATGAAAACAGGGGTGTCCATTTCTGTTTATTTTAGCATTACTCTTCTAAAAGATATTTATGGCATAAGGAAGATTAATGACAATTTCCTTTTCATTTTAAAAAGGTAACTTGTTGCACTTGAAGATATATGCTGTGAAATTACCCGTGTAATGAATGCTGAAATTTAATTCCATCCAAATTAAGGAAAAAGTGTTTTTAAAAAATTGTAGGTTTTCCTGAATCCAATAATGAGTTCAGCTTCAGTGAGTCTCCTCTTATAAAAAGCAGTGTCTCAGCTCTATCCGCTCAGGCAGTGTTGCAGCTGAACATGTTCCACACTTGTCAGGCTTCAGAGCAGTTGTTGAGCCGGACTGATGATGTTAGTGATGCACCAAAGTTGAATTTGATAATAGTACTTTGGAAGTGAAGGCAGAACAACATGTCAAAAGAGAGGATATTGCATTCTCAAAATAATCAGTGAGCAATAATTTGAACCAACGCAGTGGTATTGCCTACTCTCATATATCCTTTGTTAATGCTGTTCTATGGCTCAGTTATAAATATGCTGTTGTTGCCATATTGATTAAACCATCAGTGTTTAATTTTCCTGTCATAATATTTCACTCGATTGCAGAAATTTATGCAATAAGTTTCGGAATCTGGACCACAAAGACCTGTGTATCTGTGCAGCCAGATCGTCAGTCACGTAAGAATGTATTTTATAATAGCAGCCAGCAAGTCCAGTGGTGATAGTAATAAAATTATTTAGATGTCACAGTGTTCCATTTAATATCCACGTGTCTCGAGGAGCGGTGGTTGGAGACAGGGACAGCACACACGCCACTGTCCCTGTGGCAGAAGAGCGAGTTCATTGCCTGAGCCCTGGTACATAGGGGGTTGACCAAAACTCGGTCATTGCTCTGCTCCTTGACACTGCCCAGCTCCCGAGCAGTGAGATGTCTGCAGCTTACAGTGGAACGGAATTGGCTGAGATTCCTGTCTGTCAGCCCAGGGGCTGGTTCTATGGAGCCGCCTGGGTTTCTTATTTATGGCCAAACTGACTGCCCTGTACAAGCCAGCTTGTACAGTAACATCACAGGACTAGGATCTAAGTCCATTTTAAAGTAAAACAAGCCATTGATATTTGTGTTATTTCCAGTTTAAGTGTTTCCTTATGTCCTCAGTTTAAAACCTGTACTAATAATACAGGCCTGTACACCCCACCCACCAGTATCACTCCTCTCAGTGCTTTGCTTGTTTTGTCAGCTTTCAAAGTTAACAAATTCAAGCAGGTATTCTGAGATTTTATTGTGTTTGGCTTTTTTTCAATTTAAAACCTCATTTATCCCATTGACTCTTAACTCAGGATAAAGATTTTCCAAAGATTTATCGTGATTACATAAAGTGCCTGTTTCTTCTTTGACTAAATGATTAGTTTAGTGTGGATGCCTAATTTTTAGACAACAGAAGCGAGGTGGGTTGATTTGTACCTAGAGAGCTGATTGTTGGTCTGTTTTCAGACATGCATTAGGTTGCATTTTCTTATGCTTTGTATAGCAGTTTTAATCAGGCATATCCTGTCTTTGAGGGCAGTTTTTTAATCTGTTTTTGAAAGATCAGGGATGCTTGAAGAGTAGATTATGAAATGTTTTGTATATAAACACAATAGACTGAGTTGGATATAAAACAAAAGTTCATCTCACAAAGGTTAATCCAACAGTGAATTTGGTATGGAAATTAGAAGTACTGCATAAAATATCAAGAGAGATTTTCTGTGGTTTCTGTTTTATTTTGAAAAGAAAGAATTCTCTAATAGAAACAAGAAGTCTTGAGAAAGAAGATACTTTTCTCCCTCTCTGAATAGGAAATCTTAATTGAGCTAAGCTAAATTGCTGCTACACTGGCTCACTGCTCATACTGTAATTTAAGAAACAAACATTATCCTCATAGGCCAGCGACCTTTGTAAATCGGCTTGAGCAGTGAGATCTACAAATCTCCCTTCTGAATTAGCATTTGGAAGTTACAGGCCTTCCTTTAAAAATTGATTTAAGACATAACAAAGTAAAACAGTTCAGAAGCATGTATATAAATTCAGCGAGGTACAAAACATCAGTGAGATGAAAGAAAGACTGAACACCATACTATCTCTGGGGTGATAATATTTCCAGACGTAGTAGCAACTAAGTATCTTCTTTATTATGTTCTTAGGTTTTCTCTCTGCTGAGAGAAAAGTTCATTAACTGCTCTGAGCTTTTAGCCTGGAGGTTCTACCTGCTCTTAAAAGGTTCACAGGCTTGGGGTGTCAGCCACACTTGGAGTGTCAGCTGGGGCTCTGTGGCCAGCACTAGTATTGGAAAAACTCAGACAGTGGCAAAGGATTTGAGATACCATGGTTAACACCTTTGCACTGCCATAGCTGCACAATAATTGCACACACCATAATGTCTCAGTTTTAAATATGAATAAGGTGTGGAGGAAGCAGAATAGTCCTAGTTACATAGTAAAAAAGCCCCAAAACCACATTAAACTGCCCACTTTGGCTATGATATTGGACACTTCCCACATATGAAACAAACACTCAGCTGCTGAAATATTTTGATGAGCACCAAGGGTCACGTTAAACATTCTTCTGATGGAGGTTATTTTAGGCTGCAGTGCCTTATATTCCTCATATACTGCATTAAATACTTCTAAGTCTGAATATTGATTATGTTACATTGAAAAAAAACCCTAGAATATATTGCAGGATGAAAAAAGATTTGGGTTAAGATTCTGTAGTCTAAGTCTTTGTTTGTGAACCCTGGCTAAAAAAAAAATTTTTTCAAAGATTTGGGTTTTTTTAAGAAAATGCTTGTTATTAATGGGAATTCCATACTAAAATGCAGCAATTAAAAATATTTCAAAATATGAAGATGAAGTACTTTCAGATTTGACACATTTAGGTGTTCTTTGAAATACCTTTTCATTTTAAATATTGCTATTAAATTACAAGTCTAGTTGAAATATTTGACTGTATGGAAACATTTTCATAAAGTCTTCTATGGACATGTCAAAATTATCTCTGAATATAAACACCATTTTGAATTATGAAAATTAAGAAGAAATAATAATGAAAAGCTTTAAGGGACCCAGGTGTTCTTTCTAGTCCCCTCTAAGACACACCTGTTTTTAGTGACTGGACTGTTCTGGCCTCTGGTTCACTTCTACCAAAGACAAAAGCAAATTCTGCTGTTGAGATAACAAGTATACAGCAGTGAACAAAAAATAGGTAACAAGAAGACTGAAATGTCACATCTACACAAGGAGAAAAGCAGGCCCTGTGTAAGTGGCAATTTCTTGTTTGGAGAAGCTGACAGACTGTTCTTCTGAGCTGATCCATCATGGAGATGTAATGTTTTCTGAGAGGAGGAGTGATAGGCTGGCTGAACTTGAGATTAAAAAAGGAATTTGATGGGAGCAGGGAAGAATGCTCTGGTTATCTTTTCTTTTGGCACAGATGCAGATCTCCCACTGCGGTGTTTAAAGGTCAGCTATACCAAGCAGAGGCAGAGAGATTTAATAGAAGTGGAGGCGATGATGAAGTGAACTTTGTGTTCTTCATCCCTTTTCTCGGCACATCAATATACCTTTGTCTCTGTCATTTGATCTAATAATACTGAGTTCAGATCTGCTGATATATAAATTGGACACTTTAGCCTGTGGCCTAATTCTTGTCAGTTTTGCTGGCAATTTGTTTTTCAGTTTTGCCTGTATTGCAATATGACGGTGCTGGCTTCTGGGAATACAAACAAGGGACAGTAACAAACAGCACATATATTTAAGTGCATCAGTGTTGTGATGTGTTGATACAGAGTAACAGTGGTGTGCAGGGCAGTGTGTTGCTCAAAAAACATGTTTGTAAATTAGTGCAATGTTTTCCAGTGCAGAAAATGCACATCTATTGAAGGTGAACTCTCCCTAAGAGAGCATTTAAAAAAATTAAGTTAAAAGCTGTAAAGGAGAAAAACCCTTGAGTTATAAAAATGCATATTGTTTCTATTTCTGTAAGAAAATTGAGGTTTTATATATACACAGATTAAAAAATATTTTTTGTTTAATGCTATTAGAATTACAATGCCATTTTGGCAAACAATATGGAAGAACTTACATATGGTAAAATGAAATGTTTTCAGCATTTGCAGTTAATTTTCAAAATGTTTGCAAAATGAGGACAGTAGAAATAATAGTAAGTATCTGGTAACCAAAAATAATATTGCCAGTAAATTAATAAGCATGTTCAAGAAAAGTCTTCCTTTCTCCAAAAAGGCAAAACACAGCCACTGGCTCTTGAACTAAAGCTACGTCTGCTCTTGTGGAAAACAGCTCTGCGAAAAGTCAATTTTGACATGGAATCTGCAAAATCTAGCAGGTTGCTTATTACTTTCTATACAAACAGTAAATATTTCTCTATAAGTACAATGGGAAGACTGTAACACTTCAGTCTGTTTTATTGGTATGCATCTATAAGATAATAGCTCTTCTTCATCACTGATTTTTCTTCATCTCTGATTTTTTATGTGATTTGCTACATCTCTGATTTTTTATGTGATTTGCTACATCTTTCTATGTCAAATTTTAAATATAGTGACCCAGAAAATTGGGTTGAAAGCAACTTTCCATAGGTCTGGAAGATGCAACAAAACCATCCTAAACAAATCATCTCCCTCTTGCACTTTCCTGAGTGTACAACAACTAACTTTCAAGCAGCCTGTGACAGCTGTTTGTCTTGGTTTGAAAGACAGGTACCTGCCAGCAAAAAGCTGGAATCTCCCTTTGAATAGAGAATGTAAACCCCCTCCCTCAGATTATTATAATTTTGCAATTGGAGACTCTCAGGCAAAAATTTGGGAGTAGGAATAACAGTTCTTTACTAGGAATATTAGACAAAACAAAGAAAAATACAAATGTAATAGCACTAAGAGACAAGGCAAAACCAAAAACAACAAAACCCCAGAAAAATACCCTGACAGAGGCAGGGATGTGACCTGACACCCTGGGTGTCAGGGTGTTAAAAGCAGTCCAGATGAAATCCTCCTGGAGTAATAGATGCAGTTCTGTGAAGTGGAGATGATCCTGTAGAAAGTCCAGTGCTGATGAGATGAGTCCAGTCTTCCTCTGGAGAGAAATCCAGTGGAAAACCAGCAGGGTTCTCTGGTGCTCCGATGTCCTTTCGGAGTGGTGTCCTTGGACTGAACTGTCCTGTTCATTGCTGTTCCCCAGGAAAAACCTGCTGCCCCCTTTTGTTTCAGTCAAGCACCCATAAGTACCCAGCAATTAGTTACCTAGCAAAACCACCAGGAAAAAAATTCCACAAACACAAAAGAAACTGATCCAACCCCCAACCCTTCTACTTTTACTTCTGAACATCCAGTTCTTAAAGACTGCATTCTTTTACCTTACTGAGCTTTTACTTGGAGCTAAGGTCCATGGAAATAAACCTACTTGAACTCTGAAAACCAACAATCCCCCTGATTTGATATCCAATATACACTTGCATAGTTTCCTGTCAGATAGCAGCTTAATCTAAAATGGATTTAACAATCCTTTAATTTTGCCTTATATATCAAAGTACTGCATGTACAAAGTCGTGTCAATTGGAAGACTCTGATTTCTTTCTACCACCTTCAAAGACAACCGGGAATTGAGTATTCTAGCACTACTCCTATTTCTATCAGTTTTAATCCCAGACACAAAATAAACACAAAATAAAAATAACATTTTAATCCTTCTTTGCCTCTTTTTTAATATTGATTTTACTGAGCTATTGAAAAACAAAGCTACTTCTGACAATGGCATCACATCAAAACTGCATGTGGAGAGGTCAAACTGACAGATTACTGGAACATCTTTATTAACTTTCAGGATATCAGAAGAGAGCAGAATCTTTTATCATTCTCCTTTGGAGTATAATCAGAAGACAAGAAGCATGAATCCTATTATGTGGAAATTTTTAGTTTCAGGCTGTTCAATGCTAAGGGTTTTCATCCCCAGATGTGAGATCCAAGTCAAGGGCTTGTCATTTTTTTTGCTGTTGCTTTTGCTCTTACTATTCTTCTTTAACCCATAATATACTTTCAGTGGTATGATTGTATATGTCAAAATAAATATACAGTTGAAGACTGAAAGCTATAGAATATATCCTTGTATATATTTTTGTGGTATAGTTTGTCTGTTAGTCATGTACAGAAGCGTGCACAGCAGCTGTCCTGGGAATACAGGGTCCCTTTGCACAATGGGATCTGCAGGCACGGAACTCCAGTATGGCTTTCTGCTTCAGAGAGCATCGAACTGTAGAGCAGTTAGCATATGGAAATATGGATGCAGAACAGTGGTCAGCATTTTGGGAATAAAATGTATCTGTCAGCAGATTAGGATGTCATTTTTTTAAACAAGATAAGCTCTTTTAAGCGTGATCAATATTTAAAAATGGGAATTGGATTTTCATTACAATACCATACTAATTAACCCTCCTCTCTTATCACACATTCTTTTTTTTTTTTTTTCTTTTTTTACTCTTAGTTAGTAAGCTAATGCTCTGTTTTAGAGAGGAAAGCCATCTAATTTTAGTTTGCTAATTTCTGTGCATTCTCAGTTTCTGCGATTGGGAATTCCCGTTCAGGCTCCCCTTGTTTCTGTGTGACTTTTTCACTTTCAGGAGACCCGTGTGCCGCCTCCCAGCTCAGGCAGGGTTTAGTTAAGGGCACACTGGGGACATATGGACAGAAGGGGGTTCCTTTCTTGTAGCTCTTTCATTGTTCAGTTATATCCAAAGACCTCAGTGGACCTGTTTGAGTAACCTGACAGCTGACTTTGTTAATTTTAGCAAGCCTGATTAGCAATACTAATCTAACCACAAAATAAAAAAAAATTAAAAAAAGCACTCCCTCATTTTACTTAGAGATACTTTTTTTTCTGCAGCTGTTTAAAAATCAAACTTTTGGTGTCTGAAACATAAATGCAGTGCCGATGAGCCCAGGAGTTGTGTGTAAACCCCAGATTTCCCATTTCAGTGAGTTTGCAGAGTCCCTCAGCAAACTGACCTGCTTGGCAGGAGGGTATGAGGGCCCTGGGGGCAGCCTACAAACCCTCTGCTGCCAGGTGTTGCTTGAGTTGAGTTGAGTTGAGTTGAGTTGCCTCCAACAGGTAAAGGTGGTTTACCTAAAAATGGTAATGGCATTTGAGGGAGAGGGTTGTGTGGAATTACTTCTAAAATTAAAGGCAGCACAGAAATGATACACAAATTCTTTAAATGCAAAAAAATGTATTGTGTTCTAATAGATGCAGTCTGGCAATAGTAATTGAGAGGTGGCAGGCAGATGGAAGGAGGTCTTTAAAGACAGGTAACTTGTTTCTGGATGTTTTGGAGCTGGTAGATGGATGCTTAATGGAGAGCTAATGTGGTCAACACAGTGAATTACGAAAAGTAATTCAATAAAATTTGGTTAAAGTCAGGCATGTACTTCTAAGTGTATGTAAGCTTTTAGACTTTGAACCTTGCTGTTTTGGCCTCCCAGAGTTCTAGAATTTTGCAGCAAGTCCTGAATTAATATTAGGACTGAATTAATGCTAGTATTTTTGCACCTCTGTATAATTAATCAAATAAGATTCAACTTTCCTATTACTGATTGAACTTCAGGTGATAAGTGGTGACATTTTCATTAATCCTCTTAATCACAGACTTTATTGCATAAGTGTGAAGCAAGGGAACAAAGAATAAACAACCCAAAGATTTATCAGACTTTCTATGTCTGAGGGGCATATTTCAGCAGCTGGAAATGTCAAGCACCTTGTGCAGTGTTCTGGGAGTTACAGGAGCTCCAGGGGGAGTGGACTCCCCAGCAGGATACACTGGTTAACATCAGTGGTGGTACCGTACAGAAAGCTGACACAAGTGCATTGGCACTGACTTCATGCCTCGTACAACTGCAGAAACCAGATTTAGAAGTTCCTCAGAATATGAGAAATTGCGATTCCATTACATCCCCAGAAGTCTCATCATTTTGATACATTGATCTGTAATGAGCCAGTCAGCTGTAACAGAATAATTCCAAAGGTGCCAAAAAAAGCACTCATCATCTAAATACTAACATCATTTTACTAAAGCTTGTGCTTCTCAAATACCAAACAAGTCTCTCTGTTATTTGTAAGGGTTTGCTGGCTTGTTTTTATTTTTTTCCCTTGGAATATGAATGCTGTGATAATTGTTAAAGGAGGAGGTTTACTCTTCATCATTTTAAACTGAAAGAGGGTAGTTTTAGACTAAGTGGGAGGAAGAAATTCTTCCCTGTGAGGGTGGTGAGGCACTGGCATGGGTTGCCCCATCCCTGGAAGTGCTCAAGACCAGGCTGGATGGGGCTTGGAGCAACCTGGCTGGTGAGAGGTGTCCCTGCCCATGTCAGGGGGTGGATGATCCCTTTCAACCGAAAGCATTCTATGATTTATGAGTATTTTCCTGATGATTGGGCAATAATTTGGCTTGCTCAATTTAACCACCTCTCTGTCTTTCTGGTTATTTTACCACTGGCAAATGGTTTTGAACCAGTATTTTTCTGCCACTGCCTAGCTGATTCTTTTTACAAGACTGTACTTTATAACATGAATTTTTAGATACATTGAAGTAACTGATAAACATCTTTGCTCTGAAATGCAGTTTGTACACAATATCTAGAGGAGCTATGCCATATCTTGTATTTGAGAAAAGAAAGCAAAAAGTAGGGCAAATTCTTTTATAATAGAGGAGTAACAGCATAAATGAAATTTTAAAAAAATAGTGGCTGGGGGAAAAAAAGTAAGGAAATTCTCAGAAAACACCGTGGGAAGCCATTGACTAGAATTTCTGATTACAAGGAAGGCAAATGATCATTGTTTATCAGGGAAGTTTTTGTTTATGACAGCTTGGCTGAGACAAAAGGAACATCCTGCTAGGTATTTCCCTTTGGTTTTATTCATCTTCTGCAAAAGTTTTTTAAAAGAATCTGAACATCAAACTTGAGCAATCTGCAATAATGTCAGTGTCAGTGTAGTTACCTCCAAGGACTTCATATGGCTTACATTTTAACATCATTGTATTAAATTGCTTTTTAATAACTGTTAGCCTGGTATTCAAAATACTGAGTTCACAACAAATTTCTAAAACCTTCTGAAAAACACAGGCTGGTCTTGCTAGGTGTAAGGAACCTCCTTGCTAGTCTCAGCAGGACAGTACTAACCTAACCTGTGTAGTCATGCTTTCTTTATATGAGCTGTTGTCAGTCACTTTATAACAGTGGAGGCAGTAAGGGGACAGAGGATAATAGTAGGTATATCCCAGGAACTTTTGTGATGGGAAGTTCAGATCAGTATATTCAGAGATTTAGCTTAATTTAGTAGGAGTCATTTATAGATTTAAATTCTAGACTTCCTTGTACAGAGATATGTTTCCTTTGAAATGTGACTCCTGCGTGTCTTTTTGTTGCTGTTGGACAGGTGTCTGCTCTGCGTGAGGATCATTTCTCATCAGGGCATCGCTTTGCAGTGAATAACAGTCAATTCATTTACCTCTTTTCAAGGCCAGTGTACTATAAACAAGATAGAATATCCTAGGAGTTTTTCACTGAACTCAGTATGATCACATTCCTGCAGTTTGAATTCTGTGCACATGCTTTTGGGTGAGCCCACACTGATGCTTCAAACCGCACTGCAATCTGCAGTTTGCAATCTGGACAATTTTCTATGTGAGTTTGAGTTGCAAGGCTTGAACAGTTTTAAATGTTTTCTTTGTGATCAGTTTCATATTTCCTAGATCAGAGATCATACAGCAAAAATTAGTCAAGGGTTTCTTATAAAATGTTTTATGAACCTTTAAACTCTATTAACAGAAACAGAGACCTCCACTGCCATGGAAACATTTTATGTTAGTATCGCGTTTGTCCCATATCAACTACAGTAGCTATGAGCTTATGTCCAGCTCCACTGGCATTGGCTGTCTATACATGGCTTTCATGGCATCATTTACAAAGAGGAGAATAAAAAACTAATAAACCTGAGAAAATTACTGATTCATTTAAGGGATTAAGGAAGGGTGAAAATGAATGAGAGGACTAATTACATTTTTACAAGATATTTGAAATGTAGGCTAGAGTGAATGCATAGGAACGTACTGTAATGTGGTAATGAAGTAATGTAACGCATAAGAATGCACTGTGTGTGCCTGTGGCCGGGCTGGCACAGGCAGGCGGTGGCTCCTTGCAGTGTGGGGGACAGAGCTGTGAGAGATGGGACCTGACACACACAAACACACACAGCTGTGAGCGATGGGACCCTCACACACAAACACACACACGCAGCTGTGAGCGATGGGACCCTCACACAAACATACACACAGAGCTGTATGAGATGGGACCCTCGCACAAACACACATAGCTGTGAGCGATGTGACCCTCACACACAAACACACACACAGAGCTGTGAGTGACTGGACCCTCACACACCCACGCACACCCACCCACACACACACCTGTGTACGATAGGGTCCCCATTTGCACCTGCTCAGCGCCGTGCCCACCCCGCCTACTTCTGGAAGGTTCGGGGCAGGTAGCGAGTGCCGCCCCGGGCGGCTTTGGCTGCACATCCCTGCATGGAGCTTTTAACATGAGTGCTGAAGGTGCATTTCGGTGACCTGGCAGTGGAATTCCACTGTCCGTGCCACCTGAATTCCACCGTTTTGGCCACCAGAGTCCTGCTGTGCCGGCCACTGCTGCTGAGGGGAAGTGGTGGGCATCTAAAACCACCCACAGCTATGAGTTTTCTGTTTTATCGTCTACTTTGAGATGTTTTTTCTCTTTTGAAACTGGGGAGCTTTGGTGGCCTTACTGCTTTAAAGACTAACTTCGTGCAGCAGAAGTTCTAAAATAGCGGTCTATGAGGAAACAACAGAAAACAGTATGTTCGGAGGTTTTTCTCTTGACTTAGAAAACTTTCAGTCTCAGTTCTTGGAGACAAAATGGCGCACGTCGGTGACTGGGTGCGGCTCAGCAGTGGTGTGTGGGCGGCTACTGACAGCTTCCCCGGGCAGGTGCTGTCGGGGTGCCTGCAGCACCACAAGCGTCTCCACTTCAGCCTGCGATGGCAACTCCCTCAGCCCAGCAGACGCCCGAGCCCGGATGGTGAAATTGAAGCCTCACCAAAGAGACAAGAGGGCTCTTTGCATGGTAAATCCAGCAGGGTTTATTGAGGGCAGATCGAGGGTCCAGGTAGGGAGAAGGTAAGAGGAACAGGTGGGAGCAAACATGAACACAACCTCTGCTGAAGGGGACCAGAGGCAAAGACGGAGGAGGGCCTGGGTGCCTCACTGGGAGAAGGCAGGAGGGGTCAGGGTACAAGCAGTCCAATGGGGAGAGGGTCTAGGGGAGGAACTGGAGTGGAGTGGTGCAGGTGGAACCAATAGTAGAGAAGGGAGGGAATGGTCTTTTGGGGAGAACCAATGGAGAAACTAGGAACACAGAACATACTAGAACTGGGGAGTGAACAACAGCTGACAGGCGGGAGTTCTTTTGCATAGAGACACAGGGGGTCTTGGGAGATTGTTCTCCTTTTTCACCCTAACTTCAACGAGGGTGTCTTCCCAAGCCATTTTTTTGCCCTGTCTTCTCCAAAGCTGTCTCCCATATCGGTGAGGGACAGACAGTCCGGTGTGGGGTGGTGTTTGGGTCGCTACTGGGGCTTCGTTTTTACACGTTGTCCTTGAGTTTAAAGCTGTCTGGGGATGGACTGTTACAGAAATCCTCTGCCTTGCTTTTTTTCAAGTCCTGTTGAGTGGAAGCAGGACAGCAATACACTAAAGGTCTTTTCCAAAGGTTGGAGGGAGTCACTTGGGTTGGAGAGAGATTCCAGAAGTACTGCAAGAGAGAATTAACTTCTGATAAGCTTTGGAGGTTGAATTGGTTTTCTTTCTGAAAAGCCACTACTTTAAAATAACTCTTTAAACATACATGATGTGTTCTTGTGTGAAGTGGGAGGGCTTGGTGGTTCTATACTACATCAGCTGCCTTAGGCTCTGACTTGCTTTCTTAAGTAATTTTCTTCTTTTAAACTGGGATATGGACTGTACTTGCTCTGGGAAGACTTCAGAATGCTGAGTTACAGAAATTGCCACTGGCAGAATATTGAAAGCTGGATGACCTTTACTTTTATTTTTTTTTCCTTTTTTTTGACTAACAAGTAATAAGAAGACATATAAGGATGTATTCATGCATATGTTTGGATGCCTGTGCTTTATAGACAAAAAAGACCTTAAATTTTGAGTATTCTATTGACAGTTTATCGTATGTGTTGTATTTTCTTCTTTATTAGTGAAGTGCAGGAAATGAAGTTTTGAAAACTGTTTGATCCATCCTGTTCCTTACTGATTTCCACTGATGATAAATGTTGATCAAATCTTGCTACTCCCTGATAGTTAGGGGCAGTTAATTAACTTGTTTATCAGCACTTGTGCATGCCTGAGTTCCTTCAAGAGCTGTGTATTCTGGTAGGAGTTGTGATTACTCCTGCTCTTTGTTGTTTTAAGGAATTGGCTAATTGTGCATGACTGCTGTCTGATTTGCCATGTTTTGAGGCTGAGATAAGGACAAGGAGAAGATTACGTGATTACAGAATTGGAGTAGCCACTTTATCCTTCTGAAAACCCTACTTTCTTCTGGTTTAATATACAGTATGCTTCTGGAAAGCGCCTTGTTGCTAACACTCCAGTAAATGGTGCTGAGGGAGAGGTTTTGTCAAGTAGTTCAGCTTTAGAGCTTTCACTTGCTGTTACCTTCGGCCTGTGAAAGAAGTATTCTTCTGGGATCAGTGGCCGCTTCACAGTTACTGCAGTGGATTAAGTCTGGTGCTGGTGCAGATGGGACGTTTTTTGGAGAGACTAGTAGTGAGACACAGGTCACAGCTACAGGCAGTATCTGTTTTACTGGAGTCTTCGGCTAGCTTGCCAGAGCATGAATGTAATACAAATACAGTATTTGTTCTTGGATGTAACTTGAGCTCAGAGTCTAGAGAGGGAATCCTTACCTGAATTCTCCAAATGTAACTGTAACCTAAAGCAGTGAGAGAAGGCTTAGAGGGGCTCTGCATCAGGCCTGACACCTTTATTGAAAAGGAAATGGTTTCTGGAATTTTACTGGGCAGAATTCTCCCTTGTACATGTGCTGTGTTTGTCTCAAAGTGTGTATTATCTATTTTAATTTTGGTTGAGGCCCAATTCATCAAGGCAATCTCCTAGATGAACTTGTATGAGATAAGACTTGTCTGAACACATGGAACTTGAAATAAACTAGTTGCAGTTATGTTGTTGGGAAAAAAAAACAACCCTATAACAAAACTCAACAATCCAGTCCATGGGTATTTATATATGCTTAATTAATTACACAGGCAGAATATTGGACATGCTTGGTAGGAAACAGCTGAAGTTACATAATACTCTGAGGAGTTTGAACCATCTTAACTGGGTGGTTGGTAACACCTGGAGGGGCAGTGATAAGCCTCAGGTGTAGCAAGTTGAGCTAATTTTGTAAAATTAGCAGTGGGTTAGGCATTGATGTAGTCCTGGGTAATTCAGCTGTGCATAAAATGGAAAGAGATGGAGACAGGCAAAATTAACAACATTATGAAAGAAACCAAAAGGAGAGTGAGGAAGCTTGCAGGTGTGTAGTTGCTTACTGTAGTTAAATTAGCAGATTCAAGTGTCTGAAAGAGTGGAGGTTGAAAAGCTAAAGGAGGCAGGGAAAGCAGCATAATGCATGTTTGAGTAGAGTTTGTAAGTTTTTCTCCGCAAAAGTAAAAGCTAATAAAAGGTAAGAGTGTAACTTTTGACCAGCGGTATAACTATTTCACTTGATCTGGAAAGAAATTAAGTTTTATGGTAGAAAATGGATTGGAAAACAAGCAACATTGTGATACTACTTTATTGCCCCGTGGAGGTAAGTTTTTAGTCCACAGGAATGTGTTTTTTCATTATAAACAAATACTGTAGTATATGTAAGTTTTATTAAGCCTATAAAAATGCACATAGTAATCATAAACACATATAAAAGTGTAGCAATGACTGGAAGACGTACATACATCAGTGTAGCCTTTTCCTTGAAAAAGTATTAGAGTCTTTATTTAATGTTGACCTTTGTAAATTTTCATGGCTCTTTTTGGTATGAACAGTCATTTTCCTCAAAAGACTTCTTAAGGCTCCATGAATAAAGCTAGTGGTAGAAACTGAGAACACTTAAAAAACCTGTAAAGGATATTTCTGTATACCACAAAATTAGAAGCAGAAAATACATGAGTACATTTTTTCATTTATGGTTTGAAGAGGGCAGGCTAACAGTTATAATCAGTTTACACAGAGTATATAATTTATATTGAAAGCTATCTTGACTGCGGTAATGCTGGAATTCAAATGTTATTCCTCAGCTCAGTATTCACTTGTTCTCCTACAAATGAAATATCATCTGAATTGTGATTATTCAGGATTAACCTCTATCTCAATGGATCAGTTACTGGGCTGGTTTTGTGTTCATTTGTGCACTGCCCTCCTTAGGCCTTTTTAACTCCCTGCTAGTGCTAGGGAGAATGTTATACATGTTGAAGTGACACTGTATCTGGTTATTGTTCCTTAGAGGTGTGTATAAGAAATACTTTTGCTTGGTTTTGTGGAAAAGCAGTAAGTTTTTCTGATATTTACTATGTGTTAAGAAAAAAGGCAAAATGCTAGGATCAGTACTTTAAACTTCCTAAAGACTGTATTTGAAGTTCTGTGGCATGCAAGTTCATTTTTTTGTGAAATTTGAAGCATGCTGTTTTTTATTTTGGTAACACTTTCCCAGTATGGTAATAAGAATTTCTGTAGGGTTCTCAGTGGGGGGATTGGGTTGTATCAGAGGGTTCTTTGCACTAGGCTAAAAAAATCTCAAAGTAGAGGCTTTGGGCTTACCCTGCCGTGTAGTGAATGATCTGGGTAATTTTAGGCTAGGCAGAGCTTTGGAAGGTCTTTCCTCACTGAAACAGTTTCTTGACAGGAGGTATTTAATATGAAGAACAGGAAATCTTCACCAAGAAGAGTAAACAGAAGCTTTAATGGAATTAAGGACTTAGTTATCCTTAGTGATTTACAGTAAATGTGACTTGGGATTTCGGGTGAAATAATGAAAAGAAACTGAACTTCTGTTGGTGGAGCAAAAGGGATTGCATCTAGAGAACATGCTGCTTCATTCTGTACAATTTATAGAAGAAGAAATTAGTTAGTTAGCAGACAATCTGTTCCTGAGCAAATACTTATTTTTGGGAGTTAATGGAGTGAATTTGACTGAAAAAAATCCTTAGGGGTACATTTAATTCTTGCTGTGCAGTGTGGACAATAGATCAGCAAAGCTGTTCCCAGCTGTGAATGAAACAGGTGGTGAGGCAGTGCAGTGATTATTTACTCCTCTACTACTTAAAAATCTCACTTTTGAATTTAACATTGCATTTTGTTCTCTGCCTGGAGTCAAGTCTGAACCGGGATTCATTCCTGAACCACTGTATTGCATCCTTAAGTCATGGCTGGAAGGTCTCTCCCAAGGATTTCTCTTCCTTTCCAGCAGAATCAACATAAGACCCCTCACAGGGAAGAGGCAGTCTTACTTTGCATGTGAGCTTCCATTTGCCCCGAGGCTCTTAAGGGATTGGGACCGTGTCCCTTTCTTCTACAGAAAGGATTTTAGGTTATCTGGGTTACTTTCAGCAATAGATGGCTTCAGGGAGTTGGCTGTTAAGAATTACCACACCTTTCTGGAAATCCACTGGAAGTAATTAGTGGCTCTCGAGGGTGTTTTGCCCAAATGTATTTTCGGTTTTGTGTTAATACATAGTGGAAAGCATTGGGAAATCTGAGGCTGAATGAAACTTGAGCTTTCATCTTCACTTAAAGCCTTCATCCTCTTCTTGGGGAGAGAACAGTAAGGGATGCACAGTGTGAATGCACTTGTGAGAGCATAGGCAAGGGAAAAAGCCTTCCACCCCAAGGAAGTTTGGACAACAGAGGACACTTGTTCCTGTATAATGTACCTCTCACAGCCTCTAAGTGCACCTTTCTTTGCCTTTCAGTTGTTTGGTAAAGAGTAGGAACTGAACAAATCTGGACATGCATTTCCAGTTGTGTATCACTCCCTGATACACAAGTGCCATGTAATGCATAAATCAAGGAGAGCAGTATGATTTGTTGAATTATTTTTTTTTAACCGAGTAGATCTGCAATACACAAATCTTATTCTTCAGCAATTTCTAGCCTGAAAAGTTGTTGGGTCACCAAATTCTAGAGAGGAACCCCCTCCCCAATACAGCAAGATAAACCCTCACCCAATAGTAAAAACACCAGTTAAAGTGCCTGTAAGAATCTTGTTTAATAACTGCAGGAATAAAAGAAATGTGCTTTGGGATATCTTCTGTGTACAGGCAATGGGCATCAAAAAATGCACTCTTCAGTGCCTTCACAATCTAAAAATCCAGCTGGCTAATGAAATATTTTACCTACTGCCAATGCTGCACTTGCATACTCTGTTCAAAGTCTTATTTTCCCACTGCACCTTAATTAGTGTATTAATTGATGTTGCTAAACCTCATCAAGGATGGTTTGTTCTCTGTTATCTTTTCAAGGAAAAACTGTGTAACTGCTTTCTTAATGATCACTTTCTCCAAACATTTTAAAGACACTATTTTTTTTCAATAGAGTTCTGATTTCAATCAGACTAGCCTACAAGAAAGCTTTTTATTTGTCCTGACAAACTTTGCTCTTCAGAAGGACAATTATTTTCTGAGAGAAATCTTGAATTTTCATTTTGCAGTTTTGCTTTTCAATTTGCAGTGTACTTAGGTTTGAAGTCCCTCCATGGGAAGCTAGTTTCTCCCAGAGTATACAAAAGAAATGTAATGTATTTGTGTAGTTTATACTGCTTAGGGGAGAGACTGTGATGTAATGAAGATTTCTCAGATTGCAAAAACCTTTCAAGATGTGTGTGATAGATGACAGTAAGGTCTTATCTAAGCTAGGGCTTGATTTTTTTTCTTATGGACTTTAGACATTTACTATTGCTGAAACAGCTTGTCCTCCTTGCTAGCAACATTATAGCCTCAGATGAGACTTCAGGTTCACACATGCCCTTCCTCCTGCTTGGAAAAACTACACACAGGTGTTTGCCTCCTTCCATGTGATTTATTTGAATTACTGTGTTTTGGATTTGTGGTAGGAAGATCTCTTCAGGAGCTGGTGAGGGAAGGACCAACAGTGAGTGTGCTGATGGCTGAGACCATGTTAACAACTTCCAGGGATCTGAATTGTCTTTGGGTGGAATAGCTGTGAGCCTCATCACCTGCTGCTGAGGCTGACTGAAAGCCCTTTTACTTATGCATAAGGTACATGTGGTCAAGTGCTGCTTCAATGCCAGGAGAAGAAAATTTTACCCATATTCTCATGGAAACAGAAGTCTTATCAACATTGATCAAAATGAATGGCAAAAGCAAAAATTTGCTGCTGGCAAAGCACTGTAGTATGAACTCCAAATCCGCATCCAAAATACAACGTTTATTCCAAAGTAGCCAATACTACTTTGTTTAACTTAATAGATATTTTTAAGACGCCTTATGTAAATAATACAGACCTCTCTTTGCTGCTATAAAATGGCCTAACGTAAATTCCTAGTGCTTATACCCTTGGTTTGCTGCTTGTGCTTTGAGAACACTATTCTGAATTGGGCCATCACCAAGGAATGCGTAGAGGTGAAGAATCAGGAGGGGAAGCATAAGATCAGAAAGTTGTTCCTCTTTATATTAAAAAAAAACCTTATTGCTGTTCACTTCAAATAAAAAGGAATGCTTGTGGGTTAAGAGCTCCTTCCCAACCTGAGCATGCTTTGTCAGAGAAGAGCCACACTTTTTTACCCTTCTAATCTCCCATGTGATCTGGTAACACTCACAGAATTTGTCCCCAGATGCTGATCTGTTACGCTGAGCCATTGGCACCAATTGGTTTCAAGTTCATTCGCATATTTTGAACGGGGGGGTTGGAGTACATGATCTCTGGAAACCTCTTTCATCCTCATTTATTATTCTGTGACTGTGTCACAATTTACATCAAGGACTGTATTTGTACTGGAATATTGGAGCCTGTGTAACTAGCTGGGGGAATGGCTGGCATTGCCTTTTTATTTTACACTTGAAATGTTACTGCTTTAGACATAGAAGAGTTCTTTAAATCAATAATGTTATCTTTGCACCAAATACTGTAGAGTGCTTCATTTTACATAGGTAGTGTAGGAATGAAGTGTGAGTGAACAGAGACTTAAAATAGGGATACATAATAACCTCAGTGACTGGGGCAAAGGAATTAAAATACTGAAGCCAATATGAATTTATTGTTGGGACCAGTAGCGAAAACTTCTGACCTGCACTCCAAAGAAAAACAACTTTTTTTTTTTTTTTTTTTTTGAGAGGAGGAAATAGCATCATTTAGGGTTGTATTGTGATGATATGAAGTATCTGTGGGTAGTTTAAGCTGAGGAGTCAAGAAGGAAAGCATAGAATCAAACCCATTTTTTTCAGATGCTGCCTTAAAAATATAAAAGCTGGTTATGGTTTGAAGGGCTCTGAAAAATTAAGGGGCAAGATCACAGGCAATCTGCTGAAACCTTAGGCTCTTACTTTGAAATTTCCTCCTATTTTCTAAACACCACTCTGCAGCTGTTACCTGCTGGGCCTAAATTGGGGTGAGGTTGTAAGATCTCTCATCACTGTCACCTCTTTCCACAGCTCTTTTTCCCTCCTGCAGTGTTTCCCTGCTCAAAAAACATTCTTTGACAAAATACTTCTCCCTCAAAATGAAGGCTTTCTAGCAGAGATGTTTTTTTGGCAGGTTTGAAGTCTGAGCAGGAATACTTGCTTACAAGGCTGCTTGCTAATTTAAGTTTGTTTATTTATTTTATTTAAGGTTGCCAATCTTGCTTGTTCGTTGTCGACAAATGAAGATGGAACGAAAATTGTCCAAATGGCAGCAAATCACATCGAGACTTTATGCCCACAGGTAGAACTTGTTCACTTCGTTCCCACTGCAGTGCACTCACTATACACTACGGCATTGTCACACAATGCAGATGTTTCCTTGTGTTCCTTTAGTCTACCTTCACATTCCATTTACACAGCTCAGCGTAGCAAATGGAGACCAAAAGATAAATGCAAATACTTAGGTAATCTGTTCATTTGCTCTGTGGTTAACATAGAAATGGTTAATAGTCTGTATTGTTTGGAAGTTCTTAAAAACTGCAATTGCAAAAATATGCTGCCCTATTTCTGAAACAGCTGATTGAATGAACATTGTAACATGAAAAAATTGGGATAATTTACTCTAAAATAGTACCTATTTTGACCTTTAACTTGAAAGACTCACCACTTGATTTGGTTTTTGTGTAAGTGAACAGTAAAGTATGAATTCTTCTGATTATCACCGATTTAAAAGCTTGAACTTTCATCTTAAGGAAATGAATGGGAAAAAAAGCACAGATACACATACACTTTTTCTAAGATATTAAGTACCAAAAATGTACTTGCTTGGTCACGTTCAGAGTTACAGAGATATAAAAAACTTCAGCACAGACCTTTTAGAGCAAAGATTTTACTGATTCCTGTGAATCTGATCTGTGTTGCAACCTGCATAAAGGCTGCATAATTTCAAGATCATTAGTTCTTTGAAGAATACTGTAGTTTGCACAGTGGCATAAGTATTCTTACCCTTTTGTGGTAATGTAGTTGAAAAAAGTTGAAGAGCAAATATTAATATGTTCAATAGCAAGCTTGGGAAGTCCATTTTATGCCTGTTGAATAGATGCAATTCTTAGAGAAATAAAAAATTTCTGTCAAGGAAGCGTGATGTTCTGAAAATGTCAGAAATCATTGTTTTCTCTTGAATAATTCATCTTAAATGTCTGTTTTTAAAACTTGAAGAGTTCTGTGTTTCAGATCACACTTCAATGTGATTTAATTGCTTCTTACAAATCATTCTTGATTTGTAAGAAGGCTTCTTCCAGCTTCTTTGTTTCTGCAGGGGTCAGGTGCATTTTTAGAATGGATTATTATGCATCCAGATGCAGCTTTTTAATTGAAATTGAAACCTCCATATCTGATACCAGAAACTCTGAAAATCTAATTTTGACTAAAATATTGATTTTTCTTTACAGCCATTTAAGCTTCTAGGCTTTTAATTTCCTATAGTAAAATGAAAGTTTCTAGCGTTTATTTCTTTCCTTTTTTGTTTAACCTCAAGGTAAACTGGGGTGAATTAGTTGATGATTATAGATCTGACTAAAAAGAGAACGTGGAATGCACATGATAAGATTATATTACTACTAATGGTGTGTTCATTGTGCAGGATTTGCTGCTTTCTTAGATAAGGACTATGCCCTATGAAAGCAATTTGCATTTTACCTAAGTAAGAAATAGCAGATTAAGGCTCCTGCATTTTTTCAGTACACCAGATTATGCCATATCATTAAAAAACATTGCATAGGGAAAATAGTTATCTCTTAAGTTCCCTGTGAGGCATATCAGTTAGAGTTCAGAATGGGGAAATTGACATGCAGAACTCCCCAATGCTCTTAAATGTTCAGAGTGAAAAGAAAGGTATTTTATGTGCTTTACAAAATATTTCTTGAAGGAAAGCATGGTATGGATTGAAATCTGATATAGCAGAAATAAAAGAGCCTCCCCACCCCAAATGCCCCAAAAAGTGCCAACCAAAAAACCCCCTAGCACTTACAGAAAACACCTTGGAGTCTTGGGAGTTTTGCAGATTTGACAGCAAAACTTCCTGTGGAGCACAGAGGAAAAGGCAGCTTCAGAATTGGCAAACACTGGAGGAAAGCCTTTTGGCTTTTGTTACATTAATCATACTCTCATTTACTGTAGGTAAAATTTAGAGGATTGATTTTGATCCCCCCGTTTTTTTTTTTTTTTTGTTTTGTCAAGAATAATCATTAGCAAATATTTTGACTGTTCAACAAATGAAATAAGCTGGGCATTTATATTAGAGCCAATGCAAAACAGATAATGATCCTGGAATGTTATGAATGTTTCATAAGAAATTAATTTAGTGTTAAATCAGTAATAATAGGAAAAAAATGGTTGCATATGATTCAATGAAGAATTACTTCCGTTCATATAACTCGCTTTTGGTTGGGAGAATTGGGTGTTGTCAGGTAAGTGGATCTCCAGTGTCACTTTTATTGGGAATCCATGTTAACTGTCCTGGTGTGCCAGCAAAATCTTGACTTCAGCTGAGTGCCTGGGAAAGAAAGGGAAGGGAAAGAACCAACAGAAGCAAACAAGCTTTTGTTTTTAAAAGCAAGGCTATAAATCTGTAGAGCTGTTTTGCTAATACCCATTTTGGGTTTGTTACCCTTGTGCTTCAGTTCAGTAGTGTGTTTTGGGAAGACTGTGGCTGCTCTAACAGTCCTCTGGAATACCTGGCAGATGGCAAACCTGTTAACCATAGAGAGGGAGAACTATCCTATGGGAAAACAGAGATTAGCAGATGAGAATCAGGTTTCTCTATCTAAATTCTTCATAGGTTTTTACATTTTTATGGTCTAACCAGCTTTCAAATCCTGAGCTGCTGCTTTTGAGAAGAATGTCCTTGAGCCTAAAGCTGGAACAGTTGTGTCAAAGTGGAGATCAGAGGTGGGTGGTCTTAAGGCAACAGCTAAGATGATCTTCAGTGTGTCAGAGGGCTCTGCCTAGAGCCTTTTTATTAGCATAAAGATCCCTAGAGAGTTATAAGGAGCAGGGAGTTTGGGATATTTTAGAAGACCTGTATCTGAAATAGTGAATTTTAGGCTTACTTCCTTTGAAAGGGAGCTCTCAATGGAGCTTGCTGCTAGTTACCAGAGTGGTACAGGTTAATTCCTGGAACATCATGAAAGGAAGGAAAATGCAAGAAAAATACACAAATGTTAATGGTTTAGCTTAATTGTCAGATGGTGATTAAAAAAATTTTGAAAGTAATTTGATCCCATGGAAAATTTTACCAGATATTTTAAAGAGGTGTAAGCACTGATACAACCTGAACCTTGGATCTTAGTATTTTGGTGAGCTCTGTTTTTCTCTGAAGTATTGAGAGATAGATAGAAATCATCTGGTTATAAACTGAGGTGAGAAGCAATTCTGTGTAACTAATGAAAAGTGCGTAACACTTGGCATTGTTGTGAAGGATACAGCTGTGATTTTGAATGCCATCTTTTCTTGCTGCTTAGCACTTAATATGCTGCTAGTAGCTTTTAATACTGCCTGGTGTGTGATAAACCAGTATGTACAGTGTGGGGTTTAGATGGTGGTTGCTGCTACCTAATTCCCACTAAGCATCTCCTGTGGAAAAGCCACTTGGGTTAGCATACAGGCAAGGCAGTCAAGTCCACACACCACACTCACCACGGCTAGCTCAGCCAAGGGAGGCAGAAGGGCCTTTATACGGTCACTTCCAGCGAGGTTTATTCCAGCATGCCGAAGGGAAACCAGAGACAAAAGACAGGAGTGTGTGGTGTGCACAGGGTTAAGTATGTGAGGGCACAGGGGTGGCACAGAGGGCAGGGCAAAGGGCATTGCCCTACAGGGAAGACAGGGGCTGGCCACCAGGGATACCACAACCAATGAGGAAAAAGGGAAAGGAGAAACCACAATTAGGAACATATGGGTATGAAAACTGCTGGGATGGATCAGTATTGCAAGGCTCCATGGGGAGGTCTTCTCTTTCAGCCTAGGTGGAGACTCTATGGTATTTTTCTTCCAGGGCGAGGCCCTGGGGATTTCAATGAGGGGTTCAAAGGATTCCACACCAGTAGATATAGAAGGTGATTTTTTGGCTGTGGTGGTTTGGTAGATAAATCACTATGGTAGTTCAGGTAACATGGAGAGAGGTATTGGAGTAAGGAAGATGCTGAGCTGATCAGTGGGAATATATTTATACGCATCATATTTACAGACCATTGAAATACTGATCTGACAGCTGTCTTGGACATTTTGTATTTGGCTTGTCCAGCATAATTCATCTGTTTCTTCAATGCCAACATGACAGTCTGGAACTGCCTGCTGTATTTTGGCATTATAGAGCTGTTTCTCTATTGACACACATGTACCTGCAGTGAGGAGAAGGGCAAAAACCACCAAGTGTTGCAAGAAATCAGCCTCAGCAACCATCCTTTCTTTAACTTTTAACAATTTCAGCACTGTTGTAGTGATGCTTTCCTTCCTATCTTGCTAGCAGGGAGTATTAAGCCTGTCATGTGTCTTTCAGGATCACGTGAAATGGTCTGTGTTTATCAGTAAATTCAGAAATACCACAGAACCAAGAGTTAAGGGGTTTTTTGGAGAGAGTGTGTGTGTGTGCAGAAGAGATCCAGGCAAAGCATCTCCATTCCAGTCCAGCAGTCATTTACATTCTCTGCTCTTCCAAGCAATGACCTCCAGTTTGGTGCATGCAAAGTGTCATGGAAGCCTTCAGCAGCCCAACAATGACAGCACCATGCCCGACACACAAAAATCCAACTTGAGAAGCTCTACTTCCCAAGCAGGGCTTGTGTGCTCTCTGCTTGCTTTCTTAGAAAATGATTGTGACTTTGCTATGCTTTATAAGTTTTGATCAAGTTTTCATGTGAATGTCCTGTAATTTTTTTTCTCAAAATTAAACATTGTGTTTTTCTGTTACGAAAATGGATGGAGGAATTAAGCTCTTCCTTTGAGAAGAGGTAGAGAATCCTTTCTGTGGATTTACACTTAAATTGTCTAGCCTTTTTTTGTTGATACAGACAAATGGATATTATTTCCTTCTGTGTAGTTTTCTGGGAAGTAGGTAATAGCAAACACGAAAATTCTTGCTCACAGAAATGAGACTTGATAGCTAATCAGTGGGCAGGATATTTTCATGTGTTGCATTTTTCAGGTATTGGAATTTAAGTATGTATTTTATGATGCTGTGGATTTTTGAAGCTAGCAGGTTTGCATTTCCTGTATATTTACTCTCTCATGAGAGAAAATCAGTCAACCATTTTGTTATTTGCTCTGGCACATTAAATAGTGGGGAACATTGAAGATTTTTTTTCTTAGCCTCATAAAGACTCTTCACCAACATAACTTTAATAACCACAGTTTCATCTTCTTGCTTGAACCACCTTGTGGCTTCTCCTTTTATCTGTATTAATACAATTTCCTTCAAATACAGAGCAGAAGTAATGGGGGAGAACATGGTAAGTCAGTGAGTTCTCTACAATCTGCTTTAAAAGACAGAAAACAGGTTAGTATCCAACAGTATCGGATTTCTTAGGTACCATCTCCATCTTTCAGTGGAGAATTTCATTAAAAGTATGTATTGTGCCTTAGTAATACTATTTCTGAAAGGAAAGTTACTCTGGTGAAGTGATGGTTTTCATGTAGGTTTTTACCATGTTACAGAGTTCACACACAATGCTGCTGAATCTGAGGATTTTGTCATTAACCTTGTATTTATGGTAGACTTCTTGGGCACTCCTGTGTTTAGTTCCTTCTCATGCATCCTTGTTCCACAGCCAGTTGGTCTGGTTTACAGCATCAGTACAGCAGTGGAGACTTCCCTCTCTCCCTGCTCCTGAGCCCTCATTTCTGCCCCTTCCCTCACGAGCAGCAGTCACAGTCACATAGCTACTCAGCAGTCTGGGTCAGGAAACTGCTGTGAATCCACCTGGGAAGCAGGAAGGTTAAGTTTTCCTTCAGGTCAGCTGCCCTGTGTAGTTTGCTGTGTGAATGCCTGAACTCAAGGGAAGGGAGTGAGGGCAGTCTAGAGGAGCAGTCGCTGCTTTTGGTGGCACTGCAGTCATTGACTGATGCCAGCTTGAGCTGGCAGTGGCACAGCTTTGGTGACAGATGGCAATGTCCAGGAGTGGTGGAGAGCTGTTGTTACTGGTTACCAGGAGACTTTGTGTGGAAGAAGTTGTTAGTCTAGTCCTCAGTGGAAGCAATGATATGTGACCCTGTTTGGATGGATGGTGCCTGTACCATCAAAGCAGTGCAGTGTTCATGTGAAGGGCAGTCTGCATGAAAGGGGCGTGTACAAAACCAGATGTCTGGCTATGACAAAGACTGAAAGTGGTACAAGGAAAAAATATTTTTTATGTCCCCTAGCATAATGTATTGACACTAGTGTTTGCAGGACATTATCTTGCTCAGTTTATGGAAATTGAGGTTTGTCGTTTTCAGAACCTTTTAGCAAGCTTATTGGGATACTGTGAATCCTAAAGCTGTGGAACACCAAAATGTGTTGGAAGACACAGTACTTTGTGCTTCTGTACAAATAGACTTAGATGTTTGCTTTGGCTTGAACTTCTCTAATAAATGGTTTGAGGAGGGGGGGGACCTCCCCCCACTGTTACTCCTAGGTTCCCCTGGAAGTCTCACGCTGGCTGTGACTGCTTGGCTCACTTATGATAGTACTTGGAGAGAGAATAGTTAACTACAAAATGCACTGAGGTTGCTTTCTGTCTTAACTTTCATCTTTCAGCACCTGTTGTGTTAGAATAGAATCCTCAACAAATTCTCACTTTGTAATATTAAACAAAAATACAAACCCTGAGTAGCCTCAGATTCTGTAGAAATATGAAAGCTGTCCTGTTTTATCCTCTTCTTGCCTCACCTGCAGTCAGTGGACATAAGACATGAGACTGATTGAGATTTTAAATTTGCTGGAGGGCATTTGCTGTAGATTCATATTGCACCAAAGTGCTATAAATGTTTTATAAACAATTAGTTTTTCCCTTTGCCTTTAAAACTTGAAAGTAATTTTCCTAGAAAGGAGTTTGTTTTTTTAATCTCCTCAACTTCATCCTTTTTTTCTGGGTATATAAGTTAGAGGTGCTACATTTCATTGGTGACAGTCCTACCGCAAAATGCCAGGAAGGGAAAAAATGGCAATAAAGTATCATTATTAGAGACTTCTTGTAAAAAACCTACTGAGTCTGGAGAGGAGGGTAGGAAAGCTTGGAGTAGTACAAGACAGCAAAATAACATCACTGTTAAGAGATGGAATTTTACATGGTTTTTTGGAAGAGAGGGATGGACAGCAATAAAGAGCCAAAAATATAAATGGCTGTAGCATGCAGTAATAGAGAGGTGTAAATAGCACAGGCTGACAAGGGAATTCATTGCTCTTGTTGAAGCAAGGAGCTAAAATCACTGATCCCTGAGTCCATCTGACATGGCTTTCTTCTGGGGCATTGTGCATCTGTTGCCAGCTTTACATCTAACCTGGAGATGTTTCCCAGCTGGAGTACTGACAGTGTTATGGAGATTCTTGTGGGTGCTCAGCACCCTGCAGTCACCTGGGGGTGTAGATGAGGAACAGATGGAAGCACTTAGTCTGGCAAGCACTTGAGTCTGGTGTAGCTGCACTGATAACAGGATGGGCTGTGTGGTCCACATTCTTGTGTGTGCCTCTGTATCCCAGGAGCTGCAGCTGCTGAAAAAGAGATTCTTTCTGGAGATTTCTACTGCCTTCTGTATGAGTTTGAAAGCAAAGGCACAACAATTTCTTTTAAATCCCTGCACGCTATTCCCTTGCCCTTTGTGTCAGGTTGGACTTCAGTGATTTGTGGAAATTCTGGCACAGCTCTCAGGGAGGATGTTAAAGGAATCATGTGGTTGTGGTCCTGAACAGCTGGCTCTGGGTGGTCCTGCCTGGGCCAGACTGACCTCCAGCAGTCCCTTCCAGCCACTACCATTCCATCAGTCTGTGGAGTATCTGACCTGGAGAGGAGTGAAAGGGCAAATCGTACAAATGTTGGTTGATTCATATCTCTGAGCTTCCAGGATTTTAAAAAGAGCTTTTAAATGGTTTTATAGCAGTGTAATAAAATTCAAGGTAATGGATAACCACCCTTCTTGTGTTTTTGTGATTTCTGAGTGCAAACTACAATTCTATAATGTCATTAAATGTGGCAAAGAGTGGTAATGTGATCTGCAAGGGGATTTTCTGTGCTCCATTTTGCATTTGTATTTGCAAAAATATATAGCAATTTGACTGCCTGGTTTACTAAATTCCTAATTAAAATGAATTAGGAAAAGTCACAGAAGCTTTGAAAGTAATAGTAAAAGTAGCAAGTACAGCAGCAGTTTGTTTCCTTCCTGTATCTCTTGGATGATTGTGCATTATTGTTGACAAGGAGGCAGAGTCTTGATTTGCTATTCTGAGTTAGAAAAGCTTTGCTTTGTGTCATAAAGCTTTTGCTACTATAACAAACAGAGTAATTTCAGGTGTTGTTTACCAAGCTAATTCCCCCCCAGTATATCTTTATGTGATGAATTGATGGGAATTAAATTTCAGTTTTCAGATAAGGTCATGCCATTATGTGTATTGTGGGATTGTAGTTCTTTCAAGACTATTCTTAGGTTTTTGTAGGCTACACAGGCAACTTGATGTGCACTTGTTGAGAATTTTTGATTTGTTAAGAGCTCTATAAAACTCTTTGGTGGTCTTGGTTTTCACGTTTTATTTCCCATGCGTGCTAGTGTTGGCATCCTAGCAGGAAAAGATGTGGACAATATGTTAGGCTAGAATGCCATAACCTTACTCTGGATTTCTACTGTCCCTTTCTGTAACTTCCTCAAATATTGATCTGTTATCCCATGTAGCTTCTGATACCCAGGAACTGAAATGAGACCTGGCTAACAGGATGGTGGTTGCTGTCCTGTGGATGGGCATTTGCTCTAATTGACCTCTGACAGTAAGAGGTTGTACAGTAGAGAGTGTTCTGACCACATGGCTATAAGAACATCAGAACAAGCACACGACTTTGTGTGTAAAACCGGTGATGGAGCCCTGTTTTCCTGGGGTTGGCTGAATGTGTGTCTGAAGATGGGTGTGGGCGGCTACTGACAGCTTCCCCGGGCAGGTGCTGTCGGGGTGCCTGCAGCACCACAAGCGTCTCCACTTCAGCCTGCGATGGCAACTCCCTCAGCCCAGCAGACGCCCGAGCCCGGATGGTGAAATTGAAGCCTCACCAAAGAGACAAGAGGGCTCTTTGCATGGTAAATCCAGCAGGGTTTACTGAGGGCAGATCGAGGGTCCAGGTAGGGAGAAGGTAAGAGGAACAGGTGGGAGCAAACATGAACACAACCTCTGCTGAAGGGGACCAGAGGCAAAGACGGAGGAGGGCCTGGGTGCCTCACTGGGAGAAGGCAGGGAGGGGTCAGGGTACAAGCAGCCCAATGGGGAGAGGGTCTAGGGGAGGAACTGGACTGGAGTGGTGTGGGTGGAACCAATAGTAGAGAAGGGAGGGAATGGTCTTTTGAGGAGAACCAATGGAGAAACTAGGAACACAGAACATACTAGAACTGGGGAGTGAACAACAGCTGACAGGCAGGAGTTCTTTTGCATAGAGACGCAGGGGGTCTTGGGAGATTGTTCTCCTTTCTCACCCTAACTTCAACGAGGGTGTCTTCCCAAGCCATTTTTTGCCCTGTCTTCTCCAAAGCTGTCTCCCATACATGGGAATTTGTTGTTTTTCTTTGCTTGCATGCATGGCTTCAAGTGTGATTCTTAATTGCTGTCTGGGGTTAAACCACAAGTACTGAATGTTCTCAATGCAAGCAAGCTCTTCTCTTGCTTGTCCTGCTGTAAGTGAAGACAGACACATCACCTGAGCGTTGTTCTGGCCCTAATCCTGCTCAATGAAGAATCTGGTCTGTATGGGCTGTTAGCTTATTTGTCTGTTCACAGTTGTGTTGTGTTGAACTGGGAGAGAGTGTAGGTGTAGAAGAAGGGATTACAAGTGACCTCACCCTTTATAAGTCATAGTTGTACTAATTACCAAAGAACAGCCTTGCCCATAATGGGTTGCAGCTGTGACTAATAAAGGTAAGTGTGATAAAAGGGGTGGGTTGGCCAGTCAGGGGGATCCTAGAGGAAGAAGACCTTGAGGAGGTGGAGGAGTCCTGAGGAAGAAGGAATGATCCAGAGTGACACAAGAACAAAACAAGAATTACTGCTGCAGAAGATCTGCTGTGAAGTCAGTCTGTGTCTGATGGGGTTAGAGCTTGCTGTCAGAGCCTGCAGTCATAGTCAAGCTAGGTAAAAGCTTGTGGTCAAAGGTAGCAAGGAAATATTTGGAGTCATATTCCAGCAGGAAATAGCCAGCAGTCTGAGTCTGCCAGAAAAGCCAACAGCAGAAGTTTGCTGTAGTCAGTCAGAATGGCTAAGCTGTAAAGAAGATTAAACCAGGACCCTTTTCATGTTGTTAAATGAGAGTCTGTGTCTTGGCTCATTTCTACCTCTAATGAGAGGTCTGCTGCAACAGGAGAGAGGAGCAGCCCAGGAAGATTGGGATGTTAGTAGGTTGCAGCAAGGAAAGCCTTAGCAAGGTCCTTGAAGCCTGTAGTGGGGGCAAGAGCATGGAGTAAGGCTTTGGGAGGACAGCAAAAACCACCAGGACCAGAAAGGCCATTGTAGTGTTTGCTGCTGCTTAGATCTTTGACTGTGGCAGAAACAGGTGAAAAACTGGACTTTGACTGTGTGAGTGACATGGAATATACTTGAGGATGCCTGTGAGTCCCACTTTTTCACCAGACTATTTCTACCTGTTCTTTCCAGAGGCACATTATAGCTTTTCAATTTCTATGTCCCTGTCTCTGTGTAACTCTCCTAAAGCTTTCTGCTCTCTGTCTATTCAGTAACTCGTTTTTGTGTGAGGTTGAAAGCTTGCTTGACTTCAGCTCTTCGTTTCTTCAGCTCAGACCACATCATCTATAAGCTATAGATGTTATAGGAAATGGAAGGCATTGGCATTTAAATAATGACTAAAGAAGAGTTTTGTTTGTAATGGTGATGGTTTTGTTAGAAGTCTCAAGACGGAAGGAGGAACTAATTAATACTAATGTAGTAGGTTGTTTGTATTTTCTTGTTGCTGTTTTGGTTGGGATTTTGTATAATATACTTAAAAATGTACATGAAGCAATAGTTGTGTCATGTATGTTGAGCTTTACTGATGTCCTTCTCCCCCCCCCAGTTTATAAATGTAATCCATATGTGTATTCATATTGCCAAATACTCGAGGACTGTAGTGTAGTTACAGTGCAATTGTTCCAGTTTCATTACCATTCTATTTAATCTCTCTAAAGTTTGGTACATGCATGAATAGTCCATAAGGACCTTTCTGTTTTATATGCATTACATTATAAATTGGACTAAAGAGGTACTTGCATATAAAATCCAATAAACAGAAGGTTAATGACGTAAGCTTCAGTTTTATACTGTAATTTTAGTATGCAGCTAATTTGATTGCTAATTGTGGATGTTGTATTTAGACACAGGGGCTTTTTATATTGAACACCTTTTGAGATCAAGTCCTTAGACTATATAATTCCCTGGAGAGTTTTCTTTATACCTGCATGTGCTGGGAAGCTGTACCATACCTGTGGGAGTGTGATTTGTGCTGGTGGCTGCATGGCTTGTCCCAGTTTGATCAGCAAACCCAGCTATCCCCAGTGGGAAGAAGTTTTATCCCAATGTAGTTGGTACTGCTGGTGTGCTGTGATAGAGCATTTACACAGCCTAAGAAAAATGTAGAGAAGGTTTACATTTCCAAAAAGCTTTGCTGCATGAAGAGACTTGGAGCACAAAGGTAAATATGTTTATAGTGAACTGCAGATAGCTGAGCTCCAGGTCTGGATGGAACACTGCTGAAGATAAGACTTCCACTATGTTTTGTTTTGTTATTTTATACTGAAAACTGTTATAAGCTGAACTCAGATTTTTTTAAAAATTTCCTTTTCTGTGTATCAGTAAGTCTTAAGGATTACTTTAACCTTCCATTTTAAGAATATGCTTATCTTGAAATCAAGATTTTGAGAATGCATTGCTCAAAGCTTGATAAACTTGGGTGAAGGGTTCTGAGGCTTTCTGAGCAGAATCTAATTGTCTCCATGTATACAAACTGGCTACAAGAAAGTAATAGTTTAGTTAAAACATTCAAACTGTAGCTAAAATAATTTAAAGTAATTGCAGTGTTAGAATTTGCTGGATCTTAGGTGAGATCCTAGATAATGGGTGTATAGCTAATACAAAAACTACAGTTGGAGGAACAGTGGTTTTTTTTAATGAGTCTAAAAATGCACTTTTGGTTCTTGAAATAAACGAGTGAATTTGTGCCATCCACCCCCATACCTTTCAATATCCTATCCAAAACATTCCCTGGGTCACTTATAGACACTGTATTTAAAAATGCAGAAACAGGAATGTTTATTCTTACTTGAGTTTCAGTAGTGCAAAATAAAGTGAAAGTAACTGAAATTATGGTTCCATGCAAATCAGACACCTGAAATCTGACCTGCAAAAAAAGTCAAACGTATTTTGGGATCTGCTGTCTGCTACTCTTGTCAGGTCAAGTGAAGTAAGTTCTGGAAGGAAAGTGCTGTTGGATGCACTTAAGAATCAGTCTGTAAGTGTTCAGCCTATTCTGATGTCTGTCTCCAAAAAATAGAGTGACTGTCCACCCAAATGTAAATACTGAATATTTAACTGTGTTGGCAGTTCTTTGTGCTTTTGTGTGCCTTTTTTGTAGAAGGGTTTCAAATTCATTCAGAAATGTGCATGTAGTCCCCATGTAAAGCCAAAACACAGATCTGTACAGGGGTAGGAAGACCTTTAGAAGACTGTTTGGTGTGTGTGGGTTTGGTTTGGTTTTGTTCCTGAGGAGTGCATCATGCCTCTCAGCAGGGCTAGACTATGTTGGAAGGTTTGCTTTTGAGTGAAATAACACAATTTGTTTTAATAAAATACAAAAATCTTATCCCAGTGTAATAACAGCATATTTCTGTGTATCACTGGCCGCTACTGCCCAGACACCAGGAGACAAAACCGTGCAGAATTTTGTCTTAATTTCTTGCCTGGTGTATCAGATCAATAATGTTTGTAGAATTGCTGGGTTGCCCCCTTGCCCAGAGTTCTGTTTGTTCTTGAGGAATTGCTTTATATGTGTGCTCTTAATTTAGTCAAAAGTTCCTTGGCCAGTAGCTTATAATAGCCAGGTAGAGGGTTAATCTTCCTTTAATTGTTGGTATCAAGAAGGCTTTTGCTAGATTTTAAGGTGAGGTAATATAACTCTGTTCACTGTTGTTTTTTGCAGAACTTCCAAGTTGCCTCATATTCTCAGAACAAGTAAACTGATATATAACTTACCAAACATAGTCAATTATGTTTGGTGTTAAACCACATGCCTTGAGTGAGATCCCTCCTTCCTGGTTTTTAAATTGTGGGAAGGAAAAAGAATCTTAGTAAGTTCTTTCAATACTAGTTCTGTCAAAGTAGAGATTGCAAATAGGACTTTGAAATTTTATCTTGGGTTATAATTTGTCTTACTTGTTTTCACCACTGCATTTAGTATTTTAGGGATTGCTGAGTTCTTATTGCGTCATTGTTTCTTGTTGGATTTTTGAGTCTATCTCTGAAGCACTAGGTGTCTTAATCTTGAACATAATGTGGAACTTTATGGTCATGTACCACCTTTACACTTAGGTCCTCATAACTGTCAGGACTAGATAGTGCTGCTGAGGTAGCATTTTCTGGGATGTTGTGAGGAAAGGAGTGGGCTGTGGATGGAAATTCTCCTATGTTCAGAAATGGATGAAAGTTGTACTTCTTGTGGAAGTACAATCTTGCTTTGTCTTCATGACACTTTTGATATAATGATTAAACAATCTCCCTTTACTCTGCATCTACTTTCAGCTGTTTTCAGTGGGGTTTTTGAATTTACAAATCAATTCAAGTCAGTTTTATTAACAAATATAGCCAGTAATTTATTTACTCTTGGAATGCCCTTAGCCCTTGGGTAGAATGTGTCTGTATTGTCTAGAGCCGTTATCAACATGACCTCAATTTTATTTATTTATATTGACTGAAATGCATTTTATGATAAAATCTGTTGTATACAAGATATTCAGCTTTCAAAGCTTTAAATTGTTATGGGTTTTTCATATCTGTGTTACTGCAATTGCTTTATAGGCCAGCTGCCAAAGCAACAGTGTCACATATCCTTGCACCTTTTTACCATTATAGTGGGTTTTTTGCTTCAAAGTTTGTTTTTTGACTTAGTAGTAAATAGATATATTTTTTTTACAGAGCTTGGATATACCTGGATATTTAAGATCCCCCACTGTGTTAAGAGAAATACAAGGCACAGCTTGGCAGAAGTACCCCATGTTTTTGTGTTAAAAGAACAAAAATAGCAGAGTTGCCAGCATGTTTCTGTGGTTTCTTTAGCAGAACCATTGTGTCCTAGTAGTGACCTAGGAAATCCTGTCATGGTGTTTGTTGCATTGTTTACAGTTCTATTACCTTTCCTAGATTACCCAGGAGAAATGTGTCACTCTTGTCCCAGAAGGAATTAATATCAGTATTCATCATAGAATTCAATTCTCTGTAACTGCATTTCAGAACAACAGTAGTTCAGGTTGGAAGGGACCTTAGGATGTCGACAGCCTTTTGCTCATAGCTGTTTGTTTCAATGCTCAGTTTCAAACTGAACTCTGACCTTCCTCTAAACTTTGACTGATCAAGTGTTGAAAATCCAAGGGCAGAGACTGCTCAAACTGTTTGGGCAACTTGTTCCACAGCTTGACTGACCTTGCTGTGAAATTGCTCCTGTGTGCATCTGTGCCGTCTCTTATCAGCTCCTCCCTCTGTCTGCTGTCAGAATACCCTTCCACCATGCATGGCTGTGAGGAGCCTGTCTGTACTGTTTTTGTCATCTCCTGTGTGTTGAAGGGCTACTCCTGGGGCCCTCTGAAGCCACATTTTTCCCCAGACTGAAAGAGCTGACTTCTCTCTCCCTCCTTGCAGGGTAAGAGCTCCAGCCCATAATGTTCTAGGTGGCCTTGTGCTGAATTTGCCTTACTTCTTGTTGTCTCCGTTGTATCAGAGAGCCCCAAACTGGACAGTTTTCTAGGTGTCATCTAGCAGGTGTCACCTCTTCCTCTGCACCATGGCCGTGCCCTTTGAGCTCGCTGTGCTGTCAGCTTTCTTTAGGGAAAGCTGCTGACAAGGAGCAGGGTTGTCAGGTCCTTTTCTGGCAGAGCTGCCCCCCAGCCAGCCGCTTCTCAGACTGTGTCTTTATGAGTATGTTACTCCACCCCAGCTGCAGGACTGGATTTTAGATGTTCAGGTGATCATTTTTGAAAGAAGGAAGAAAAACCTCAGGTTCTCTTCCATCAAAACCAGCTGGACATGAGTTTTCTTCCTTACAGTCCCAAGCAGTGCAATTTCTTTTGTGATGTAGCACAAAAGGTCCTTAGTTTACTAACAGCTTGGAAAAAATCTACCCTCTAAAAGCTCAGAAACCAGTTTTCTGTCTTTTGTTGTGTTATCCATGCACATACCTTGATTAATCTTGTTCAGGTATGCTTTGAAACTGGTCACATTACATAAATTAATTAGGGTCAGCGTAAGATGCAGAGAATAGTTCTAATTTTAAACAAAGACATGAATTCTGATCTCTAGAAATGGCAGACTCAAATGACACATTGATGTACTGTTCATCTTGAATATGACCATCCTGTTATGCTTTCTTTAGCAATAAAATATGGAGCTACAAATTTTCACCTTACTGTAGCAAAACTCTGGTGAAGTTCTAAAAGAGGTCTGTCCTGGGGTGAGCTCTTCCAGCTTGCTGTCGTAGCTTACAATAGGGCAGAACTCACCCTTCTGTTCTTGGAGGTAAATTTCTCAAGCATATTTGAGAATTATTCAACTGAATTTGGCTCTGCTGTTTGTTGTGTTGTGTTTTATACATCTTCTTATAATTGTTCTGTACCCTGGTTTATCCCAGTTCTCCCCTATGTCAGTGGTTCTGCCCATCCTGCCTCCTCCCTCAACCCCTCCCCGGTGTCCCATCCATTACTCAGCAGCCCATCCCTTCCCCTAGAAACTTCTGTTAAGGGCATCGAGTGATTGGTTCAGGAACCGGGGTTCCTCCCACAGGTTTCCCCCATTGGTCTCCCCAGAGACCCATCTTCCCAGTGTCCATACCCCCATGTTCCCCCATTGGCTCCCTATCCTTTTTCCCTCCTCCCTTTATAAGATGCTTTACAATCAGGTTCAGGGTCTTCGGACAGATGTCCCGCTGGGCTCTGGGTCACTATCCCTTGATAAACCCAGACTGCTACCTCCACCCGAAGTCCACTCCTTCTTCCGCCGTCGTACGTTTGCCTCACCCGCCAAGGCGAGAGCCTGAGCCGCCCTCCTGACTTCCCTGAAGATCGGGAGAGTGTCCGCCGCAGTCGCTGTGCCACAGCCAGCCGGGACGCTCCGAGGGTCACTCGGAGAGGCACAATGACAGCTGTTACTGTGTCAAGCTGATGTATTTGGCCACCTAATTTTGTTGGAAATTAATCTGCTGGATGTGCAAGTGAATGTAAAGCTGGGTGGCCAGCTCCTGTTCATCTGAAAAGAAAGATACTCACCAAACAAAACCCAAGCTATTAATTAAGGTATTTTTCTTACCTTATTTCTAACCTATTTTATTGGTTGGAGGGTGTCCTGGTTTGAAAGACTGGTATCTGCCAGCAAAAAGCTGGAATCTCCCTTTGAATAGAGAATGTAAACCCACTCCTTCAGATTATTATAATTTTGCAGTTAGAGGCTCTCGGGCAAAGATTTGGGAATAGGAATAACAGTTCTTTACTAGGAATATAAAAAAAATACAAATGTAATAGTGTTGAAATACAAGCGAAACAAAACAAACAAAACCCTAGAAAAACTCTGACAGAGTCAAGGATGTGACCTGACAGCCTGTTGGTCAGGGTGTTAAAAGCAATGTAGATGAATCCTCCTGGAGTAATAGATGCAGTTCTCTGGAGTGGAGATGGTCCTGTAGAAAGTCCAGTGGTGGTGAGATGAGTCCATGTCTTCCTCTGGGAAAAATCCAGTAGAAAAAGCAGGGTCCTCTGGTGGTCCGATGTCCTTTCAGAATGGCGCCCTTAGGACCGACTGCCCCTGTTCAACTTCTGTTCACAAGGAACCCTGCTCCATCCTTTTGTTTTGGTCAAGTACCCAGCAATTAGTTCCCTAGCAAACCACTGGGAAAAAGTTTCACAAACACAAACAAATCCAAGCCCCAACAGAGGGGCTATTAGTTTTTAGTATTCAGAATATCCTTATATTTATTCTCTAAGAAATTTCTAGTTTTCTTCTGCTGTAGTCATTGCTGTAACAGACATTTTCCATTGCTTCTTTCCTTGTTTTTTTTTTTTTTAATTGAAAGACTGTAAAAGTATTCTCTTGTAATGTTAATCCAACCCTGCATATGCACTTCTTACTCCTGGGTTGTCTCCTTTTGCCTGACCATGGGCTGGATGATTTATCCTTCCCTCAAGGCACCATCTCACTGAACACTGCTTCCCTGCCTCCTGTGGCAGGATAGATGTCTGCAATAAAGGAGTAACTATACCAGTTTGACTGGGTGAACAGTGTCCAGGTGTGGGCTTGTGGGCCTGCTGCGGTCTTGGTGTTTTGTTTTTCTGTCCCCCATGTGCCCTGTTTTAGCCCATTGTGCACGGGAGTATGTCCCTGAAAGCTTCATGTCCTGTGCATGCCTCAGATTCCATTTAACTTACCTGTATTTTTATGTCACAACTGGCTGTTCAGAAGTTAGTTGAAGGTAGGATCTTATTACTGTCATCATTTTGCTGTGTCCTCAAGCTTCTCTCAACTTGTGTAATCACTGCACCGTTAAACTTCAGACTAGTTTTCATTTGATGGAGCGTATAGAGTATGATGTATCCTGTACTTGATGAGGACATATTGCTATTACTGCTGTGAAGCTAATAATAGCAGATGCTGTCCTCACCTAGGTTCTGCTCACAAGTCCAAGGATTTATTTGAAAACTGGTAATTTAGCACCTAGTAAAATGCCCCAGCAGTGAGCAGGAGTAGTAGCAGCTTTCTGGTAACCTGAACTGTGATATTTGTGTGCAGGAATACAAATAGGGAAAAAGTAATAATGGAATTTGAACAGCCTAATACGCTGTAATAAGGTAGAATAAGGCTATGTTTAATTAGCCAGTAACAAATGTTAACCTTATTTTAGATCAGGAAGCAGTGGTGGAACAGGGACTTCTGATGAGTTTTGCTCTCATTGTTTCTTGAGGCCAATTCAGATAAATCTACACCATGAATGGTATTTGGAGTGAAGTAGAAAAGCTAATAAACCTCATGAAGCCTAAGAAAGTGACATTTTCCACTTGGTCTCTTGTTGGTGAGTCTGAGTATGTCCCAGTGTGATGTTTTCTTTTCCTTTTTTGATCTTCTTTTTACAGGAGAAGAGGGTGTAAAGTCTCCATTTTACTTATGTAATAATGTATGTCTTCAAGATGATTAGGCTAGATTGACAGTACACAGTCTGAACCATGCATGTGGGTCATGGCTTTGGGACAGTTCTGAATAGAACAAAGCTCACAGTAGATCTGTGCTTAGCCATAAGTCTCGTACCTTGATGTGGTTCCCCGGCAGGACAAAAACATATGGGGTCTAGAGTGTGCCCTGCAATTTAGATATGACAGGATTTTGTTTTCATTACTATCAGTCTGAATTGTTCTATGATATGGTTTTCTGAGTTATTTTCACACTTCTGGAAGCCATGTTTATCCAAAGTGGAATTAAGTCTTTTCTTAATAGGACAGTAAAGGTCAGAGAAATTTACCAGGGGAACCATAAGGAACAGTGTTGCCTTTAATGTTTACTTCAGGATTAGCTGCCTTTGTGTGGGATGGACCTAATTTCACTTGTAGCTGTAAATTTCCTGAGGGAAGCCGTAGGTGAATGCTCTGGTTTGTGTTGTTGAGGTGGTTAGAGGTGATAGTTTGCAGCTGTTGTGCAGCCTCAGCTCATCAGATGTGCTGGTGCACCCTGTTAGAGCAGGGTGCCCACCTGTCTGGGCTGTAGTTACTGCAGGCTTCAGGACTTTATTTCCAGAGATATCTGGAGTCATGAGGATTTCTAAATGCACCCATCTGATAAAGTTGGCTACATTCTGTAACAGTTTTCATGATCTTCCCAAGCAGTTCGCCTATTTATTCATGTAGTGAGACATGCATGAGTTGGTTCTTTTTATCTTTGGCGAGATAAAAGGTGCTGGCTCTGATACTGGAACAGCTTCTTACACAGTCTCATTGTTACTTTTGTCAGAGCCAACCTGGTAAATCTGCCAAAACAAAGAAGAAAATGCAGTAAGAAAAAAGACTATTGTATTTGACCAGAAATAGAGTTTGACTTTCGGTTAATATCTAATTAGGGGCTTAAACAGAAAAGTTAAAAATTACCTGTTCCATATTTCAGTCTTGATGGACACGTTTTAAAACCTAAACTAGTGGTAAGTCAAAACAGGACCAATGTGACCGAAGAATTATTGAGGTGAAATTTTGAGTCCCTGGCTTAGAAAATTGATCCTGTGAAAATGAATCAAGCGTGATAGGAATGAAAACAGTTAAAGCCTCAACTCCTAAAAATGTCTTAATTTTAAAAGTGTTGGGGAAGCTGCAGTAGAGCTGAACAGAAATGGGCTTTTATATATTGCACTGCCTGTGGAAAGTTATGTATCTTGGGTATTGCTATTGAAATAGAGAAACTGGAGGTGATACCTTGTAGGCAACTGTACAGGGATAGGCACTGAATTGAGATTTTGGGTGTGCTGTGTATCCTAACAAAATGTATAATTGGGACAAAAATACGTGTGCTGACTGCTTGAAACCTGCTTTCCAACGTTTTCAAATGTTTAGAGGTAGAATTGGAAAAATTGTTGTAGTGGTTTTGGTTCGCCAATTTGAGATTTTCCAGCTAATGCACCAAATAATGTGGTGGGCTCATTGCTGGCTAAATGCTAGTGCACTCACTAGAATATACTTACTCATTTCCTGCTGTGAGAAAGGATTAGGAGGAAGGCAAAGCAGGGTCAAAACTTTAAAAGGGTATAAAGAAAACTTTATTAACAGAAACTAAAATAAAGAATAATAAGAATAAAAATAAAACTTTTAGAACACTTCTCCTCCCCCCTGCGACCTTTTCTTTCCCACTAATAATGTACAGAAACAATTCAGTCAGTTCATCACCTCTGGAATAATCTTCACTTCAGTTAGGGAGAGGAGTGTCCTTTGCTGTGCCATGGAGACGTCTCCACAAGAAACAGTTCCTTCATGGCTTTTAATGTTCACAAATAGCAGCTGCCCAGGAATCTGCATTTGTGAAGCCCCTCTCTATCTTTGGCAGCCTTCTCACAGCTGTGTTTATGGGCTATGTCACCTTATGGGGTACTGTTTTAAAGATGAGCTGTTTAAGAGCAAAGGTTGTCTTTATCTATCTCTGTGATCATCTCCTTCTCTGGGAACAGAGGTGTTCTTCTTCTTCCCCTGGAGGCAAAGTGTCTTCATCACTTGTCTCTGTCTCTGTTCAAACTTCTCATTAATCACAGGTACTTCAACATCTGCTTACGTAAGCATAGATGCCTTTGCTTGTATCTTCAATTTGAACGCTTCATCCCCTGTACTTAAAGAGTTACAGAGAAAAAGAGTCTGATGTATCAATTATATTCTTCTCCATAGCTTTACAGGAGGATTTCAGCTTAAACTTAAGGCATCTCCCCATTCTTCTGCCATATGGGACTTGATTCTTTCTTTACTGGCCTTGGTGTCTTCATGTTGTTCCTCTACATGTCTTCACTCTGTCCTTTTCCCTTACTTGAAGGAGGATTGGAGGTCTAAAAGCCTTATTTGGGCACTGAAAGAGTTAAGATCTCACCCAGGCCTGCAGATGGACATGTGATCCCTGCCGGGTGGTGGCTGAAGCACTTGTGGTGATGGGTCTTCAGGCTGTGCGGGGCTGTGTCAGAATCTCAGGGTGGCCTGGGCTAGAATGGTGGCAGCCACTTTGGCCGCGTGGCTGTTTTCTGGCCCCCTGCTGTGTTCAATTCCAGCCACAGGCTGCTTTCTGCACGGGCTGCAGAGCCGCCTCTGGGATTTTTTGGTGGCTGCGCTGTGGGGAGGGCCAGGATCTCAGCAGGCAATGATTGGACTCAGTAGCCAATGGCCTCCCCTCCCCCTGCCCTGCAGGTGCTGGGGCCTGGCCCAGCCTTGCCTTGGCTGGGGGCTCCGTGGCCTCCCATCCCCTGCTCGGCCACCAGGCCAGGATGGGGGAAGTGAAGCCTTGCATTACAACGAGACCCTTTGAGCCACCTGCACCTTTAGGGCCCGGAGTGTGCTGGCTAAAAAGGAGCTAACAAATAAGGCAAGAACAAATCTTTGTTTGGAGATCCAAAGGGTGTTTATTCAAAGAGGGTCCAGGGACAAAGACAAAAAGAGGGTGGAAGGCACAGGGTTAAATGAGGGGAAGAAGGGATGGATCTGAGGGACAAGGGCCAATGGAAACAGGGAAAAGTGGTGAGGGGAGGAGCAGTAAACCAGGGGAACCAATAAGGGAGAAGGGGTGGAGCAATTGGCAAATGAGAGCCAATGGGGATTGGAGAAGGAGAGAATACTCTAAGGGGAGTACTAATATGGAAACGGGTAATATCAACCTGAGGGAGCCAATAAAATGTAAAACATTAACATGTGCTTGCAGAGGCTTATGGGAGAGAGGCTTTTCTCATGCTAACCCTAGAGGAGTGTTTCTCCTAGCCTGTTTCTCCCCTTCCAAGCCTGAAGTGCTATAGTCTGTGGCAGGTCTCCAAGCCTCCACAGGGAAGAATTTCTCTTTTGAGACGTTGGGGAAAAAAGAGAGCTTTTCCTGGGGTTTGTTTGTTTTTAACATGTGTGTTCATAGACGCCTGTTCAGTTTTCTAGTGGTTTAACAAAGTGTAAGTCTTCATAACTAGTCACTGATTGGCATTTTTAGACACAGAGGAAGCTCTCAGCAGCTTCTCTCAGAAAAATAATTTCCATGGGTGGCTTCTTCCCTCGTCACCAAATGTCAATTAATGCAACACCAGCACAATTATTAATTACAACTTGCGTCCCCACTTTTATGAACATGTCCCCCAGCACATAGGTGTTGCCTGTTCGATGCCAGCCTTGATGCCTTTTGCTCATGGCAGTATCAGAGCTTCTGCTCTTTTCCTGTACTGTAACAAATGTTACCAAGTCAGAAACCCAGCTGAACGAAATGGGGAAGGCAGAATTCTTGTTACTGCGCCAGCATATTCTGGTCAATTAAAGTATCTTGCAAAATCTTTTTATGACTCTTTCCAGGGCCAGTGTGCATCTTGAACAGTTTCTTCCTTTTTCAGAAAGTGAAAGATAACTTGTACTATATTTTATTTGGGATGTTGTTTTCTTTCCTTCTTTTCCTGCTGCTCTTCCTGTGCTTTTTAATTCTCTGCCATGCTCAGCAACAAGGGTGTATTGTTTTTATTCTCCCCATGTTTTGTGTGGTGTTTAGTTGTCTTAAAATCATTCCCCTTTTGATAAATAAAGGAGTATTCAGAAGGGAAGAAAGGGAAGTGCAAGGTTAATGTTCAGCTTCTACCCAGCATATGTGTTAGTTTAATTTAGAAATGTTTATGTATATAACATCAATAAACTCACATATTAGGAAAAAGCCTCTCTAGCTAATTGACTGAAGAAGTATCTATAGAAATAATCACTTTGGGATCCAGTGCTTGCACCTTCAGTTAGTTTTTTCTGAAAGAGATGAAATCTAACCTCTTCATGTGGATATAATTTCTGGTTTAAGTCTGAACTGATTTAGCACAACCAGTCTGCTGCTTTTATCTAGGCATAGTATGTTTTGTGTCCCGTACCCCTGATCCTCAAAAGACACACATGTTGTTCTGGAAAAACCTCCCACTTTTACGTGGCAGAGGCTGATATTCTCTCAGTGGAGATACTCCACAGCAAGCTCATGATGTTAAACTCAGAACTGATGTTTGCTGTTCTGGTGTGTGCCTGAAGTGTGTGTGGTTAAAAACCTCCTTGTATTTGATATCTTGCAAATGGGAGGAGTGTGATTTTCTGACTAAAACCAAAATGTTGGGATTTTGCTGCCCTCTTCCATCAGCTTCCTAATTTGTGAAGCTGAAATGGAAGTTGGCCTAAGCAACATCTGACTGATAGTTCTGCTTGAGAACAGAACCAAAAGCTGAGCAAACTTTGGTTTGGAGAACAGGAATGCCGCTTTGCTATGTTAAGTAAAACATAAGATTTGGTTTCTGAAGAAAAAATTATTTAGTTGGTTTTGTCTATTTTTGGTACAGGTTATTAATGCTGCTTTCGCACTTGCTGCCAGACCAAAAAGTCAAGTTGTGAAAAACAACATGGAGATGTATAGGACTACGTGGGAGAATCACATCCATGTTCTTACTGAAGCTGTGGATGATATAACAAGTATTGATGATTTCCTTGCTGTATCAGGTATGATAATTTTCAGAATCTAATTGTTCTTTTATATGCTTTGAAAAATTTCCATCACTTTTCAATAGGAAATCAGTGAAAGATGAAGTTGTATAGTGATTTGTGAAACCATTGCTGTTGTTTCAAATATCCCCACTCAGTGGATATTTCTGCTGTGCATGGTGTACATCTGGGCAGAAGTCCCGGTCAGGGTGGGTGTGACAGGGGTACATTTATCCATCCCCCACTGCTTCATTTACCTCTGCAGTTTCAAATCCTCTTTGTTGCTGTGAGAAGTCTCTGAGGAAAGGAAGGGGATATCCCTGTGCATATACCTTAAACAAGAGGTTCTTGTGATACCCTGTGTTTCAGTTACTGTGGAATGCACAGTAGAATTTCTGAAATTTTCGGTGTCACAGATATTTGTCACACAAAATATACTTTTACAGATCTCTTAATTGAAGAGGCCTTGGGTAGTAAACTGTGTTTACTGGAGCAGTGAGTGTCTTCAGCATTTAAAAAGAAGAGAGAAAACAGTTGCTTCACTTTCTGCTGTTTAAAGATCCCAGTTCTGAAGGTTCTGCCCTCACTGCCTCACTTTCCTTAGTGAGGAAAACAAAAGCATTTCAGTTGCACAGTGCCTGTTTTTTCTGTTGTTCCTGCTAAAATACACCTTCATGTGCATAGTTTGGAAGTCTTAGTATTGTGAAGCACACATAAATTTGTGTAATTCTACTTTTCTGATTTCTCTTAAAGTAGCATAACATGGAAAGGAAGGAAAAGTTTGCCTTAAATGTGGTTTAATTTCTGTGTGTCCTTGCGGTCAGTGGGCCCTGTGCTTGCCCATTTCTCTTTGGGCATGTGTTTGGGCTTAGTTCTATTAGTTAGGACTATTTGGTTTATGCAGCAGTAGGAAACATGAGTAGTTCTGCAGGTGTCAGTAGTTTAAAACCCTTGTGAGTCAAGTCAGAGCTAAGTTCATATTCTCAAGTTATGCTTTGCTCATTAAACGTGAGGGTAGACTCTTGCCTGAAAGGGGCAGAGTTTGGGTATTCATCGCACTAAAGCTTTTTTGGTATTGTCACTGTAGGGACTGGAAGCTGCTGGAGTGGAGTCCCAGTGACTGAGTGGTGGTCTTACCATCAGGGTGTGGATATTCCAGTGCAACCAGCATGAGCAGAGATGGCTGGTCAGGCCCTTTGTGGCTCTGCTGATGTGGGATACAGACTTTTCCTCAGGGCAGGGAAATTCTCCTTGCTTTATAAGGTCAGCTGGTGTACCTGGCAAGTGACTTAGGTATGAGTGTAGAAGAAGTTACTGCAAATAGTGTCGATTAGTTATTCATAGTTATTCTCCTGTGTATATCTCAGCATCTTCGTACAAAGTAGCATAACCTGAGAATTATTTTTCTCCTGTGTAAGTTAGCCTTTGATGGAAGTGCTTTATGAACCTGCCTCTTGCTTATAGTGCAAATCTTCCCTGTTCCTGAGATTTCCTGAAATTTATGCAGGTATTGCTAAAGTTATTAATAAAAAGATGAAACAAGTCAATTGCTAATGAATAAAATACACAAATTTCTTTAAAAATCAGGAGATTTAATAGTAGGTTAAAAATCTTTTGTCCAATTGAGCTAAATGATTATTTTTATCTACGCAGCTGTGATTCACTGAAATGGCGCATTTCAGGTTTTTTTTCAAAATTTCTTGGACTTGAATAAAATTAAGCATTCCAATAATAATTGTGTAAAATAAAAATCTTTTCATTGGTCAGCTGCTCATTTCAGAGAAGACTCCTGGCTTTTTAGTGTATTTGTATTCCTTGGTTGAACACTTTTTTGAATGATTGACAATATTTCACAGTAAGTAAAAGCAGAAATGAATTCAGGTAGCACTGATGTGTACGCCTATATGCCATGAGGTCCAAGAAAGGTAAACATTGCTATATTTCCTTTAAACTCCATGTAGAGCATTTTCTGTAAGCTTTGGTAGAACCCTTTAGCACATGTTAATTTAATTTGTTTAAACTTCAAGTGTCATGCTTGTTCTTAAGGGCTCTGTTGAGAAGCTGTTTCTCTATGGCAATGTCACCTTTTTGCTTTGGGAAGGATTTTTTTACTAGTTTATGTACAAAGAAGTAATTATTAGGAGTAATTGTAAAGGAGCAGTGCAATGACTCTTGGTTTACTCTGTCACTAATGGTATTAGCACCATTGCTGTGTTCTGAGGGATTAAAACATTCACACACTGCTCTGTCTAAATAGAAAGGTTAGAAGTGTAATAGGAGATGGTATCTGCCCTTTTTTGGAAATTACTCGGTAATTAGGAAAGATAATCTGCATTGAGGATTTTGCATCGTGTTTGAGAGGAAGGGAATTCCAGAACTGGTATTTAGTGGCCCTGTTTTTTCTAGAGAAATTAGTATTGTACATCTCATGCCAGCATGGGCATTCTGGGCAAGAGATACCTTTTAAAGAACAGATTTCTTTCAAAACAGATTCTGTGCTGTGCTGGTGCGTCAGCTCTTCACATGTGAGTTGGAGTTGCTGAGTTTGCAAGTGGTGGGGGAAAGGATGAATCCTGGAGTGTCAGAATTGCATTCAGTTACAGGACACTTTCTAGGAAATACAGTAAACACACCTTCCCTAGTGGTTCTGGTGATTAAGAACTCTGCATCATACAAGAGAATTGCCTACTCTAAAGTTCATTTTACATTTCTTCTCGGACTGATTGCAAGGTCAGTTATTTCTGACAATCCTGCCTGTCCCACTGGCACTCAGAAGGAGAATTGTGAGCATTTGGAAGTTTGGTTGTTTTTCCTTTGTTGAAATTGGATTTTTTTTTAGTTGTTTTGTTCTTGCCAGTTATATAGGTACTATAATCAAAGGAAAACAGCACTACAGAACAAAAAAAAAGATGAAATGAGGTCTTCACAAGTGAAAAAGAGGTCTGATTGCAAATAGTTGAAGTGGAGGTCTGTTCCTTATAAAGGAAAGCAAGAGTTAATGACTTGTATAAAAAAAAAAAAGTCATTGAAATATTACAAATGATGATGCTGTTGTTCATAGATTTGTTACACCTTGTAGGAACAGAATCAGTCTCAGCCTATTGGTTTTGGATAGTTAATTTATGCAAGGAAGAATGTGGGTGTTAATCTTTACAACCCACTGACATTAAGTTAAAAAATTAATGTCGTCCATTTATCATGATGATGTGAAGTCTACAGATTCATAAATTAAAATGTGCTGTTGCATTTGAGGCATGAATTTCCAGGAAACTGGTTTTGTTCCGCTTGTAATTGCATTTATGTTGGTAAATCCGAAGTTTTATCCTCAATGCTTTACTCTTGTAAACTGATTCTTAGTGTGTTTTCCCTCATACAATTTGCCTGAAACAGAGTTTGAGGCTTGTTTCCTAATGTTGATTCTTCTGTGTTATTTTAATACTCTTTGATTCAAAATTGCCTCAGTAAGCCTAGTGGGTGTAGGTAGAAAATCTGAAATGTCAGTATTTCCTTCCTTTGTGTGTATGTTTTCTGCTCCTGATGATGGTGTGTAATTGCAATGACAGGCTAATTGCAATTATTAAGTATTTCAATTTTATCATGTGTAAGAAAACCAGTAAGAAAAGACTTGGATCTTTTAGTCCCAGAATTAACTTTTTCGAGGACCATACAGCTAAGATCTGAAGTGTGTTTTTGTATATACAAAATTCTCAGGACCTGTAAATTTTTTTTCTTCCTTTCTGTTGTCTTCTTGAAGAGCTTCCATGACAGACTCCTGTGCTACTTTTGTGTCCTTCTTTTAAAGTCCTTGCCCAAACTAAGTTTATTTCATCAGTTAAGCCTTCTCTTCAGCCTCCCTAATGCTGTCTTGAGTTTTGCTCTGTCATATTTATGTCCCAATGTTTAAATTCCTTTAATAGTGGTGCCTCTTTTGCCAAAATGGATTTGCCATGTTTTCATAAAAACATTTCCTTGTTCACCTCTTTTCTCATTCCTCCTCATGTATGAGTAAATCTGTCTTCTTCAAGTAGTCTGCAAATAGCACACAGCCTTTTCTATTGTGTAAAATGAAGTCTGTGCTCTCTGCCCTTTTACATACCGTCTTAAAATACAATTTGTCTAAAGTGAATTTTGTCCCTTGTAATTGCATCAGCACTTTTAATTGAATTCATTTTTTAAGGTAAATGCATCCCAAATAACATGTAATAAGTCATTAGACACTGAGAGGGTTTTGTCTGATGTCCAGTTTGTTGTTTTAGTGCCACAAGTTCTGTTTGCTGATCTTTACCTGACGAAGTCATAGGGAGTGCTGTGACTTACATGTCTGCCTCAGGTCAGGGTTTTTGGAATTCCCCATGCAGTTTCCACTGCTAAATTGGTATTGGCAAATGTGGACACAGGCAAATCAATCTGCAGTAGACTCTGGAGAGTCTGCCGCTGTTAGTCCTGTGAGCAGAGCAGTATTTTATAATGTATCCACAGGTGCCCTACAAATTCAGCTCCTTACAGGAACTGGCCCCTGAGGGGTGTTAAATAGACTGCTGAGGAAGTTCTGTGATTGGAATTAAGGATCATTCAAGATAACCTGAGTAGGCAAAAGAGAATAACATTTTTACTGAAGAATTGGGACCAATCAGTGACTCCTGACAAGGACAAGAGCCGTATTTCACTTTCCTATAGTACTCTTGTTCTGGGATGATGGGCAGACTTTCAGAGCAGCTCCAGGGAAACCTTACACATTTCTCCCACCAAATGGAGTAGAGGAGATTACATTCCAAATGTGGAGTGCGCAGGGAATTCTGAAAAGTCTGAAATCATGCAAGTTAGGTTTGGGTTTTTTTTTTTTTTTTTTTTTTTTTTTTTTTTTTTTTTTTTTTTTTTTTTTTTTTTTTTTTTTTTTTTATATAAAAATTTTTTTTTTTTTTTTTTTNGCTTAATTTTAAGATCTAACTTAAGGTTGAAATTGTAGGGTGGTAGTTGAGGGGTTTTTTTGTTGTTTGGGTGGTTTTTTTTTTTTTTTTTTTTTTTTTTTTTTTTTTTTTTTTCAGTCTTGTAGTCTTTCCCTTGGAATCTAAAAATTAAGTTTTTCCAAGCATGGTGGGAAGCAGTGTAATGCCACCATGTTAGAACAAAAGTTGCTTTTTAATGTAAGCGTGTGCCATCAGAAACTACTTTAAAGAAAGAAGCAAAAGATTGCATGTTACAGTAAAACTGTTGGAGAATATCCTTTTTGTGGGTGCAGAAAGTCTTATGGCCATCAGTAAGAGCTAAGAGACAATATTTTTGACTGCTTTTTTTTTGATTTCAGTGAAGATTTCTCAGTTAAATGTCTGCAAAAATAATCAGGAAAAAGAACCTACCTTATGTGTTTTGTCCACAAGCCTGTTTTGAAGATGTAATTTACTGATCAGACAGAGGAAGCAAATACCCAGCTTCACTTCTTTCCCCAACATTTATAGCTCCAGATCTGGAGCCCCATCTGCTGCTGCTGCAGTTTCTACTGCTGGGAGAGCCCTTCAGTAGTTGAATGGGTCAGGTGGACTTTATGACCATGTAGGATAGCATGTACGAAATAGCAGAATTAAAGAATAACAGGGATTAGAAGAGAGCTCTGGAGATTCTCTACTAAAACCTCTTGTGAAGAGCAGGGCAAACTCCCAATTTCCTACAGAAATTCGATTTGAAACTTCTTTAGTTATATGTGGTCTAAATCTTGGTTTTAATTTGTTCTTTGCTTAAGATTTCCAATAATAGCTATGCAACACAACTAGTATTAATCTACTGCAATAAAATATAAAAAATGTCTGCCTGGCAAATCCCTTCTCCTGGTTGCATCACTGAGAGAAGAATAAAGTACATCTGAATCACACCAATTAAGAGTAGATTCATATAAGTGTATTTCCACAAGATTTTTTTTTTTGGAGGATGGAGAATGGGGACTGGAGAATGAAGCATTGACCCAGTGCTTCATTATTTCTGTGTAGTACTAAACCAGTTGAATGCTTTTAGAACAGATCCTGATAGAAACCTCTTGGTTTCTTTGTACTAATTCTTGGCTGGATTGCACAGAAGTCAGTTTCTGTTCAGTAATGTTCTTCTCCAACCTGTTCCAGGCTTTAAGGGTTATTTTTGGTTTTTGTTGCATTCTTTGGAAGAGCTACATGAGATGGACTTCTGTGTCTCAACTCTATTCCTGTGCATATTGTTGGTGTTCTTTGTAGGTTTTGTATTAATGTCTGTTTGTGATTGATGGCATAAAATAGCTGAATAAATTTTTTGCAGTTCTTGGTTGCAGGCTTTTCATATAATTCTCTCTGCATTAGTATCAAGTCAGTGTTTGTTACGAATCATAATGTTTTTAAGAAAAGTAGTTGTTGAATAGGTGATTTAATTTTTTTACCAAGTCAGATGAGCATTTCTTCCTCCATCTCCAGCTGAATCCATTTCCTAAGCTTAGTCTCCCTTGTTTTTCATCAGTACTCAGTGGACAGAGAAGGTCATTTTTGGAGTGTCACTGATTGTTCTGGATAATGCAGTCATTTTCTCATAAATACAGAAAATGCTTGCTGAGATTAGACTAATATAAAATGTTATTAATTCTCCTCTTGATCTTCCGGTCTGATGTATTTCCTGTTTGTAGCTAGGTTTTTTCAAATATGTAGCAGATCTGTAGCATTATCCAATTTTGTGCAATAGAGGTAGACCTTTCCTCTATTTCTTCAAAATTACTTTGCATCAGTCATTTTTGAAAAAAAAAACCCCTCATGTCTATTTAGTTCCTCTGCCTTTTCACATCCCTAAATGCAATTACATGCAAGTGCTATTCCAGGTTTTATAATGTTCTCTGAATATCACACAGCCTTCCTTATCTCTGCCCTGTGGTAGTTACTCTGCTATTGAGCTATTCTTCATTATTCAGTGTCACATTCTATATAAAGATATTCTTAAGAAATAACTTTCTTGATGCTGCCTGTCCCGTTAATAGCATCATACTAATTTATCCGTGATTGTGTCATAGTCTACCCAGTGCTGGTTTTTTTTTTCCCAGAACCTCAGATAATCTGAAATAATGTAAGAATAATTTATCGTTTGCCATAGGAGGCAGGATGGAGCCAGGCCAAGACATGAAGGGGGTGTTAATATCTTTTTTGTTATAATTGAAGGGAGGAGAAAGCTTCCAGGGTTTTAGTATAAAACTCCTTTTTCTTGTTAGCAACAAAACCAGCAAACTTCAAGCTAAAAATAGCATAATTTAACTTGATTTCTGATGTTTTGAGGGAAGAGGGTGCAGAGCAGAAGAGGTGGTTAACATATTCTCCTCTGTTTATTGTGTCTGCTAATCAGTGGTTCTGCTTCTTTTAGGATCTATGATAGTTCCCACTCATGGTCACACATCAGCAAACTGCATCCAAACTAAAGTGGTAGTTACTCTGGAAAAGCCTGTCCATCCCTACTATTTCTTCTCATATTCCATAGGAAGTTTAAGATATGCTTAGAAATTTATTTAGTGCCAACTGCTTAAGTTCAGGTTAAAAGTTCTGAAAGGTTGTATCCAATATTGTAATGTTTTGAAGTTTAGAAACTGTTTTACAAGTGATTTCTCCTCATTTAATTCCTAAATTTGCTTGGTTCTTTTGTAGTGTAGCGAAATTTTTATTGGAAATTTCTCGTTTCCTTCCTCTCCCACCCCAAAATCTTCTAATTTCTTTCAAGTTTATATTCTAAAACTTCTAGTGTCCTTCCTTCCTCCTTTTCTCATTAAAACCAACTGAAAAAGCCTTCCACAAGATGCCAGTACGTGTGGGTAAGGCTGTAAAACTTTAATGCTTTGTCTGCTAATTTAGGGGAGCCACTTGCAAACAGTGTATGACATCTCTGCCTGTGCCTGGCTTTTTTTTTTTTTTTTTTTAATGCACTTTGTGTTGTAGTTTTATTCAGTGATTCAGGAATGCGTGTTAATGTTCATGGTGCTGAACAGCTACACTAAGCCTACATTATGGAAGCTGGTAGTCTGAGGTTACTGCAGTTTGCACTTCTGCAGGAACAGCTTTACATGCTTTACTTGTTTTTTGTCAAAATATACAGTTCTGCTCAAGTCAGATACAAAGTGTTGGGTGTAATCAAGGCTAGTCAGATAATGTAATAATGCAGTAATTTTCATCTTTGTGGCTATGCTCTTAGCCTGGACTCTGAGATTGAGACACCTAAGGGACTCCCTAGTAGGGCTTGTTTGTAGAGCCAAGATCACCCTTTTAGCTCTGTGACATTGCTACGTCTTTTATTGTGTTAAAAAAACACCACTTGATGAGTAGCACTTCTGTGCATGGAAGGGCCAGGTCTCAGCATGGAAGTATTAATAGCATTAAGTTTTGGATTTTGACCAGGCTGTTTCACATCACTTTGGACAGTTGTAGTCATTAAGATGGCAATCTGAACAGTTGGAGTCATTCAAACTACAAAATACACTGTAAATATTTGGGCAAGGAGTAAGGGAATGGTTCATATTTCTGTCTTGCTTATCTCTCTTGATATAATTTGTTTTCCATCAATGGTTTAAAGTTCTGGTTCAGTTTATTATCACTTTTCCAGTCCATGTAGCATGTTTACAGATGTATTCATTACAGAATTTGCCAATTACAGATTTGCCCTTAGCATAGCTATGGAGATCATGGGGAAAAAACCCAAACCAAAAGGATGCTATTCAGAGACTTAAGATTAAATTTGATGTTTTCATGCTGGCCTTCTGGCACCTGCAATAGCAAAATACCATGCCTTGCTTTTTGTAGGAGTATAAACATAAAAATCTAAGTAGAGATGTATGCACTTAATTACAGTTCCAGTAGGAAGGTAAATGACACTGTGGGTTTTAATAACTTGTATATCAAGTTTGTTTAGCCCAACTGTAACGTGCTTCTGGATAAATATGAATTCACTAAACTTAAAATGGTCAAGCTCCCTCTTGTTCTCACCTGGTTTGTAAGAAAATAGCCTTGGATTTTTCCCTTTTTTATCAATACTAAGAGCTGGATCTGTGTGTCACTGAGCATGTGAAGTTTGTTTTTGCTGGTGCAGGTCTTAGCCCTTGATGACCCACCTGGAAATTCTGTCAAAACCATCAGAATGCTTTGCCCTCCCTGCGAAAATCCTCTACTTCTCCCTGCTCTTTCTTTTAACTCTTTTTCTTGCATAACATTATAATATCTGTCATTTCAACAATGTAGGGATGTATCTTGGGGAGGAGTAGGAAGTTTAGTTGTGCTGCTTACTAAAATGGATACTTTTAAATGGAAGTAAGGACAAGAAGCATTTATAGATATATCTTTACTATCAGGGTATTCTTTGGGAAGTCACAGCATTATTTGCCTTTAATTACTGTTGATCTAGCATGCTTCTAGTGTTTTCTTAATTGACTTCAGGAATTTCTAGGCTCAACTGTAGTAACTAAGTTATAGGTCAGTATTTTGTATAGGCTTAGGGTTTTTTTTTTACTACACATTTGAGTTCATTGACATTGAACTGGTTTGCTTAATTCACTTGATCGCTTGGTGCTGTGATACCATCTTCAGTTCTTTGTTGTCAACTTTGACTGTCTGGAATGAGAAAAGACAGGAAAAATTCCCTCCTTCATTACTTCAGTACTCTCCTTTTATATTGCTTTTGAAAGCATTGAATTACACTACTTCAGAGCCAATCCCTGTAGAAGTGCTGGCTTACAGAGTTGGGAAGACTGTCTGCTTGTTTCTGCCCCTTCTTTTGTCTTGTGTAAGAAGTTACACTAGTAAATCTGTCATTTATCCTGTGCCATCTCAGAGCTCTCTGGAATGGCAGTTGAAAGCCTTTTAGAAACCCAGTGTGCAGTTACCAGCTGCAGTGCTTATCTCACTCTTTGCTGGTGCCTCCAGTTTGTGATACACAACTTCCTACTCTACAGGGCTACTTGGACTCCTCTTAATTATGTAGTATTCCCATCTCTCTCTGTTCTCTTTTATACAGTAGTTAATACCAGTTTGCCCACAGAAATCATACAGCTTTCTGATTGCCCTGATTCCTCCCAGCCACCTCAAAAGTTACCACCACAGTCATCCATTTTTCTTACTCTGCTATTAAGATAAATAGAACTTGTAGTGTTGCATGTCACAATGGATAGTTGGAGTAATTTTCAGTTTTCTTTAGAGGAACGTCAACAATCCTGGAGATCTGTTGATGTCATGGTATCCCTTTTCTTTGAATTGAAAATCTTGCATTGTCTCCTGTCTCCCTTCGATATCCATATTCCATATCCTTGCCTCAGAAGCTTACACTGATTGAAATGCAGATGGCTCTTGCAGCTCTCCTGGCCTAGACTCAAGGGCAAATGTTTCAGTGTGTTACACTTGTTTGGCAGTGAGTGTGTTCTTAGGGACTGCTTGGTTAGGTATGCCATGTCCTGCCACCGCATCTGACTGTGTGTCACAGGCTGATTTTGGGAACCATTCTGGCAAGCCTTGTCCCATGAGAACCTTCTATTTGAAATTATTATTTTCTAAATTAAGATTTTCTGCACTTGTTTGTGAGGTTATGGGAACATTTTAGTGGTGAGCTTTTGGAGAGCTGTAGAGGGGTAAGAGTGAATAGGATGCATGAAGTCACTGAACAAGTAGGCAGGAATAAGGAGCTGGTAGTTCAGCAATGGACTTGGCATTTTGATGGCTTGAGGTTTTTATTCAGAAACTGAAATTTCATATTGAATTTCTGCTCTGTTCTTACTGAATTTCAGTAAGTTGTTGCTGAGACTTTGTTAGCTGCAAGATTCATTTCTCATCACGAGCTTTGCAAACTGCTGGCATTTTCTTTAAGAGTTTTGAAGGCTGGTGCATTTGGAATTCACTTTGTATGGGATTTGGATGAGTTGAGATTTGGCAGCCTTTGAAGCATGGTCTAAGATGCATGGGTTTGATGCAGATTTGGATTAATTTTTTGTATGTTTATTTCCCAACAGGCTGCTTGCTAATGGCTTTCCAGCTGCAGCTGTTGCTGTAGCTTTTAATAGTTTTGTGCAGCTTTGCAGGAATTGATTTGCTTGCTTTTTGTAATGAGGCCTACTGGAAACATACACAAGTGTTCCCAAGAACTGGTATGGAAATAAACACAACCAAATGGTAAGGGAATATTTTGGTCAATGGCATTAAGAGTTTAAGGTGACAGTGCTACTGTGGTGCATAATGTGGGACTCTATGTTTCAAGGATAAGATGCAAAATCTTTATCAGGGAGAGCAGGTTCCAGTTGTGTTGTAGTTCTGAAACTGGAGTGTGCTTTATTTCTGAAAGCAGCATGCCAAATCTGTCTGTTCTTTCAAAATTAAACATGAGAAAACAGACCTGCATATGTGCAGAAGATGAGCAAAAGCTAAGTCCCCTCTTGTGAACCTGTTATCAAGCAGTAGTATACAAATGAGGTTTTCTTGATAATCCAAAGGCAGCCTACCTTTGGAACCTCCAGCAGTTGGATAGGAGATGTGCTTGTTTGCTGCAAAGCTGGGAACCCTTAGCACCTGGGGGAGAAAAATATAAATGTGAAATCAAAGAGAGTGCTAATTCAGTATATGGGGTGCACAAAGTCTGACTTATGCCCTGACTTCAGTTGCCCGTAAATTTAGCAGATACCTCAGATTTGGTCCCAGAAATTTGGTGGATGGTAGTGTAATAAAACTTAAAACACAGCTCCCAAACTTAGGTCCTCCGAAACCCAAACAAGTTGAAAACAAACCAGCAGCCTGTCCTCCACCAAGAGCAAAAATGGTACCAGCTTGGACTTCAGTGGGAAAAATGATCTAATGAAGAGGCAGCTTTTCTCTGCAAGTCAGAGGTGACTTTTCAATAGCAAACAACACAATTTGCAAAGGAGTATCCACCAGGAAAACTCACAAGTTTGTCACAGTAAAAGTTTAAGTTTGTAACTTAAAAGTTACCATTTTTGTAAGGGATACTTGGGAGTTTCCTACCCCAATAGTCTCTTGTCAATGAAATGTTTTCTATCTGGTAACACTTGTCCCTCTGTGCATGGTTGTTGTATCAAAAACTATTTATAGGTTTTGATCACCTGCTTACTATAGCAGGTAAACTGTAACAAGAGAATATTATCATAGAGTCAGAATTTTCACCTGAGCAACTAAGAGTGGCAGATGACTATTAGCTTTAAACAATATTTTATAGACCAATGAAATAGCCACTATTTAACATAATAGTCTGCTTTGTTGCACACACTGTGAAACAGGTAACGCAAAGCTCTCCAATTTTATACCCCTGATCTTGCAGAAGGAGGAAGTAGATGATATATTATCACATTTGTTAATTCTCCCCTCTCCCCACCTGAGGAAATGAAATCTTTTGGAGGTAAGAAATTGTCCAAACCTGCCAGATGATGCAAAGACAGACATTGAATATACTCTAGTAATTGCAAATGTCTTCTTACACTGTTTTGTCCAAACTGGGAAGCTTGCCAGTTCTTCATTCTGTAGCATGTGCTCTGAAATGATGAACTAGGTTATCAGCTATGCATTGATTTATAAGATAGGTGCTATGAACTATTTCCCTGTAATCTAGATAGTTATTTCCCTGCTCCAAAGACGTTTCCTTTCCAATGAGATAAGTCTCAGTGTAATTCCTGGCATAAATTAATTCCTTCAGATAATCCTTTACTCAGAGATCATTGCTTTTGCCATTTTAGACTCAAAGATTTATGATTTATCAAGGCCTTTCTGAGTTTTTAGGAGATATTTTCATGAACTTAGGCAATAGTTTATCTAGATTTGGATTCTGAATGCAGAATTTAGAAAGCAAAATAAATTTTCCATTTCCCAGCCATAGAAGGGTAGAAAACAAATTTATTTATGCCCTGTTTAGGGCCAGTTCATATTTTACTTAGGGCAATAAAAGTGCAGACTTCAGGTCTTCTCTTTTGGCAGAGCAAATGATATGGAAAATTGAATCTTAACTTTCATAGCACTGAGAATACAATTTTTTTTTCTTTGTAGTTTCTATCTGCTTTACTTAATTTGGTGTTTAAGTAACTCTGCATTGAAGTGGGGCGGGCAGGTGAGGCAAAAGAGACCAAGCCAGGGCTTGTGGAGCATTTTTTGTGGGACACAGTCCTCTGCCTATATGCCAAAGGAGAATGCTCTCCTGTAGCTCAGAATTCTCCTGCAGACAGTTCCAGCAGGCTGCTGCAAAACTAATGGCAATGAAGAAACAAAGGAGCCAATTGCCAGGAAAAGTCTCTCTCCTTCTGTAGTTCATCTCCTGGAAAAAGAAGCCTCCCAGAATTTTTACCTGAGGTTTATAAAAGTGACAGAAGGGGAAACTGTCTCCTGTATCTTTTGAGAGGGAATGTTCTGAGGAGGATAATGAGTGCACTGGCTGTGCTGTGTGGTGGAAATGAAGGGAACAGGCCCAGACTGAGTATAATGAAAATGGTTATCCTGTGTATTGTTTGAGCTGGCTGCCACATAGTAAGGGAAAATGCGACAGAATTTTGTAAGGCAAATAATTCTCTATTATCCAGTAGCTAAAATGAAGAGTGAAAAGTAATTATTATGTCTAAGATAACAGGCTCAAAAGAAAAGTCTAAGTTAAGGCTGCCAGTCAGTGGCAAATGTTCTGAACAATTGTATGTTAGTCTGTGAAAGGCCTTGCTGATGTGGAAGAGGCATGTTTCTGTCATTTGGGGAGTCTGATATGCCCATGCTCTCTTTGGCTGGCAGTTCTTACTGTTCTTCTCTATTTATCACAGAATCCTAAAACCATTGTGGTTGGAAGGGATATACAAGTCTAGTCCATCCTGCTGCTCAGAGCTGGGTCTGTATTGTATTCAGACCAAGAACAACCTCTCTGAGTTCTTTATTCTGTTGAATCCCATTATTCTTGCAGTGATTCCCCATCTCTCCCACCCCAGTCCTCAGCAGCTGCATTTTGACTATTACCGCTCATTCACCAGCCTCCCACTGAAGAAATGAAAAGCCAGGGACAATTAACCTGTTAATGCAGAATTAAGATTATGTGGTAATGTTTTTCTAATATTCCGCATTCACTAAAATTTAAATACCTAAAAAACATTGTCAGGGGAGAATTGTGTATGCTGATTACCTCAGCTTCTTGGATCTATCTGGAAGCACTTTAAATAAAATATTTACACCTAACACAGTATTAGCTACTTTTTGGAGCAATTTAGCAAAGCTGGGTGTATAAAGCAGGTTAGTTGAAGTAGGACTTGCTATGGAGGAAGAAATGGGGACTATTTGTCAGTCCCCACGTTTGTGAGCAGATTTAGGAGAGTGTAGAATTGTTGAGTGGTCTGGGCTGGACCTTGAAACCCATCTAGTTCCAGACCCCTGCCTTGGGCAGGGAAACCATCAGCTAGACCAGGTTGTGCATGTAGCATGAGATTTCTAACATAAATAACTGCACATTGGAGTATCAGTCTCCCTGCTGTAGTTGAGACAGAAAAAGGTTTCCTACTCCAGTTTTCCTGGAAAAAGGTTTGCTGCCTCATGTTGGCCAAATGGTGTAGTGGTCATTGTTATCAGGGGTTAATGTGGTCAAATTAAGGTTGAAGGGGTTTATTCTATTGTACTTCAGGAAGTTGAAGTAGATGAACTTGTTAAGAAAGTAAATTACTCTCTTGGAAGAAATTCACCGGTTTTGGTTATAGCCACTTTGGTGAAGAGAATGCTCTTCAAGGAAAGAATTGTTATTAAGATCATGATTACCTGGGTTATCAACATTACAGTTATCTAGGTTCATAGCTGAGACATGGCTAGTCTGAGTAAAATTTGCTGAGTTCATTCTGGAATTTAATAGCAGTTGAAAAAGGAGCAGGAGGGCATATTGCAAACACAGTTCGTGCTTGCAGTGATTTCTAAGGATTAAACAAGAATGCTCGATTTTATTTACTCTCCATTGTCTCTTCTTTTCCTGTCCATTTCCAACTCCTTGTTTTTCCCTTCTGGTCCTACAGAGCCAGCAGCATGCTACAGAGTATTAATAAATAAAAAATTCTGTGTTGCCTCTGTACATTGTGGAGGGGAAGTATGAACCATCTCCTGTAAGTTTAGAATAATAACTGAGCTGAGCATTCTTAGGTGATTGTAGCCAGAGAAGATAAATGGGCATCTCTGAGGCCCAGGTCCCTGCAGACCTTTACATGTGTATGTGGAGGATGAGGTGGATTGCCCTAAAATCAGTAATTTCTTCAGCTGACACAAGAAGGGTGTGTTTAAGAGGACTGGGCCAAATGAAGCAGCTGGGGCCAAGCTATGTGAGTGTGTGTCACCCCTGCATGTTTCTAGAGGGAAATGTTTCCTTGGGCTTGCAGCCCAGGGGACAACTGAAGTCTGGAGATGGAGAAGTGACCCCTGCCCAGCTGGATATGTTGACATTTTCACTTTTTCTGGCTTCCCTTTATCTCTGTCCTATCCCAGTGTTCATGCTTCTGGTCTACTTCTTGTCTGCCTGTGCTCTCTCCAGATCCTTACCTAGATCCAGATTGGCCTGTGGGCTTCTACAGGGAACTTCCCTGTTTACAGAGCTCTCTGAGCTTGGCTTGTGTAAAGCTTTAGGAGAGGAGAGACACTGAAGCATGCTGGGAGTCTAAGTTGGTGCTTCCTTCATTTCCCTGAGGTCCCGGAATACATCTGGATGCTGAATGGGGAAGCTGACAATGCAGAAATCTGTCTGTAGGCTGAATTTTGTGCCCACCAAATGAAGGGCAAGGATTGAAGCAGAAGCAGTTAGCATCTCAAATCAAATCTTATTGTAGTCATGTTAAAAGAAATGAGTGGAAGAAATCAAACTCTGGAAAGGATTAATATTACTGTAAGATTCTCAGTCATGCAGGGAGAGAAATTTTCTGTAATCTGAAACCTTTATCAGCTAGTTAAACTGATAATTTTGGGCTGCCAACTCTGTAATTAGCAGATATTTGTTTAAGACATAGTTTTATACTTTATTTCTATTTTGGTGGTGATGTGGCAGAGAATTTTGGGTGGGCTTGGTTTTACTGTGTGGGTTGGGTTGTTTTCGTTGATAGAGTTTTTCTGTGAGGTTTTTTTTTGTGCGTTTTTTTAGCTTTCTTGAGTTTAGATACTGACATTTTAGATTCATTAATGCATATGTGAATGAAAATGAACCTTAACGAGAAGCTGCCAACTCAGTCAATGCTTTGTTCGCCCTAAGGTAAAATTTGGAAGAAGTACACGCTTTAGTTAGTATTTTCTGGGAACAGAACTGAAGCCAGTGTTTCAGACTACAGGTTGAAGTTTCTAAAACCACTAAGTATTGTGTCTCTTTTCCCTGAAAAATAATCTGTAGGGACTTGCACAGATAATGATAAGTCATGAAGAACATTGCCTAGGGGGGTACCTTTATGATATTCCCTCTTTTCTCTCCTTAGTAATCTTCCATCCTTCTTCTTCTGTTGTCTTCTGGCTTTCGGCTTGCAGCCTCCAGCTCACTCTTAGAGACAGGCACCGTATTTCTGTCTTATGTCTTGTGGTGTACTGGATACTCTAAGATTTTTTTTTTTCCAAGTTAGCCTACTGTTTCCTGGACCACTCTGGAATTTTTTTCCTTCAGGAAAGTCTTTCCTAAGGAGGCTTCTCATGTACATGCTTGAACATTATTAACATCACAATTCCCCTTTCAGATGGAGGTTATAGTTAAATAGTGCTGAAAAAGTCTGCCACAAAGGGAATAATAAATTCATTTTCTCTAGCACCTAGAAACAACAGCATTTACACCCACTTGTCTGCATCAGTTAATTTCTGGTCTTCACAGGCGATTTGATCAAATGTTCTCCATGCTCATAATGGAGAAACTATTTTTTCCCTGTTTCTGTTTGAAAGACAGGTACCTGCCAGCAAAAAGCTGGAATCTCCCTTTGAATAGAGAATGTAAACCCCCTCCCTCAGATTATTATAATTTTGCAATTGGAGGCTCTCAGGTAAAGATTTGGGAGTAGGAATAACAGTTCTTTACTAGGAATATTAGACAAAACAAAGTAAAATATAAATGTAATAGCACTAAGAGACAAGTAAAACAAAACAAAAAAACCAAAAAAAAAAAAAAAAAAAA
>WBNO01016578.1:77253-235842 GCA_013400575.1 Peucedramus taeniatus
GGAAAAACCTGCTGCCTCCTTTTGTTTCAGTCAAGCACCCATAAATACCCAGCAATTAGTTACCTATCAAAACCACCAGGAAAAAATTCCACAAACACGAAAGAAACAAATCCAACCCCCAACATTCCCTTATATCAAGTCCCAAGTTTCCTTTGCTTTCCTGCTGAGCAATTGCCTGTTGGTGCATTTGTCCAGCTTGTCATGGTTGGTCTGGGTGTCAGCCCTGTCCTCTGGAGTATAAGCCAGCCGGGTTGCCCGGTCCATGTCACCTCCAGAGCTGCTCAGGATGTGTTCTGTGTCTGGCCTTAAACGGCCCCAGCCTCCTCTTGCCCCTCCCTGAGGAGCAGCTATCCAGTTTTGTCCTACTGCCTGATCCTCAGCGAGCCTGCAGGGCTGGCTCCTGCCTGTGATGGTTCACCTGCCCAGGTACTGCCACCCTCATTTCCCTGTGGGGAGGCTGGGGACACTGGCACAAGTGTCCTTCAAGTCAGAGATAACCAGAGCACTGCCCTCATCCATAGAGCCAGTCCTTCATCACTGAAAGCAATCAATTTGTCCATGCTTGATTGGCCCCAGTAGTAGATCAGTACTGTTTGTTCCTAATAATCTTCTTGTCCTTCTGGTGCCTGGAAATTTTTTCCTTGAGGTCTTGCACCACAATTTTTACAGGACCTGAGGTGAAACTTTAACCCGTAGCTTTCTGGATGCTCCTTGCCTTTTAAGCCAGAGAATAGACACTTCAGCACTTCCGAAGTTAGGGCTCTGTGTATCTAAAATGGGAGCATTTTGGAAGTGTAAATGCAATTGGCTAAATACCACCAGATAATTGGGAAGCCTGCCTGTCAGTACCACCCTTGGTCTGAGACAGAATGACAGCGTTGTCAGAGGGATTATCAACAAACAATATTAGAAATTATCATTCAGTTCCTTAGATTTGGCAGATGAAGAATGTTTAGTTAATACAATTAGAGAAGAAAGGATATGTATTTTCCTTGTTCTAAGTAATTATTTTTCTGTACTCTTCTATTAATTTAAAAAATCTTCTCTTGAAATTGCCAGGAACTTTGGACATTAGGTGATTATGAGTGATTTTTTTCTCAGTAGTGACTAAGACAGTGTCTTGCTTGTGGAATGTAGATATTTTACTAAAAGAGCTGCAAGTGCCAAGAAAATCTATTCCGTAAGATTGCTGATGGAGATTTGGCCTTGAGCATTGTCTGATGTAGTAAAAAAGGTGGGAATTAGATTAACTTGGGGTTTTTTTGTTTGTTTTGAGGTTTCTTGGGTTTTTTCCTGTCTGAATACAAGAAAGGTGGTAACAGGGAGTTGTATACTGGGACTTGAACTTTCCACTTAATTGCTTTAAGTTCTCTTAACTTTGGCACTAAAACTTGCTAAATCTAGGTATGGATGTTCTTACCATTTATTTGATGTCAGATATCTTTCTGGAGTTCATCAAAGCATTATGAGTCTGTCGGAGTGTGTCTTTTGCTGTACTAGATAGTGCCTTTATTGGAAAACTTGGAATCCTATTCTGATGTGCACTCTAAGGTACCATGCCCAGGGAATAGGAGTTATCTGAAAGGAAGCTGACTTCTTGTACGAAGTTTCTGTGCTTCCCATTTTATCATGTCAACAGATGGGAAAAGATAGAAATAATTTTTTTGCCTAGACTATCACTGCATAGATTCCTAATTTTATGATTTAGGTCTTGCAGAAAAGAATGTTTTATTTTCTCTCTTGTCTTCAGGAGACCAAATTGAGTTTTAAAATGCTTCTTCAGCTACTAAATTTTAAAAATTTCTAATAATTATTTTTTCTGTTTTCATAATGTCTCCATTTAGTTCATAATTTTTTTTTTTAGCTGAGCAGAGAAACTTGAATTAAAGTGCTTCAAGTGAGGCCTTATCAGTGCCAAGTGGAGTGGAAGGGCATCACCTGTCTTTTTCTTAGATGACATTCAGAGGAAGAACTATTGATTTTGTCCCAGAGACAGTCTGAGTCATGGCTTTAGCAGACAGCTTTATTAGCCATTGGTTAGCTCGGCTGAGATATGATTTTTTGGCCATTTTTGACTAACATCAAAATCCTAGAGGGAAATCAGAAGGTGCAGAGCACTGCTCGTGATAATTGCTGTGGCAACCATGGCAATCTGACAATTTCCTTAAACATCTATCAATCCACTGTTACAATTAACTCTTCTGCTAGACATTGACTCATGACAAAGAGATGGTCCATCATCCTAATCTTCCTTTTCTGCTTTGGGGAAAGTAAGATACTTGGCTGAAAATCAAAAGTTGACCTAATGCATTTGGTATAGGAGGAGGAAGTATCTGTAAGAAAGAGGCTGAAACAATCTTTTGTTTCAGCCTCTTTCTTACAGAAAGCTGGACTGTGATCAGTGGTGTCCCTTTTCTTTTCTATTAGATCTCCTAAGGCAAATATATCACCTTACCTTGTGCCTTGGGAAAATGAAGTTTAGCAAAGTTTTATTGATTGTGAAGTAGCTCATCTGGGAAGAGCTTCAGAACATTGTGAGAGGCTGTGGTTATTCTGCACATGATGCTGGGCAGTGCCCGTGCTGGGGACAAGCTCACTTGTGATTTCTAAGTGTACAGATTGCACACGGTGCTGTGCTGCCAAGGGCTTGGGAGTGAGTTAAACACAGATGGATGGCATTGGGCAGGTTCCCTGTGACCCCTGATGCATGGCCATAGATGGATGGAGCAGGAAAACCTTGCCCTGCTTTTCTAGTAGGAGGTAGATGGACAATACAAAATGAATAAAATTTGTATCCCTCTTTGTCATCTTTGAAACACTGTATCTGAGAGCATGCATCACAGTCTAATTTATATCCAATTCTAAAATGGCTTAAAAGTAGTCTTGCCATACATACAGGTCTAATTCCATTTCTCTTGAGCATCTGCTCTCAAGTTTGCTGTTCCATAAAAGTGTTGTTTGTGACATCCCTTAGAAAGGTTGGGAAACTGGGAACTTTCCACCACGTGTTCCATTCATACAGTATGTCCGTGAGACCGTGAGCTGTTTCATTTTTTTTAATGCCCCTGAGATTCATATCATAAGAATTAACCAGGTAATTGTGATCTTCCATTATGGAGATGTTGCTTGGTAGGTCCCAGAAGAGCCCTGTCTTTCTGTTTACACAGGATTGAGCCCTTTAGTTGCTGTCTTTGCTGGACAGTAAAAAGCAGTGTATTTTTCACAGCAAGGCCCTTAAAGTGGTGGCTGTACTATCCATTCTGTCATTGTCTCTGCTAACACAGAGCAGAGTTACTACTCTGCTGTAGTACTCTCTGAGTACTAATGGACAGTATTAAAACTGATAAAATGGTGGCCGTACTGCTCCATTTTGGATGTAACTGTGGCTTTTTTAGTAATTTGTCCTGTGTTTTGTGTGTGTCAGACCTCTCTCTCTCCATCGTTGTGCATGTAGACAGACTGGTTTGTTTGGAAGCCTCCCCCTGGGGAAGTACACAGGAAGAGATGCCTGGAAAAGGAAAGGTGAGATATAACCTTTACAGCACAGGTTAGAGCCTGGAACATCTTTGTGCATGTGCTCATTTGGCCCCTTCTTTTCCACTGGACGTGTTGTGTTTGACACTGGAGGAGCTGAGATAGGTGCCAGTGCTCTGAGTGCCCTCTTTGCATGGAGCTGTCAGTCCATGGCTGCAGCTACCAAATCTGCACACACTGAACACACAGTACTTGACAAAGTCAGCATTGCTAAACTCCTCTTTTTCTGCACACTGTAGAGGTGGTGACATGGGTCTGAAAAGGATAAGGACGTTTTGTGTTTACAGAGACAGTCTGTGATGCAGCTATTTCATAAACGGAACCAGAATTCATAGGATTTTGCATAGGCACAATCCCAAGGTAGTCATGCCAGACCCAGTTAGTAGTTTAGGATTACCTAATGGTGTGTTTTATCTGTTCAAGTTACTGTGATTGTCTAATTTATTGGATAACATAAAACATAATTTAATACTCGTGTACAGAATGGCAGTCATGTGAATTAACAAGAAACCTGTAAGCTCTGAATTAATTCATGGCTTAGTGCAAGGGAAGTTTCACTGATAACTTCTGAAGGTGGAGCAGATCTATTGCCTTCATAAAATGCACTTCTTATGTTCTTGTCGTACACGCTCTTGTGAGACAAAGCAGATTGTAGATCTGTGTAGGAAAGGAAATTCAATACCAACACTAATGGGGAAGTTTTTAGCAGGTATTTAAGCTTTAAAGCAGTGAACATATTATCATTTAAAGACATTTTATGATACTATCTTTGTACCATAAGTTTCATTTTATATTTGCATTACTTTGCCTGAAAAAAAAAAGGAATATGTCCTTCAATATTGGTTGTATAGATGGAAATATTAACATACCACATAACTGTTCTCCCTGTAGTTCTTGGCGTTATTGTCTTCTAGCTTGGTTTAAATCCTTACTTGTGCTTGTTACGCTTTAGTATCAAGACTGTTAGTCTTGATACTCAAGACTGTTTAGTATCAAGACTGTTAGTCTTTAGTATCAGTATTTTCTCCTTTGTTCTTCCTGCTAAAAGGTTTTTTTTTCCCCCCCATTTCTACATATTTGAGTATCAAAGGATGGTGTAGTAAGCACAAATACAACTTTACTACTGCCAGTTGAAAAATTTATATCTAGAAAGACAAAGGGGTGATAATTTACTTCAGAGTTTGATTTAGCATGAGCATCCTAAGGCATCGATGTAAAAGAAGCTACTTTAGTTGTTGGGCAATTTTGTCATTGGAGACTTATCTCATTATGGAAAACGTCACAGTGGCTTAAGAAAGTTTCAACGATGAAGTAGCAGCTTTAATAAATTTTTCCTTATTTTGCAAATATTTACTTTGCATGTAAGGTTTTGTGGTTTTCGTATTTTTATAGCGCTTTCTGACGTAAGTATTTTATTGTTGCTCTTGCTCATAGGAGAGTATTACAGTGCCTTTGAATTCTAGGAATCAGTTAATGGTTAGGAGAACTTTCAGGCAGTTCAGTGTAGGTTTGCCACTGTAAGTTTTGCAGCCCACTGAGCTGTGTGAGCAGTGTGTGAGTGCCTAAGTGGCAGGTGCTAAAGCAGTGCCCTTGTGCTTGCAGAGAGCCACATCCTGGAGGACGTGAACCGCTGCATCGTGGCGCTGCGGGAGCAGGACGCTGAGGGCCTGGACCGTGCGGCAGGTGCCATCCGCGGCCGCGCCGCCAGAGTCGCGCATGTCGTCGCGGGGGAGATGGACAGCTATGAGCCAGGAGCGTACACCCAGGGGGTCATGGTGCACGTGCAGAATCTCTCTGGGGCTGGTAAGGCCGAGTGTGGAGCTTTTATCGTGTGTCACCTTTCCTTCACTGCTTTTAACATAAATCTTGGGGGTCACCGATGTAACGCACGGCTGGTGCACCGATGATTCCCTCCGAGGTCTCTACTCTCCTTTCAGCAAGCTGTTGAGTTAGGATGAGACCATGCGGTTCAAAACTAATTCTTAAAATTTTATTTGAATTACATGATCTCCATAGGGTTTCTTGAGTTACGGAAGACTATTACTGGGGTCCTTAATACATGTAACATTGTTTGGAGACTTGTAACTGAGATAGCAGCTTCCCACTTCATTGCACTGGCCTCACCACGCTTGCTCTAAGCAGATGAAAGGCAAACTCGGAGAAGCAGGTGCATGATTTATGTGTACTTCCACTTTAAAGACTGTTAAGCAGCAATCAGATGTCCCAAAAAGTCTTGAGTTTTGCAAAACAAATTTGAAACTTCCTAAAATACTTAGCAGTCTCCTTTACATTTCCCTAATATTAAAAAAGAGGGCATCCTATATTGGAAAATGCCTGTACTGGCCACAGGGGGTGTAACTGCACTATTCCATAAATGGTTCCTGTGTTTTCCATAAATGAATCTCTGGCTTTTCATAATGTGTACTTAATTTTAAAAAATGAAAATCTATGGAGTTTCCAATACTTCCATGTTTTAAATGGCTACAAGTCTCATAGTTGGGCAGTTAAACTGCTCCTAAGAGATTTTCTGGCAAGTCTGTACATCCCTGAAATATAGGATTTGGCTTCCTGAACTCAAAGGTGTAATTCCTTGCTCTTTCAATCTAAACAAATGTCTAGTACCTTACATTTAACTGACATTTTACCACAATAAAAGACTGGAATTTTGTTTGAGATCTTCCTTAGTAAGTTCAAATATGTCCAGGGCTGAACTGTCTTCTTGTGAACAGGAGTAAACTGACATTGCAGTGAAGTGGCAAAAGAGAACAATGGGAAGAGTTTGAAATAGCCTTGCCTGTTTTTTATCTTGTTTTCCAATATTTTGATAGGAAAATTGAAAAACTTTCACCATTGCACTCCTTTCTTCATGATTTCTGGAAATACCATGAGGAATACTGAGAGGGAAGCGGCACAGAAGAGCACAGTTTAGATTCTCATGTAAAAGTTGAGCCTATTCTTCTCAAAACTGATAGTGTTTAAAGACACTGGGAGTTGACACTGATTTCTGTTCTGTTGCCTTGCTTTGACAGTAATATATATAATATAGCTAAACCTGTCTGTCTACAGCAGACAGGGAGGCATAAAACTGGTTGTGGTTGGAATGTTTGCTTGTTTCAAGGGACATCAAGCATGGTCACATCTCAAACGACTTTGCAGTACTTCAAAGAATTTGCTGTCTTTATGTTGTTCAATAGGAGTGCAGAAAAGACACACATACTTCTCATTTTCACCTGTATTTATGTGACCTGCAATGAACAGATACTGAACTGTGAGAGAGCTGCTTGGTTTTGTTTTATTTAACTTTTTCAGCTTACTGGTAACTTGCAGGTAGGTTGCAGCCCACAGGTGTAACCTAAACCATTCTGTTCCCAGCTGGGTCTTTCAAGTCCAGCTGATTGCAAGGGGAAACTTCACCAGGAGAGAACTCTCTATTTATGCTGCCATAAACTCCTGTTAGCTTTTCACAAATAACCTCAAGCAGTGAAGGGCATCTTTTATGCCGAAGGAAGAGGTAAAGTGTTACTCATGAGAAATTACTGTAGGCAGAGTGTAGAATTAGTGAAAACTAAATTAAAGACAAGGAGCATATATGGAAATAGCAGAGAACTAAAAACAAAAATGGAAGAGTGAATAGGAGAAGAAATAGGAAGGATGCAAATTGGAGGTAACAAGGGAGAAAATGTGCATTAAGAGGAGCAGATATATTTACTGTTTGTTAAAACAAAGCTCAAGGTTAAATTGTAGACTATATGATGAGGTAAGCTATAGGAAAAGAAAGATGTTTAATTCTCTGCATTGCAGTATGCAAGGAAAGAGCAAAAGATCACTGTATCTGTCTCTTCAGCTGGAAGACATCAGACATATTTAAGATCAAGTGAGCTATTCAACAATAGTATCTTAATACTGCCACAAAATGAGTGTTAAAAACTGGAGCTTAATTTCTTAGCTCAGGTGTAGTCTGGTGTACATACAAGCTGTGGGCAGCCAGCCAAGTGCATCTCTACAGCACCATGCAATGGAGAGTCTGCTTTCTCAGTCATATTTATCCTGTTCCTCTGTTTACCCCTTCCCTTTCCCTGAACAAGAAGGAAAACCCTGAGAAGACTAACGACATGGCTCTGTAAAAGCCCCATCTGTGGTGTGGAGCTGATCTTTTAGAAGTAAAATAATACCAGACCTGAAGTTGTCTTTGCAGCCTTGATAACCCTTGGTTTTGGTTTGCCCTCTGTGTGTGAGTGACATGCCTTAGGACATTGTGGTTATGGGATCATACTCAGTTACCAAACAGCTGCTTTGTGCAGGTCACTGCATGGGCATGTGCCAGGGTCATGGATTAGGTCAGAGAAGGCTGCTGTCCACAGGCTCAAGTTAGAATGTAATGAAGCACAAGACTGTGGTAAGAGAATATATGATCTCATGTTGGATATAGTTTGAAGGACTTGATGATTTCTGGACCGAAGTGGTTCTGTGACTCTGTAGTTGCACTGCCAGGGCCTGTGCAGAATTCCTGCTGATACCTAGTCCTTGAGGCTGCAGTGATGGGGGTGCAGGGATGCTCCCCAGCTCATGCTCTGAGGGGGGAGTGCTGTGCTGGCTGTGCCCTTGTTCCACTCCTCAGTGCCACGGGGCCGTGACTCTGGGCCGTTCTCTGTTCCCTGCTCCCGGGTTTCTGTGGGAACAGTGTGCAGGTGTGGGGGTAGGGAAGAGGGGCAGAGCATTCCGGCCAGGGCCCCAGTGCAGGTGGTTGTAAGTCAGCATTGAGCATCATGGCTCAAGGTGTTGAAACCTTGGAGACCCTGGAGAAGATGTTCAGCCATGGTGGGTGTGTGTTCTGGGGTGGCAATGGGTTTAGCCCAGCAGTGCCTGTTTGACTGTAAAAGGGTAAAGTAGTTGAGTGTGAGGCTGTGTTCTGGTATGGTTAAGGCTGTGAAAACTTTACTACTAGTGCCTCTGTTATTCCTAATGTCTGGCACTGTTAGATTGAAATATGCAGATTGTTGCATTTTGGTAGGGTTTGTGTACTGTTATATCAAAGCAAAATGAAGCCTTTAGGAACTCTGTTTATAAAATCCTGAGGTATTTCTTCAGAACTGGAAGGGTGATCTTGTTCTGTACTTTTAAATACCAGTCTCTTCTGTTATTTTATTGCCTGCCAGAGTCTGCAGCAGTTAAATTTAAGTCAACAATTTATATTATGGCATATATCTGTTGGTAGAGTAAAAAGTCTATATTGTAAATTTGGTCTGCTGTTCTGCTTTAATGCCAAAGTATAATGATATACATATACGTGTAAATAAATATATAAATTCTTTAGTTACTTTGATGTCTACAGATCTTGTAAAAAAAGAAAAAAAAAACAAACAAAAAAAACAAGGAAAAGGGTGGTGGCAAAGATGGGAAGTGTTTTAACTGCCTCAAGTCTGCAATGAGCCAAAGACATTAAGCTTTTAGACTTCTTCTGGAGTGCTTGGGTTTGTGTTCAGTGATTTTCTTTAAAAGCTTCACAGACTTCAGTTACTTTTTTGGCAGCATATTTTAACATGATATTATGTGCCAGTATGAATGAATTTATTTAGTTGCACTAATGCATCTGTTTATTTATTTTCTGGTCCCAGGTTTACTTTTTTGGTCACCTTCCAGTCTCCCCTTTCCCTTCATAGCCCTTTCAGTGTGGGTGCTTGTACAGCCCTATATTACTACTGATCTACTACACCTGAAACAGAGCTTTCTTGTACAGTAATTTATTAATTGATTCTCCAGGGGGGATTAAATCTACAGCATTGCTTTCTTCTGGGAAAAGCTAATTTATCTTAGCCATTAGAAGACAGTGGTGTTTTCATGATACTCCTTCCATCTTGGGCTTTTTATTCAGCTTTTCCATTTCTGGCAAGCCTATGTGCACAAGCTAAGGGCTTGTATTTTCCTGGCTGCTTTACTTGCCTTTTTCTATTCCAGTTTACAGGTTTGTCACAGCAGCTTATGTGAAATGACTGTCAGTTTCCTTTGTCCCCTGCCTCGAGTCTTCTGCAGGAGGCATTGTCTGTTCTTTGGAAATGTGACTGTCTTTCAGCCAAAAGACACTCTCCAGAGAAGAAATGCAAGAGGGGATTGTCTATTTTCTCCTCCTTGCTCTGACAATTAGTATTTATTTTGTCATCTTCTGGCAAAGCCACCTGAGCCTGAGTGTGGGGAGAGAGGAGCATGTCCAGAGACTTCACTGGCTTTTCCTAAGATGTATCTTCAGATAGGATCCTTAGATGGGATGAATGGGCAGTTGAAGGTCCTTACTTCTTCTTGTAGAACAAAAGATACCAATATGTCCAACTTTATTGTAAATTATTTATTTAGGGGTGGCTAAAATGAGGCGAATGGACCTTACTCATTCTGTGGGGCACAGAAAAAATCATAGGTTTTTATTAATTTAGAAAGATTAATTTACAGTTTTATTAATTTAGAAAGTTTTTAATGAAAAAACTTTTTTCACTAGTTGTTCATCACTGTCAGAATAAGATCTAAAGAGAATACTTGCTGTTCAAGTCTGTTTAGTATTCAGTGATTTTTACTTTTGCTTATAAAACCCGAAGACTGCTGAAGAAGAGGATTGATTCTTGTCACTTCAAAATACATAAGAAAAGAGAATCCTCAAAACATTTGAAGGAGGAGAGAGGCCTGAGCATGCAGGCTTATGGAATTGGTGAACTTGTGAAATTGGTGCCCAACCCAGACAAGGAATAGCTTTTAGAGCAACTATTTGGCAGAATTATTGTAAGAGCTAAAAGGAAAAAAACAATAGGCCAAGGAAAACACTGAGGGTATTTGCATGATTTAGCTTAAAATATGCTTTTTGATGAGTTTCATGACGATTGTAAGACCAGAACTTAAGAAATAGCCCTCGATTCTTGTGGTTGTTACTCTATTACAGAGTCAGTAACCTCCATTTGGTGGAGTCTGCAGTGAGGGTTTTTTTTTTTTTGTAGCGCTCTGTTTGGATCCTTCTGTGAAATTCTGTTAAAAATGTTGGCTTTAGAGTCTGGATTTTGCTTCTGATGTAAGAGTGTTCTGAAAAATAGGAGGAAAGACCAACATTTTTTTGGGTTCCAGGTAAATGGAAAATGACCCTGATTATTGTAATTTCTTTTTACCAATCTTTTCTTCCTTTTCTCTAGCTCAGAAATATCTTTGCTTCACTGTTAATAACAGTGTAATGCCCATGTTGATTATAGGCACTGTGTGGGTGTTAAGGTGCCTTTAAGTACACATCTGCTTCTTTAAAATGCTGTTGCACTTGGCGATCATTTAAAGCATTAAGAAGAAACTGCTCTACAGTGCACTGCTCCCCCAGCCCCTTCCCCCTTGCTTCAGAGTGCCCAACACAGATGCACTGTTCAGGGCAGTCCTTGAACACAGTCTACAAGAACCTTGCTCCTTCTCAGGAGAAATCTTAGTAAGAGCAGCATTTAAGATGCAGCATTGTTATGAAAAAAATACGTGTTTCTGAAAGTAATAACTTTGTTTTTATGGTGTTCAGTTGAGTTTTGATGCTTTTTTAGTTGTTAGGTCATGTTCCTGGATTAGGATCATAAATACCTTTCTGCTGCCTGCCATGGATTTGGCACATGTGATCTTGCCCCATCTAACTTCCATGGGGAGTGGGAGGGAGGTGGGGGAAGGGTCTCTTGGTTTGAGTGACATTGGTGGAAGAACTGGGTATGTGAATTCTAAATCTTGCTCCCATGGTAATGAATTTGCCACTTTGGTGAAGCCTGGTTTACCTGCAGTCTAATTTTGGAGCAGAGAACACTTGGGGAAGCCTTCCTTAAAGTCAGAACGCCATTGAACACCAGTGTTGTCTTTGCTTCTGCAATTTGCACAGGCCCTACAGGGAAAGTGAGGATGGCAGTATACTAATGGGTAGTAATGGCTTTTTTTTTTCTCCCTCCAGTGTTTTGTGGGCTGGGGTTTTTGTTGGTTGGTTTGTTGGGTTTTTTCAAGTAGAATTGCCCTTCTGTAGTCATTGTGTGTGACATTTTGTGATAAATCTTCCCTCACTTGGAGCTACATTAAGAAGTGACTTGTGACTTTCCAATGTCTGTATAACTTTAATATATCCCTTTTAATGTATTTTTCTTTTTTAGATCTTAAGGACCACTAGACTGATCTGGTTCAGTCGAGTCCCTTCATTAATGACAGCTCTTCCCTAAGCTGATAACAAGATCAGGGAACTCTGCTGTTCATTTTACTGCATGTTTTTAATGGAAGGAAACTCTCATGTCCTGCTTGCACAAGGTTATCTCTATGCCCCTATCAAAATCATTGCTTTCATTTCACCTGTGACTTTCTTACACATGCTCTTAAGTGCCTTGACCTCTGTAATGTTAAGGACATTTCATTCACTTCCAGCTCTGTAACATTTCCAGTTACTTAAAATGCGTTTTCCACAGCCTCTGGGACACAGTTTTATCTCATTACTGTTGTCATAATGTTTATCTTGCAGTCTTGCACCTACAAACCCTGATGCTGTTGTTACTTTGCCTTTTTGGGGAATTACAAGCATGCTGTGTCTGTTGCACTTGTCCATGGTTAACTTGCTGTGTCTCAGGCACCAGTTGATTATTTATTTCCTTTGCCAGTCCACATTCAAAGAATCCTTTCATCCTGTTGTCTTTTAGAACAGTGTAATATGTTGGAGATGGCATCTTTCTTACAGAAGCTGAAGTTTTTGTCTATTTTACAAGTTTTTTGCAGTAGGAACATTTTAGTTCTTAATGAGCAGCTTTGGCTTCATCTGATTTGTCCTGGAGCCAGCTGGTCAGATCTGCCTGCTGGGTTTTTCCAATGTATACTAGAGTCTTTGGAATACTTTGGGATTTACCACTCATCTGACCATTTGCTTTTGTAACATTCACATATCAAAGCAGGATTTACCTCCTAAGCAGGATTGTGAACTGAGTAACTTGATTTCATAAATCATCAGTGCTTAAGAGTTCATTCTCAATTTCATAGTATCTATGAGGACTGTTTTGGTTTAAACTGTGAATATGAATCCAGTCTCAGTAAGGATTTCCTTAGACCTGAAAAATTGCAGTATCTTTTTGTTCTTCAACTGTAGCTCACTCTTAAGTTCATCATAGAGATAATTTGCTAACCAGAATTTACAAAAAGCACCTTTCGGTTTTCATTTTTGCATGTACTACATTACGTTTTATAGTAAAAGTCATAATTTTGTGACATGCACTGTCATAGTCAAAATTATATGATATGCCTTCCTCCAATAATACTTCCAACTACATATATCTAACTCCACTCTGTTTAAGATATTTTTAGGGATTCCTTTCTGGCAACATGCCTTCAGCTCTTCATGCTTCCTTCCTCAGAAACCATGAACTTTTAGATCTGGAAATGATGCAGTAGCTTTTGATGAGGGGAGCATATGCATAATTCAGTAGGACTTATATATGCCTGTGTATGTATGTTTGGATTATAAATCTGTTAATGTAGTGAAATTGATTCTTGCTGGAATCATAAACAATAGGCTTGTCTTCATTTTGTTCACCTTGTCTCAGTAAGGCTGTCACCACTGTTCATTGCAGTATTTGGAGAAGTGGCATTGAATGCATTAAATGCCAAATAAATTTCTGTAAATAGGGCTTCTCCTCACTTACTGAGGACCGTATTCTGTTTTCTACCAGAATCCCACTGCTGGGCAAGGTCATCTCTGAAGCTGGTTTTGTTTGCTGCAGGCTTTGTTTTGTGTCACAGTTGATGAGAACACCAGACCACCTCCTCAGTTTACCCAGTGCTGTTAAACAGCTGCAGTTGTTTGGAATGATTCAGTAGGCAGCAAAGTGTAAGGAATGCATCCATCAGAACTGAAGCATTTGTCATGGAGTTTCATGCAGGAATGTACAACTGTCTGTCACCGGAACTCCTTTTTGATTGTTGTCAGGCATTAAAAATTCAAAGGTAGACAGCTTCAGTCAGTAGATGGGAAGGTCTCTATCTTGGGTATTGTGCAAAAAAGTTGTTGCAGAATTCCTCACCCTTCTCAAGCACTATCAAATAGCAGCCGTGCTTTGCTCATGGAATACTGGGCCTTAGCAGCCAGGTTAGGCAGTAAACTGTTGGTGACCCTCCTAATCAACAGGAAAGTTTAGGGAAAACCCATAGATGTTTCAACAGCTTGTGTGTTTGAGTTTTTTTTTTTTGTGGGTTTGGTTTTTTTGTTTGTTTGTTTGTTTGTTTTGTTTTGTTTTGTTTTTTTCCCCTTAGGGTTCAGTTTTATAATTTCTTTGCTGACCTGAAGCTTCAAGTAGCAGTCCCTGTACCAGAATGTTAGTGTTTTCCCAGGAACGTTATTTTTGGTGTTGAGGGAGGCTTAAAATAATTGCCTGATACTGATACTGGTCTGAAGTCAGGAGTGTTTAGTGAGCAATTCTGGATGATATCAGCATACTGTTGGTTTTGATATGCTTATTTTTTAGGAAGAAGAGGCTAGATTTCAGGAAATACCGTGAAGCAGATCTCTGAGGAAGCATTCATAGTAAAATAAACAATATTTAATGATAGTATGCCAAACATCAGTCGATACATGGATAATAACAGGAGTGGCAAAATAAAATGGGAAAGATCTAAGAATATGTCCCTTGGAAGGAGGATGGTACTCGCTGTACACTTTCCAAAGTAGGCCTTGTCAAACTCAAACTGTTGGGGAAAAGCTTTCTGGAGAACAGAGGATGCTGAAAACAGGCTGGGCCTTAGTGCAGGTGACTTGTGAGAAGGGGGAGAGACTGAGAGTTGAATGTGGGGAGGTGGCAGCCAAGGAAAAATGGATAGAGACCTGCAGCTTCCCCAGAGAGTTGCAGTGACTCTGGTGCCATTCACTCTTGGTAGAGACAGGTGGCACAGCTAAGGACAGTGGCCAAAAGCTGCAGCAGAGAAAATCAGGGAGAGTGTAAGCAGAGCAGGGGATTTATTCACTGTAGTGCAGCACTAGAACACAGATGCAGTGACATTTCTGTCTTTAAAGGTGTTCACGACTTAGCTGGACAAAGCTGTGACTGACCTGATGTTGTGTTGGTCTTATGTCTAAGGAGGTGATACGCAGAATCCTTTTCAAATTATGTATGTAGGATTTTTTCATTGTGTTAGGCACCAGCTGCATTCACTTAAGAGCCATGTTTTCTGGGTAATTAAATGTTTTAACATGGGCATTTATACTCCAGTGCAGTAATCTCAAATTCTTAGAGAACAGTTCTTTCTCTGCTTAGTGACTTGCTTGTTTTTAGAAATACTTACTATTACTATTAAGAAGGACTTAGAGTGTAAAAGTGTTTGCATATACTTCATTCAAAATCTGCAAATTTCTCCAGAATGTTAACACAGACCTCTTACATGAAGTACTGTGTATTAAATAGTGGTCAAGCACAGAAACATTGCAAATGGTTGCAATCCATCTGTGTGGTTTAGTCTGATATGTTTCCAAATAAGCAAAGAAGCATTTAAAACCTGTAGGTGCTCTGTTTTCAAAGTGTTTTACTCTTCAGTGTGCTCTTTTCAAACTGTGCTAATTACTTTCTTTTCCTGAGAGCTAATAGTAAAATTTTCAGCAGTGCTCCAGATTTCTTTCAAGTAACAGCGTAATCGTCTTGTGTTTATTTAATTTGTCCACTTGTCTTGCTTATATTTTATTCTGTGGGATAGGCAAGTAAGAACCTGTACCTAAAAACACATTTAGAGTTTGTATCTTAATAGTGTTAGAAGCAATGCTAGTTTTATTCAGTTACTAACCATTGTGAGCTGATAACTGGCTTTCTTGAATCTTCAATAGTCTGCTGTTCGTATCTTGGAGGAAAACTATTATGTCTGCATTTCAGGTTGGGAGGAGGCTTTCTTATAGTCTGTCTTTGTAAACTCCAAACTCCAAGTAAAGAACAAAAACACCTTGGGGACCTTCTCAGCCTTTCCATAGTCTCTCCACAGAATTGGATGTAGCAGGAAATGTAATTGGCAGTCCCTCTCTTGTCTGTCAAGCAGTCCAGTGCAGTTGGAGTTCTCCCTCACTGTCTGTGCAGAAGTCACCTGTTACAAGTGATACTCCAACTGTTCCTTTGCTTTCTTGTACAGAGCTTTCTTTAGCTGAAGAACTTTCCCCTGCTGATGACAGGGGATGATGGCTATTAGCATTAGCACTAATAGCCATTAATGTTGCTAATTTATTTAAACACTAGTTGTTGGAGAGATTTCAGGTAAATACTGAAGAAGGTTCTTTTTAATGTTACTGGTAGGCAGTTGGGTGAGACAGGATTTCTTTGTAGGGCAGAATGTGTAATGCGGGATGCAGTTATGGGTGTCATAGTGAGTGCCAACAGCCCCTTCAGGTTCTTGCTTTGAGCCCTTACAGAGAGCCACTTGAGTTTGTCACCTTGGCCACAAACAAGCTGCCCATTGGTATTTCACCTTCTGCAACTAGCAGGTTTATGGCTCTCAAGTGATTATATGCTGCAATTGAACATTCTCATTAAATACGCCAACATCCCTGTATCACTCCTGATTTTAATCCATTTCATATACCATGTTCTAATAATGAAGCTTACATGGTGGGCTTCAGCAATTAGAACCTAATTCCAAATCTACTGCAGTAATTGCCACTGACTCCTCTGATTGTCGTGCAGCCCTTGGGTTCCTGTTCCTTCTGACTGGTGCCAGTGTTTGTGATCCCACTGAACAGCATCCCACTGCTCTGAGGGGCTGCAGCAAAGGCAGGAAGCACACACACAGTTAGTCTGTCACGAGTCAATGCTTTCTGAATCATTCTGAGGCTAGCTCTGAATATTAAATTTAGAGAGTATTTTTCTGGCACCATTCAGAAAGATATCTTTTCTGCAGTTGACAGAATTTATTGGTATTTCACTGTAATTAAGTGTTTGAGGATTTTGGCTACCAAGAAGTATTTTTCTTGTGCTTACTTTTTAAATGTCAGCAGTCTTCCATGAAAAATAATTCTTCCTGATGAAAGTATTTCAGTTATTCGTAGTTACTGTTGTAGTAGACATAGAACTAAAATGTAGTGACCCTTTTCCCAATGCATTTTGTCCAAAGAGATTTTGTTTTGTATATTTTTCCTGTTTGCTAACATATGTCAAAAACAGGGACTCTGACTGTACCTAAAAAGCTGTATTGATTTTCTGATGTTTCCCAGTGGGATATGCAAATTTTTTTTTTCTTTTTTTTTTTTTTGTCTTTGGGCCAAAATAAGCTTGGAATCTTGTGGAGTTTTATTCTTTGTAAATAATTCAATTGCTTTCAGGTTTTCTAGGTTGGTGCTACACGCACTGGGAACCAGATTTCTAAAAATTCAGAAAATACATTATTTTCTGAATTTTAAAATTCAAAATTCATTATTTTTGTAGTAATCTACAAAAATATCTGGCTGGATTTCAAAATTAAATGTTTAAATTATTGTCTGCTGTTAATGTTTTGAAGACAAACTCATTGTCAGCATGGTTATATTTGGGAAAATATTGCTCAGTTACATGTTCTGAGCTTCTGAAACTACAATGGTGTCTCCTGAACTAAAGTTACTGTAGTACATGAAGAGCAGCTGGTCCCAAGCAGTTGTAAGTTCAGCACCACTGCCGTGCCCCTTTCATAAGGTCTGGCTGGGGACCACAGACAAGTTTGTGTGTTGGTAACTGCTGCGCTCAGTTGTTTCTTCCCACTTTTCTCCCTAATAGGGTGACTGCAAAGTTTTTGTAAATTACCCCATTCTCTAGCTTTGGTTTATAGCCCAATGTATCTACGATGCAACCAAACAAGGTTCACAGAGAGTGGCTCAGGGTGGTTGTAATTTTATTTTTTATTAAACTCTCATGACTTTTCTTTCCCGCTTAAATTACTAAAAAGCTGCTCTCTTCAGAAAGTCTCTCTTATGTAGAATGAAGTCACTTGCTCCACACAAGGACTTCAATTTCTTTTTAATTTCCTTTTTATGGCATTTTCTGTGTCCTGCTCAGTCCATTTGGAAAATCCCAATTTGGGAGTATTTGGTCAGCAGCCTGTAGAAATTGCCTGATAATGTTGTCTCCTTGCTCTTGCTGGCTGAGCTTTGGCTGTGTTTGGGGTATTTTTTTAGGTACAGACTTCAGGTATTTTACTCATCTTAGCTTCTGTGTATCTATGCCATTCCATGTAGTGCAGATTCCTCTAAATGAAACCCAGAGACTGCACTTGAAGGAAGGGCATGTTCTGGGCTGTGAACTGAATTGAGGAGTAGTTCTTGTTTCCACAGCTTGTGGATGCCCTGCTGTAGCAGGGGACTGATGAGACAAGACAGGCCCACATGGTAAGGAATGAGAAATAAATTCTGAAATTCCTCTCATCTGTCCTAGGGGGAAATGTCATTCTCATCTGGGATCTCATGGTCAGTCTGTCCTTGAGTATGGCAGCATAATGTATTAGGATGTACAAATGGCACTCAAAATGTATTAGGAAGAGGGTTTCAAAAAAAGGAGGATTATGTAAATTATTGAAATTATTTCTCTGCTCTTTTGGATGCTGTGACCTGTCTCTAATGAGTTCCTTATTCAGGGAAACTCATCTACTCCTTCCAAAGCATGCCCAGAAAGAACTCCTTTGAAGATCTCTGTGAGGGATCCCACTGAAGCCTTGAGCTGTGATGTTCAGATGCAAGGCCCTGCTTTAATTCCCAGGTGCATTTGCAGGCTGTGGAGAGGCTGCCTGTGCGGAGGGAAGTCAGGGATTCCTAAGTCCCAAGCAATCCCCGTGCCTGTACACTACAGAGAGGAGGGACTGGTGCATACATCTGAACTCTCTTGGTGCAAAGCAAAATAACTCCGTTTCAGGTAGGAAGCTGAATCACTGTCATGGGTGTGTTTAGGGGAGGAATAAATTAGGGCCATTTCAAAACTAAAAGCAGCAATTTACTGGCTTGTTACTCATTAATTATGCACACTGCCAATAATTAGGTCTCATTTATTATATTTTCTCACATTCAGGACAGTTAACTCCTATAAATCTTACCCTTGTTAGCTGTGAAGATCTAATGCCACAAAACTGCTGTTATGTTCAGCATAGTTTATGTATAAACACGTCTGTAAACATACACATACAAAAATATTCATGATGTGCAATTGTATATAGCTAGGTAATTCTCTATATACTTATATATACACATGTATATACACGCTCAGCTGTGTGCTTTTGGGTCTGCCAGCAGTCTGTCAGTTTTGCGAGCTGCAAAATGCACAGCTGCAGCTGGCACAGGTCTGAGTTAGAGAAGCAGATACTGATTACAGCTTCCTTTTGTTAGGAAACTTTTTATGTTCATCAGGCCTCTGCCTGGGCTACTTCATGTTGTATTACACTGTTATTATGCAGAAACTTTGGCCTGAAATACTGAATTCCATTAGGATAAAATAGTCAAGGAGGGGACAATGGGGGATTCTAAGATCCTGCCTCTCATACACCGGCCTGGGATTGAAACTGCCAGAGGAATATGAGCTGTTTCAGATGTTGTAAATTCCACAAATAGTTAATCTCTTTTCCTGCATAAAACCTGTAAGCTCGTTACCAATAAAGGGAATGCTAATATAAGGGGTATGTCAAATTCATATAGTTACAAAGTTCTTCTGTTTCGTTCATATACATATATATGTATGTATATGTAAATGTATCTCTTAGAAAGCCATTGGATACAGTGCCATAGTAAAAAGTTACCAATTTAACATTGTATCACAGAGAGAGGCTTGAATTAAGGCTGTACCTTAGTGAAATTAGCTTTAGAAGCAGCTTCATCTTCATGTTGGGATCGCATTCTGTGGATTTGTAAGAGTCACATTTGGTTGGAGTTTCAAAATCTGCTTGTATTATTCAGCTCAACCTTTCACAGTGAGTGCAGAGTACTCTTTTGTTTTTTTTCCCCCCCTCAGTAATTCCATTAGTATTTCAGTGTATTTTGGAACACCTCTAATGAAGCTATCTCCATCAGTCACTGAAACAATCTGTTCCATTCTGAACTGCATGTTGGGTGCTGTGACTCAGGCTGCTGCCAGCAGATCCCTTTTATTTCACATGGTGTCCCTTAGCCAGCACAGTTGCCTCAGCTTAGATGGGTTTTATTTTTTAATTCTTTTTATACAGTTCTGGATTGCAGTGACATTAAGAGTAGACATAATACTTAGCAGTAAAATTGGCTTACTGGACTAGGCAGTGTTCTTACCATCTGAAATTCTTAGATACCTTTTGAGAAGGAATTTACAAATGCTTATTTTTTTAATCACAGGAAGTGCAAACTATTATTTCATCTCAAAGAGTGTAATTAAATAAAGTACTGAATAAAGGCTGTGTGGCTATTAACTAGATTTCTTACTTTCTCTAGTATTACCTTGCATTTAAGAGGTGACTGTGTTTTTAATCTTTACAACCATACTTTTCTTCCACTGAATTTTTGCAACTGGAAAACTGCTTAAATCCTCTGTAAGCAACCTGTATATACCCATTACACTGACTTTCAAGACAGGTGATCAGGTCATGGGGGAGTAATGAAGTACTTGAGGTACGCGCCTGTCGTGTCAAGTCACTTCTGATGCTGCCACCACCTGTGCCTTGGTATAGGTCTGGGTTGCACACACCTTTTTTAGCTAGCCTACCTGCACATCTCATTTATTTCAGTGCTGTGCTATCATGCTAGTGTCATATGAAACTCATCCAGTAGCTTTTTAGGACTTACTTGACTCTACTTCAGTGGGTTTTTGCAAGTTTTCCTCCTCTTAGAGTCTTAATTCATGATTAGTAACTTACCCTGATTTTCTTACCTTCAGAAGGAAAACCACTTTTTCACTCCAACTTGCTCATTTTTTTTTAATGCTCTTTTTTTAATGACTTTTGTTGGAACACAGAAGATGTCTGCAGGTGGCTGAATCCCCAAGAGAGTCCCGTGTGTTGAAAGGCCGCTGGAGTTCCGGCAGCACTGTGGGAGGGTTGCAGTGTGTGTAGCTGGGGTCTGAAGCTGTGCCACAGAGCGCTTCAGTCACTGCCTGTGCTCTCACTTCTATTTCAAAGCGGCCTGGAGTAGTTCTTCAGTCTTTGTTCCATGGGAACTCTCCAGCCTTTTCCCAGCCTGCTGGCACCTCTGGGTAGGTTGTTCACAGTCTTTGTACATGAGGAAAAACACTGAAGGAAACTTTGGTTATTTACCACAAATTCTTTTTCTTGAGATAAATTGTGGGTTTGCTAGTTTTCTTCCCTGTTTTCCTGGGTGAAGACCTGTAAAGATTTTGAGTTAAAAAAAGAAGTAAATTTTTTTCTGGTCAGTTCTAGGAGATGGTGACTGTTCATGTCTGGTCAGGTGTGTTTGTTTTGATAAGTCACTCTTTAGGTGAGTGTTGGACACATGTGGACAGTTCAGCTTTGCAGACTGTTGTTTTTTCACTGTTGAGCTGCTTTGATGGTGGCTGAAGTGGTGGTAATCACTTAACACAGCTGAAATAAAAGGTACAAACACAGTGGCTCGTGCTCTCACCTGTTGGCAGTGGCCTTCTGCAAAGCTGAGAATCTGTTTTCCTGATCATTTTATTGCTAAAAATAACAGGCACAGAGTTGCTAATTGGAAAAAGGGGTTAGTGAAGTTTAGTTTTCTGTGTGAAGAGCTGGGCCCTGGCAGCTATTAAACAACAAACTGGGTTCATTAGTTGGTTTTGATTGAAGATGACAAAATCAAGCAAAAATATTAGAGGACTGAGAAAACATGCCTACAAGGAAATATTAAAAGTGTTATTTAAAAAAACAGAGGAATTAGGAAACACTTGATGAATTTTAAAGCAAATTAGGTTGATTTCAAAAATGTATTTTTGATAGTGTGAAATCTTTAATTACTTAAGGGACTTTGAGCATTATGCTTATGAACATATTGGTATTTTCCAAACATCCTCCTTTCTGCACCTTCCCCCTCAGGGAAAGCAGAATTACAGATGCTCATATTGAAATTTGCTTTTAATTTTTGTTGCAGGAGAAACAAAACGGAACATAAAGAAAACAGAAGTAAAATGTACAAATAAAACAAACAAATCCCCATAAAAAAATTAGTACTTCTCAGTTGTCTAACACTTGATATTTTTAATTTTGCTTGTTTGATTTTGCTTTTGAAAGAAAAAAATGAGTAATTTCCACCTGTTTACAGTTGCATCCACTTCTCCACTATATTTAGGCTGCCTAGGAAAATAAAGCCAAGTACAGGAAAGATGCACATGATTGGTGTAATTCAATCCATTTAAAGCAGTATTTCAGAGGATTGCCTGACCATTTGAAGTCTATGAAGTATTTTGAATGTCAGTTATCCATGGCAAAGAGCTCATATATGCACCAAAGGGGTTGTGTGGTCGTTTTTTTTTTTTTTTTGTTTGTTTGTTTGTTTGTGGGATTTTTTTTTGTTGTGTGGTGGTTTTTTTTGTTTGTTTGGGGTTTTTTTCTTTTTTTTTTGGTCATTGTTTGGGAGCTCAAAACTGAAATAAATCCCAGTAGTCTTGGATTTGAGGCAGTTATCCTATCATTTACAGGGAAAATGACCATGAAATAAGGCCTGTTTGATAGCCCAAGTGTATTTTCACACTTCATTAGCAGATTGGTATGTACGTATTTTAGAACTGCAGTACAATCTTGTGTTTTAATTGTCTGTGTAAAAGTGCTGTTGCTGCAAGGCCCCATCTGAAATGTTGCTAGAGGAAGGCCCTGAGGTGGTGGTTCTGTACTCAAGTGCAGCCTGGGTTGCTTCACTTGGAGTTATTTTGGTAGTCTAGAGGCCAAAATCTTTGTTTAACTAGAAAGAAAACCATTACAAAATGATGAAAAGTTCTCATTTGGTGGTTCTTTGTTTTGTTTTTTTTTTTTTTTTTAAGCAATAAATAGGCACTTGTTCTCCTTACTTATTTTATTTGGTTGCAAATGACAAATGTACTTCGTCTTTTTTCTGTACTATTATAAATCTTTCCACTGACCTTTTTGAAGGTGAGAATTCCAGTGATATTCTGAAGAGGCTAGCACTTGATTTTAAATACCCTGTTTTTCAAATTAAGTGGTAACTACTTGTTGGCTCAGAGACAGTGAAGGTACTGCAATTTGAGAATGAGTTTAAGTGTCTCCAAGAGTTATGTGGGTCTCCTCATTAAATTAGGGAGGAAAGCATTATTGGGGCACCTTTCCTACTACATAAAGTATTGAGTTGCCAGATTTTCTAATTCAGAAATCTGGTTGTCTTCAGCTGAAGCTTTGTCTGCCTATTGCTTTCATGTGTTAAGAATTTGTGAATTCCACAGTGTGGAATTGTGGAGGGTGGAACACAAACGATATTAGTGTTTGAAACCAACACATCACCAGAGAGAGAGCTTTAGTACCACAAGGTTTGTTATTCATATTGAATGTGAATATTACACAAATTGAGTTTTATCCTTTTACGTTTGTTTCTTGTATGTCCTTAGACTCCAAGTGACAGGAAATGAGTTTGGTCTGGGCTTGTCTGAGGTCCTTCTCTGTGTGTGATGGATTTTCTGTCTGCATTCCTTCCATATTCTGTGCCGGGTTTCCTTTGCTTCAGATTGATGTGAAGGATGGAGAGAGATACAGTGCTGGCATGTTACTATGCAGAATAAGGCCCTGGAGCATCAGAAGAAAATACCCAGGCCATCCTGGGTAAAGCACAGGTTAAAATCAAACTGACTCGAAATGCGCAGTTTGCTTGATTCAGTCAAAGAAGATAAATTGCCCTGGTAAATTCAGGTTACAGTTGTGGGACTTCTTCAGTTGAAGAATAAGCATCAATCTTCTGCTGGTTACATCTCCATTTAGACCGAAAGCAGACTGTGAAATAGTGCAAGTCTGTTCAGCAGTGGTTCCAACTTTAAGCCAGGTTGTTCATCCTGATTCTTTGGGTAAAATTGCTGTTGAAATCCCCAACAAATACTTACAACTGCTTCCTCAGCTCCCCTTTTAAAACTTCTTCCTTCTTTGTAGTACTGTACTACCACCCACAGCTTATGTGCTCACCGTGGGCATTTTTATAACTGTGATAAAAACTACAAATGTATTCTCACTTAAAAGTAATTGCACTATTACTGTAATACTTTTCAGAAAATAAAGTTATTATCAATGTCAGGTGGCTTGCCAAAAAGAAAAAACCTACATATCCTATCCCTTTTATGCTCACTGAATTTTTTTTTTTTTTTTTTTAATAGTGATTCCAGAGTTTATTAGTCAAGTAAATATTGCATTGGAGAGCATAAGCAAGAATACAGTGCATCTGTTTGATGACAACCAGTTTGTTGACATTTCCAAGAAGGTGTATAATACGATTCACAACATCAGGTGCTCCGTCATGATGATTCGGGTAAGTTTGGAATTTGTTCTCTTCATACTCATGTCTGAGATGGGTCAGGCTGTCAGGGCCTTTTTGGGAGAGTTTGGAACTGTGTGTGTGATAAATGTCCCCAAGCTCGTATCCAGGTTGAACTGGCCTGGGAAATTTGGGTTACAATGAAACGTGTGACTGTAACTCCAGAAGTCTGGAATTGCATTGAGTACCACATCAGAATGTTGCATAAAAATGTCTTCTTAAAAAATATGTAGTTATGTTTGGTTGGTAAAGATCTTTGTTCACTTTATTAATTACTAACTTGCAGCTACAAAACCAAATCTTCTTGTAGTTCTTCAGCTTTAACCTATGGATTGTAGGAGAGAATTTCCAGGTGATTCTGATATTCTCATATAAAATTCTTTCAGCCTTACACCAGAAGACTCAACCTGATTTCTTTCAGTCTTACACAGTTACGATCACTGCTCTTATGCTTGTGTTTTTCCTGAAGTTCGGAAACTGAATCAGAAAAGCTTATTTTTAAAATTCAAGCCAGAATTTTGTCTGATGCAGAATTTCCCCCAAATATCTTCATAAAAAGCGGTGAACAACTGAGCTGCAATGTCTGTGTGTTCAGCAACTTAGTTTTAAAATAAGGTTAAGCATTAATAACAAGATAGATAGATTTTTCAAAGGAAGTTTGTCTTCTGCATTGACTTTGCAGTTGAGAACATGGTAAGAAACAGATTCCTTTCCTTGTGACTACAAACCTATCACAGCCTGGCCGGACCAACAGGTCATGGGAGGGGGATGTGCTGTTCTACTCCATTTTGGTGAGACCCCTCCTGCAGAGCTCCTCCAGCTCTGAGGTCCCAGCACAGGAAGGACAGGGAATGTTGGAGTGGGTCCAGAGGAGGCACAGGAGTGATCAGAGGGATGAAGCACGTCTCCCATGAGAAACAGCTGGGACAGCTGGGGCTGTTCAGGCTGGAGAAGTCTCTGTGGAGGCCGTACTGCAGCCCTTGGGTACTTACAGGGGGCTTATAAATAAGAGGAGAATGGACTTTTTAGTAGGACCTGTTATGATAGGGCAAGGGGTAATGGTTTTAAATGAAAGAGGAGAGATTTAGCTAGATGAAAGGAAAAAATTGATTGCAATGTGAGTGGTGAAACACCCCTCACAGGTTGCACAGTGAGGTGGTAGAGGCCCCATCCCTGGAAGCATTCCAGGCTGGGCTGCAGGGGGCTCTGAGCAAACTGATCTGCTCATTGCAGGGGACATTGGACTAGGTGGCCTTTAAAGGTCCCTTCCAACCAAAACCATTCTAATGTGAAGAACATTAGTCATAACATATTGTAGTGTGTAAGTTAAAGTAGGAATTCAAATGTGCAAAATGTTTACAATGTCTCATCCTTATTGCAGTTGTCAGTTAGGAAGCTGTTTGTATACTGAAGAGAGACGCTGAAACATCCAACATGTGTCCCATAGCAGTAAGAGTTTGTGAGCTGGATGTAGGTCCAAACCAAACAAACCGGATTGTGGGTGATGCTCAGTTAGGTCTTCAGATCAGTTCCTGTGTCAGTGAACACAGGCTAAGAAGTTTTCATTAGGACATCTCATTTTTTATCTATATGAGCTTCATTTAATGCCTGTGTTGCACATCCCTCCCTTAGTGACTCAGGGGCTCTTGGGCTCTTTTAAGATGACAAAGTTGCTTCTGTTTCTCAGTGAAATAAGAGTCTTCTTTATGTCCAGTCCTCTTAGACTTGAATTGCATGATCAAGACTGAGTATTTCTTTCTGGAGTTTTGTGTTTTTGGGGAATTGGGAAATGCACTGAGGAATGTAACACAGCTTCAGTCAGTTTCTGTGAAGAGGCAGACACAGCTCTGAAGGAAACTGTATTTTCTTAGAGTCCTCTGTAGGGGTGTATATGTGGACAGTCACTCAGAAAGCTATTATGAGGGGAAAATCCTCAGATGTGAAGAGGCTATAATAGGCCCAGGAAGTGCCCAGTGTGCAGTACAGGTGCTGTGCATCCATAAAATCATGAGTCACTGTCACCTGAGTGGACAGTAGTAATAGAATGGGTTCTGTCAGGGCCATCTTTCACTGCTGCTTTGGAAATCCTGACAAGAGCTCAGGAGATTTTAAAAAAATTGTGAGAAAGGATGTGAGCTTTCTCCTTAATGAATACCATTTTTCAGCCACAGCTATGGGAAGTTTTTTTTGAGCTTTGGTGAAATGTTAATCAGCTACTCCAGCATCCCTTAGAGATAGTGATTGCAGGCAAAGAGAGTGCTGAGAAACATCCTGACTCACAAAATGAATGCCAGGGTTGTTTGCATTCCTAGCTAGATACATTCCTGACAATGCCAGTTTCCTGGAAGAAGCTTTAGTGTATCTGGTGGTTACTCAGACGTGCCCTGTTAGTGTGGCAGCCAAGGTGAGGAAATAAAATGTTCTGTGGCCAGTGTGCTGCTAGTGCCAGAGAACAGCACCTAGCTGCTTACAGGGGATTGATTGCAAGGCTGAATCAGGGCAAGAACTCGTTGATCAAAAAATAATTGAGAAATGTAAATGGACAAGGCCACTCATCCACAAGGGGCAATTTTTCAACATGGCAGTAAAAGCAGAAATTCTCCAGATCAATTTCTCAGGAAGCATTTCAAACATGTAATTACACACAGAGGATAATTTTAAAAATAGAGTTTTTAACTGTAAAATGCTGCCCAACACTATTGTTAATGCAAATTACCAGCTATGCATTTCAATGTCCAAGTTTAACCAAAGATACAGAAAACATTCATTGCAATCCTGCAAGGTATGAGGTAACACTTGAGAACAGCTACATAGTGGCAGGTGTGTTGCACTGCTGAGCTGTAATAAAAATGCCTCTGGAGCATCAGGGTACTGCTCCCCTTAAGATGCTTTTCATTGTTCACTTGCAAGGACTGCTCGATGCAGTGGTAGCTGTCAATTTGAGATTACTAGATAGTTAATCCAGGGTGTATGCACAGCTCTCAGTCATTTTGTGACTCTAAGCATCCCATTTTTGTTCTGTTTTAGAGATTTTTGTGGGCTTGATCTTGCACAGGAGCAATTGTACATTATCTGGATAACATTTTAATCAGGATATTAATGTTACAGAAATAGATTAGATTAGATAGTGCAATTAAAGGCAACTCTGTCATGTGAAATATGTAGAAAAGTAAAAGGAAACAGGTTGCTGGTTTTTGAGGCAATACATATTAAATGCTGCAGAATGTTAAGATTAATGGTATAACTTTTTTAAAAAACTTCTGTATGAAGGTGGTTTTAGTTGAAAAATGAGGCAGCTGGATTGAAATAACAGCTACCAATATCCCATTAGGGTATAAACTCAGTGGAAAGGAATGACTTCAAAAGAATAATTGCTGGTAATTAGAGCACTAATAGTCATTCTAACAATTAAAACAAGAACAGTGGAAACAAAGTCACCAAGTCAAAATTGTCACAGAATTCTTTGTTCTTTTTGGAGGATAACCAAGTGAGCAGACGTTCAGGTTTTAAGAGACAAAGAGGGCACATACTCTATGCAAGATGCTTTTACTATTCTTATGTTCATAGAAGGAGTGACTGAGGAACCCAAGTTCTCTAATTTTGAGAAGTGGAGAATGTGTATTGAAATTGCTGTTCTTAGCACTTTAAAGCATTTATTAAAAATCCTTTCTGCTGAAAGGGTATTCTCTGTGCTGTTTCTCTCAGAATTCTGGCGCAGAGACCATAGGTTCCCTCAAGAGTTTATGGTATTAGGCTTTTTGAGTTTGTTCTGCACATTGTTCCTTGATTTCCCTGCACCATGATGTATGGGGATATCCATCCCTCAGCCTGCCTGAAAACTGAAGCAAAGCATTTGTTTTTCTTTTCTGTCTTACCTAAATACTTTTATTTCAAATATATCCTCCCTGAATGAACCTCCAATCAATTCCTAATTTTCCTGTTTCTTTAGCCAACAGTCTTTTACTGAGTATTTTAATTTCCTTTGGAAAGTCAAAGTTTCCTTTGGAAACTCAGTTTAGGTATGCATTCAAGAGTCTACAGCATAAATGCTTTTTCATATGTTTTGGCTTTCTCAGAATACCCTTGGATGGGTTCCCTTTTTAACTTCTTTTGTTGGTTGCAAATCTGGTGTGGTTTTTCATTCTGTTTTAAAGAAATGTAAGAATTCATCCTTAGCGGAGCTTGTGAGTTCTTCAGTACACTTGATTTCTCTCAGTGAGAGACATCACAGCAGAATTCATTATCTTACACCCAGCAGAGTTAAAGGAATTTTTAGAACATGAACTTCTAGGATAAGAAGGTAGCAAGTGAGCATAGTTTAAATTTCAGCCAGTTAGTGAGTGTAGTTTAAATTCTACCATGGCTTTTACTAATGACAAAATTATCCTCTACATGCAGGGTTTTCTGCCTGTTTTTACTTCTGTAGTCCAAGTGAGTTAGATCCTATTCAGTGTAGGCAATAACAGGCATGAATTGAACCTCTGTTTAAAAGTTAAAGAAAACAAAGCAAAACAGGGAAACACATGAGAAAGGCAGACATTTAATGAAGTCCTATTGTTTGTTTTTCCAAGAGGGCCTTGAGACCTCATGGAACAGACACAAGGAACAGTTCATACAGCCTTGTTAAACTTCATTGTTGGTCTGAAATATAGAAATGATACTAATCCATTACAAACTCATCTTGAGAAGTTTGATAAAAACCTTTTTCTTCATCTTTTTCTATCCTACACCAACTGCACAAGAGGCAGAACCTTTGCAGCAGTACTTAGCCACTTGGTCCTGCACCTCTCAGCACTTTTCTGGTTGTTTCTGACTTAAGTAGGACAGGACCTTTCCTTTCTCAGCTCCTTGTCAGCTTCAGTCCTGTCACCCAAGGATTGATACATCTGGATGCAGTGTGACTGCAAAAGAATGTGTTCATGTGATGTCTTTAAAGAAAGAGTGCACAACAAATACCTGTTGTCTGTTAAGGATAGTGGCACATCTCTTCCTTTTTCAGGTTGTTATCCTGAGTCACTTAAAAGGAAAATGTTAGTTTGTGCTGTAGAACCCAAATAAGAGGTGAATTAAAAGTGTTTAGTGCCGCAATCAGCTGCGCGTACCTGCAAGTAAAACCTTCTGACAGCCGCTTGTCCCTGCCATATTATTTAGTTTTTAACATCTCGAGTCACAGTCACCAACCTTGAAGTACCATTATGGGAAAACTTAAAGCACTATCCCACATAGATTACATTTCATATCTTAATTCACCTACATATATATTTTCTAAAAATGTCTATGTTCGTTACAGTATACCTGGGAAGCCTTCTCATAATGTACAAATACTTGTTATAATTTATATCAGTATTAACATCATAGAGTCAGTCATTATTATTATGACTCTACCTTGCAGATTTCTTACCAAAATGCTCTGTACTGAACAGTTTTGGGACACACTCAGCATACATTTCAATTTAACATGCAGGCATTTTTAAAAATGCTATTCTCCATTTAGTACCAGGGAAATTTGTCTTCTGAAATAAATAAAGCAAATCCCTCTTTTCTGGCAAACAGCTATACATATCAATTTGCTTATATTTCATGTTTATGTACGATGTAACAAACTCTCAAAGGTCTCCGTTTCATTAGTTTAGGGCCTTTAATATCTTCAGCAAATCAGATGACTGCTGTTTCTCAGTGTGATAGTGTTGCTGACTTTATTGCTTTACAGAGTAAAAAGCTGCTCAGCAGTGTATCTTCATAATACCCACCTCTTGTTTTTTTCTTGAAAGTTGCATCCATTTGTCTTAACATGTGGGCAAGATGTTACCCTAAGAAAAAGCTTTAGTTTGGAGTTGCCCCAATTACCATAACAAGCACCTTTTCTTAAATGCTGAGGTGTTTCCACAAGGGAAAACAATTTGTTAGTAAAAATACAGAGGTTTATTGATTTTAAAAACAGATAGTGTATTCACATCTCAGGTAGAGGGGAGAGAGACAGAAGACAAAAAAAGCACGTGCTTTACCCTTCCCATCTCAGACACAGGAGAGGAAGCCAGAGCACAGATAAAATACTGTTTCACTCAAGGATGGGTTGCCTGCCCTCCTCTCCATTCTTCAAGCCCCCTTTGCTTAAACGTTGGAGTAGAGTCTATCCATAGGGTAGTTGGGAAATGGTGGATTTTTTTTTTTTTTTTTTTTTTTTGTTGTTGTTGTTGTTGTTAACAAAAGACAAGAGAAATTACCTGCTTTTGTGTGCTTCTGTATTTCTGCACTTTGAGATTAACAGGTCTTAACTTCTTGGTTCTTTGTACATCTTTCTGACTGCTGCCCCATTCCCATGCTCCACACATTTGCTCAGGCTTTACAGGGAGATTGGTGATTTTAGATTCTGGCTTCTTTTTTACATACCAAATGAACAGTGACTAAAAAATAAGTGTCCCCGTTATCCTCCTATGTGCAATTCCAAAATGATCCTTTCATATCCATGTGTTCTGTTATTTCTGCACAGAGAAATCATCTGTAGAATGAATGAATGTACATACTGTACATTCTACAGTAGGTAGAAATCCTGTGTTGTTTTATGTATATGCTGGGAGCAGACTCCCTCTAATTGCTTGCTGTTGCAAGCTACAATAAGCTTGTGAGAAAGCACTTAATGTTGTCAGGGCAGTCTTGTGTACAGGTGTGATGGGAAAGATTTTTTCCTCTCCAGAGCAGCAGCATCATGTTACCCCCTGGTGGCTCTACAGAGGAGTAAATGGGAGTGGGTATTTGGAGTAGTACCAGGAACTCACTGCTTGGGCAGTGCCGTGTTCAAACCTGTTGTTTCTGAATGTTAACACGTACTAGTTTTTTCCCCCCATTACTTAAAATTCTTCTAACACTTGCTGGTTGCTTTTCATCTTTATCAAAATATTATGGTTAATGGAGCCTTCTTTTTAAGGCAGAAATACTGCAGTGTCTTTTGAACCCCATCTTACTGTTCACGATCACATGTTTCACTTGTCTCACCGTCTTCTCAGTGAGGGGAAGGAGAAGTGTGCACAGAGGGCTCACTCAGGAGATCAGCTGGTCCAACCTGCTGTTGAAAGCAGAGTGTTATCCATGGCCCCTTTCAAGACACATCTGACTTCACTGTTTGCTTTTTCATTTTATCTGTTAGAAGTAGAACAGAAATGGGAATTGATGGGTCAAATAAAGCAATAGCGTGTTAAACTTACTTACAGAAGAAAGCTGCTTGCTGCGCTTCATGCTGCTGCTAGTCTGTAATACTTCCTCTGTTGTTGGCTGTGTTTATGCCTCATCGTTTACATTCAGCACAGGAATGTATGACCCATCTCTTCCAGTTAAAAATGGAATTTTCTTTAGCCTGGCTTAGGTTTCCTGTTTAGGTGTCAGCTAATGGAAAGGATGTTGTGTTGTGTTTTGTTTAAGAAAAGAAAGAAAAAAATAAAAACATTATGGGTACATACAGACCCAAAGATAATAAATAATAAAGTATTAGATAAATATTATAAAATTATAAAAATAATAAAGTATTTCAGAAATGCTGATACAGAGATTGTGGGGGTGGTGTCCACTGCATCCATTGTAAGATCCATGTGCAGTTATCCATCCTGGCAAATCTTTGTTGTCTTCTGCCCAGACTATACAGCTGTAGGCATCATGCAGGGCTGTGAAATAAGAGCTCCTCAGCAGCAAATTGCTACATGGCTTTCCATGGAAATCTCCTACTGCTGGGATTACTGAGTCACACACAGGAGTCAATATGCTTATGGATGGCATAAACAGTTTTGATTCGCTTTCTACTTTAAATGTCAGTTCTTCCCAGTCTAGGGATTAAATTGCGTTGCAGGTGTCACACATGATTATGCTTTTAATTGTTCACAAAATTACCCTTCTCTTTCAGAAAGACAGAACCTTCCAGAATTATTTGATAGCTGTGGTTTAGTGGCTCATTGGAAAATTAAGCACATAAGTTTTTTTTCTGGAACATTAAAATCTTTGCTGAGGGTTTTTTTTTTTCCTTAGAGCAAGAAAATGTGATGTGTATTCCTTCCTTGCCATTTGATGCTTACTATCTAATGTAAATTATATTCCCAGAGAAATTGAATGACTATTGTGCTGTTAAAAGGGAAGGACTGAATTACTGGAAGCAAAACTGGGAAGCACAGTAAAAGTGTTACAAATCATAGATACTCTATTAAAATATGCCTCCTGCTACATGGCTCACTGGAGTAGGAGCAAGCCAAGCCTGGGAATGGAGACTGTAGCTCTCAGAGCACAAAGTACTCAGGCTGTAGCTGTGATGCTGCGTTCAGCACTGTCAGTGCTGCTGCAGTTCTGTCTCAGAGATGTTTCTTGCTCAGTCTAGGTCTAGCTGTGTTTCCCTTCACTGCTGGTCACAGTGATCTGTAAGGTCCATGGTTTAGTTAATATTTCTCAGTTGCCATGATCACTGTGGAACATTTTATCTGTTATGATGGATCTTTTAAGTGTGGCGCAGAAAAGGAACGAGGTACATCACAAATGTGTTCAGAATGTCACTGGACTTCAAAACCTAATGATAATGATATGTGTTAGATTGTGATTTGAGTTCTGCTGGCACAAAAGTAGGGCAGCAGTGCTGGGGTCTGTCATTCTGTGCTTTGATGTTGGTATAGCAGTGTCTGATCTGGTCCTTTTGTCGTGCATGTCCTGGCTGATAAAGCAGTGTGACAGTGAACAAGGTTTGGGATTAATTGGTTCTTTATTGCTTCCCTGAGTTCTTTTGGTTTCTGTTCTTAGAATTCCTTAGTATTCCATGGGTATATTTGAGTTCAGGTTCTGCTTTAAATGACAGCTTCCTTCCTTTTTTTAAAATTACCATTGCTTGCCAACTTGAATCACACCAGGTTGTTTCCTCTAAAGTGAGCTCAGGGTTGGAATGCAGTTGATGAAGGGAAGTGGACATAAGGAGACATAGTGATAACAGGGAAACTGACTCACAAAAAAAGAAACCTTGGAAAAAAATTCTTTGGAGAATTGAAAAAAAAAATAATACCCTCACTGAGCCTGGCAAGTGGAAGATTGTAATTGTGAGTCTTTTTTTTTTTTTTAAAGATTCTGTGGAGGTTTAAAAAACTGATGCTACCTAATTTCTGGAGAAACCTTGGGACTTACATCCTATTCTTAAAATAGTAACAAAGGAGTCCCTTCATTATATAATCAACAAAATCAGTGTACATGTGTACTGAAGGGAAGTGTGTTGCAGAAGAGAAGTGCTGTGCATCCTCTAGCACATGGACTGGGTGGAAATTGCTGTTTTACTGCACCATTCCTCCACTGTAGCCTAGCAAACAGCAAAAGGGCCTCCAAAGTAATTGCTATACCAGGTACTTCAATTGTTAGGAAATTGGAGCGGTAATATTAATTTAAAATTAGTTTGTTACTCCGAGTGCCTTGTGATCCTGGTCTTCATGAAGTAGTCTGCATAGAATTATAGAAAATAGAAGAAAACCTGATTATTTAGCAAGTTGCACATAAGTCTTGTGGAAAATAGAAGCCTTCCTTTTTGCTGGACATGGTCCAGCATGAAATAGCACATGAGAAATGATCATATGGGCCAGTGTGACTGGGCCTTTGAAATCTGGAATCTGATACAGTGTTAAATCCACCCACAGCAGGAGTCACAATTCCATGTTAGGATACAGCAGAGCATGTCCAGATGAGGGATAAAGAGCTGCTGGGAAGCATCCGGAGTGAGGCCGTGGCAGCCTGGGGCTGCACACAGGTACAGCTGTGTGTCCCTGAGAATGGCTTTGTCACCTGACACCTGCCTCAGGCAGCCCCTGCACCAGAGGAGCTGTGGGGCCCCATCCCAGCAGTCTTGTCCCTTGCTGCAGTGTTCTGGGGTTTCTCTGCTGGGTCATGGCCAGCCCACGTGGGGCAGTATCCTCATTATAGTACAGACACTGAAGCTCACTGGCTGACTGTGCAGTCTTGCAGGGCAGGCACAGGCTTGGCCCCAGTAACTGGTGTCAGAACTGCCTGGGGTGCTGGCATCCATATTTCTCCTGCCTATGTATATTGCATTAATCACATCTCTGCCTGCCTTTTGCCTACTTTATGATCAGTGTGTGGTTTGTGCATGGAGGAAATCAGATCAGCAGATGTCAGCTGTATGTTTGTTGCTGATGTCTTCTCAGAATGGAGGTTGGACCCTTCTGCCCTAGTGAGAAACCAGTCTGGCATCCCACCTGAGCATGGCATGCCATGGCTGGGAGCTTGGCTGGCCCCACAGGGAGGCAATGTCAGATACGCTCTGGAATGCTGTGGATTTGGGAAAGCTGCATTCCAAATGCATAAAGAAAAGGGCATGAGAGTTAATTAACATGCAGCAGTGAAGAACAGACATGAAGAATTGTTTGATGTTTTAGTGAGGGAATGCTAAACACAGCAAAAAAAGGTAAAGCCCCTGAAGTACCTGGGTTGTGTGCTTGAAGTGATGTGAGGTCACACTGGTGCCCTGGATGGATGGGAGTGTGGAGCTCAGTCTGGCTGCTCAGAGGGCAACCAATAAAACATCTGCTTGTTACCTTGGTAAGTGAAGCCAGAAGCAGAACTTACCCAGATTTTAAGCACAGCAATGTCAGTGGAAATTGCTAATTAATTTACCAATGCTGGGGTTTGCAGTTAATCACTTATTGCTGAAATGGAGCTCATCCCCAAGAGAGATGAAGCCTGAAATTGTGTATGCCTAAACTTAGGCTTTTCTTTACACTTGGTGGTTCCATTCCATTAATACAGCCTTGCATCTTCCACCCTCCTCCATCTCATACTGGGCTGCTTGATTTACTCATGCAGTTTATAGGAAACTCACAGGTCAGAAAGCAGGTGACTCACCCTGGTTATCCTTTAACTGCATAAAGGAAGTGATTTTTTCCTGAATGAAAAGATCATCCCATCTGATAGGGTTGCTGCTGTATCATTGGTCTTGTTTCCATGTTTGGGTTATTAAATGGCATATTAAATTGTACCATGCATTTGTAGAACATACTGAGTTTATAACTCAAAGGACTGTTTTCTCCCTCTAAAATTCTCACATTTCTCACCTGGTAGAGTAAAACTGAGGTGAAATTTTAGGTTGGGCTTAGTTCATTAGTAAAAAGCTTTTTTTTTTTTTCTCCTGGTATTTCTCTTCCAGAAAGCTCAGCAGCAAGTATTACCTGCAGCCTGGCTCTTGAGGGGTGGCATGGTTCAGTCCTACTCAGCCAGTGGGATTGCCAGATAGCTCAGGGCTTTGGCAGGCAGCCTCTATCTGGCAGAGTTTGGGTTTAGACTGTGATACATTTCTGCTCCTTTTTGTTTATTCTTGGGTATGTTGATGAGCTCTGAGATTTATCTACTGCCTGGGGAAGAAAAAAGGTTGAGCAGTATTAATTGTTAAAAAATACAGTCCTCCTCAAAGAGAAGGTAAGAGGAACAATTGAAATTCCTGTCAGGGACCATTCAGCAACCCACACAAATAGCTTATCACAAAGATGTAGCATAGCATTCTTTAAGGACTCGTGGTTCTGCATCATAGGCATAGCTATGCATTGTCCTGCCTCACACAGTGGTGTTTCTTTGTATCCTCTTCATTTCTTTTCCTTCCCCTCCTTTTTTCATTTCTTTTCTATTTTCTCTCCTTTTACCTTACAGTTTGTCCTGTGTTGTTTATATGCAGATTCTCTTCTCATGCCTCATGCTAAGGTAGTGTAAGAATTGTGTTTTGTAAAGCCTGAAAACTGACCTCCCCACAGGGTGCCAGTCTGTTTGGAAAAGGGTAACTAATGCATAAATTCTGATTTTTATCTGACCTAAGATAAATACAGTAATCAAATATGTACTCTAAAGGTACTGAACTAGCTCTATCAATACTGTCTCCTGTGCAGCTCAGGATTAACTTCAAATAAGTCCCAGTGTTCATTTGTCTGACCTGTTCTTAGAAATATCCACAGCTAGCAACTGGATGGTGCCTTCAAGCAGTCATTCCCAGTCCATTCCCTTCAGAAAGTTCATCCTTAAATCCACTCCATACATCTCCTTATGGCATCTTAAAGCACTTCATGTCCATCAAGGATGGATGATCTCCTTCTGCTTGTTTCCTGTACACTTAAAGCTTGGGTTTGTTTTGGTCTTTTTTCACGTCATGCTGATGCTTGATCCTGCTGTTGGATCCTGCTCTCCAGCTGTGTCCTTCCTTTGGAAAGTGCAGTGCCCAGCACTTGATACAGTACCTGCAGTGGAGGCTCAGGTCTCAGTTGGAGGGAGGGCATATTTCATAAGGTTTGCTGTCTTTGTGCCTGCAGATGATACTTAAAACAGTCTGGTTGCCTTTGTTTGCAGGAATGTGATGCTGGTGCATCCTCTTTAGCCTGTGCTCCCCTGTAATTCTTAGTGCTTTTCTAGCAAGTATGTATCATGTATGTTTTTCTCTTTGCATTTAAAAAAAAAGTACCCGTATTCTGTTCTGTTGTTGTACATTTTTTACAATCTATTGCCATGGGATAAAAATATTTCTATCAGTGCAAGTTACTGATTAAATTTAGGCTGCTTATGGTTAATTTGTGTTTAGATTTATTAGTTCTTGCTGTTCACTTGCTGTTCAAGTCAGATAATACCGGAGACATGTGAAAGACTAATTTCAGCCCATGCAACCAAGTGAGGTTTTACTGAGTTAAAGTTGGTTGCAGTAATTCAGCTTTGTAGGTACCATAGTTAAAAATAAGAGAAGTGAGTGTTTATGTCCCAAAATGAGCAGTGAGAACCTCCAAAATTCCCTAGTTGTTTAAGCAAGTGCACTCTGATATATTGCAATGACAATAACCAAAGCATTAGAAATTGTGACCTATGAAAAAACACCAAATGTGTTCGTCCTAATTAGCCCAGGGAAGAGAGAACAAAGAGGAGAGAAGATGGGATTGCTGTTTTCATTGATGTAAAATGTTGAACAAGACTGGAGAAAATCTGTATTACATATTCATAGTGGATAGAAACAGAATAAACTCTGACTGCAAGGGGAAGATTCAGTTTGGACATGAAGAAAACCAAATTTCATACAGAAGATTTTGGTCAATTTTCATATGTATTAAGGCTCTTGCGTTCGACTTCGTGCCAGTTTTATCTCTGTCAGTCTGTTAGCATATGACAGAGTTGTGTTGAGTCTTTCCTGTTTCACTGGCCAGAAGAGGCTGTCAGAGCTGCATATTGTGAAAAAAATGTGCAGAGTACTGATCTGAATAACTTTCTCATTTGATGTCTTAGAGGGGACATCTAAGTTCTTCCTTTCACAGAACTTGTTCACAAAACCTTCCCAGATGGAAGAATTAATTTCACAAACAGGAATTTTAGCATCTACAAAAATGTGGTATTCACATTCTCTGAACAGGGAGAGACATAATTCTCTCTCCCAGGATTTTACCTGGGGAAGGTAGTAAGAAAGCTCAGAGAAAAAGCAATTCTTCTCTCTATTCATTACGCCTCTTGTTTGGCACATGTGGAATGTGTTATGGAGATTGTTTACCTGAAGGGATTTCTTAATTGGACACTGGTGATGGTTGTTTTGAAGGATTGGCCAATTGGGAAAAAGCTGTGTCGAAACTGTCAGCAGGAGTCACAGGTTTTTCTTTAGTATGATATAGTATAGTATTAGTATGTAATATAGTATACCTTAATAAAGCAATTGTTAAGCTTTCTGAAATCATTGGAGTCAGAACATGTTATTCCCTGGCTGGGGGACGCCTTTTTACAATGCAGAAGTTCTAAGAAAGTCATGTAATAGATAATTTGTTCAGAAGCTAGACCCAAACTAGTGTTCTTTGAGGGGCATTTGTGGGGGGTTCTGTGTGTTTAATTCTGCTATGCTTGGTGAGCCTTCTTGGTAATGAAAGCTCTCAGTCTCCCAAAGCAGAATGAAATTAGTGATTTCGGACATATAAAGGCTGGTTTGCACAGTGAAGGCCTTAATGGGTTCCTTAATTCCATGTCAGCTGGCACTGATCATTCACTTGAACATTATTGGTTACTGAATGGCTGAGGGTGGGTGGATGTGTGTTCTGGGCATCTGAAGCCTCTCGATAATTAAATGCAGGAATGAAAGTGCTGGAAAGTGATAGACACAGGATTCATGGTTAGGGTAGTTTTATTTCCATTGTCTGAGTGTCTGGGGGGAATACCTTCTAAACCAGAAATTTGTGCTTAACAATTATCAAGTTCTGGGTGGGAATGTGTGGGAAGGATGACAGCAGTGGTACCGGTACTTTTAGAAGCAGGCTGTGCATTGCATTGTGCATTTCTCAGTGAGGCATGGGTTTGTGATGGACAGGCTTACTCTGTGTATCTTTTCTAAAGATGATCTGTTTTACTTGCAGCTCAGATAGTACAGAGGGTCGGTTGAGACTGAAGAGGCTTGAGCTGATGTTGAGGTTGTAGTTAATAATTTCATCTATTGCAGTTTAAGAAATGCACTTATCATTGGCAACCTTTTGCTAAGGAATATATTAATCTATGCAAGGGAATGTTTTTAGTGTGGTCATTTAACATAATTCATGTAACAGAGACAGACCGATTTGGCATGTTAGAAATCTTTGCTGAGGAGGCCACCATTGCTCAGGCTTTATTCATCTGATAAACCTACATTTCTTGTGGATTTCTGAATTGTCTTCTTTTGTCTCTTGTTTCTGGTCCTTTCTGAGCCCTGAAATAATTTTAACACATCAAAATGAGATAGTCACTGCCCTTTTTTACCTTTAATATATTGATGTATTCCAAAAGCAGTTTCTTTCCTGCATTTCATCTGCCTGGAAACAATGGTTTTGTTTTGGCTTTGGGATATACACTCCTCCACAAAAATTGGAGGCTTCTGGAGAGGAAAGGAAGGTTCTGCAGGAAAGCAGACTCTATTATGTGGTTTTAAAGTATAATTTCAACTCCCTGGTTCTTAGAAGTGGATTTATCTTGCCACACCTCACTCCATCCCAGAATGCTGTGTGTTGCTGCCAAGGAACATGGTTGGCTCCTGCCCAGTGTTCTTTGTGCCAAGAGCCCAAGGTCCTTTTCAGCTGGTCTGCTCCCAAGTCAGGCAGCCCCAGCTTGTTTTGTTTGTAGCTTCTGCCTTTTTAGGTGCCAGTATTTGCATTTTCCCTTGGTGAGTTTAGAAGATTGCTGTCAGCCCATTCCTGCAGAGTGCGTCAGTCCATGTGGATGGCAGCCCTACTGCTGAGCCCACTGGCACTGTCCCTGCCTGGTGTCACGTGAGAACATGCTGAGTGTGTGCTCCAGCAGCTCCCACGGCCCTTGTCAGGGATGTCCTGCAGACCTGGCCTTCATACACATACCTGTGACGCTCCTCTTGTTCCCAGGTGGCACAGCCCAGGAAGCACTGCCCTCTGAGCCCTACAGCCAAAGGCTAATGGCCCAGCTTGGTTACAGCACTGGGAGATGATGTGAAGAGCCCTTCTCAGTGACAGTCAGGCCATGACACTCCAGGGATTGATAGGAGGGTGAGCAGCCTCTACTTGGCCAGTTTGTTCCTCTGGCCTTTATTAAAAATGGGAACCATTATGAATTTTTGCAGAGGCAAAATGCAGAGCACCTCTCTGGTTGTCTTTGAGGTTAGCCAGGCTGGCAGTAAAGATGTTTTAGTTTATCTTTAATGCATACAGCTAGGAGAGAGAAAATAAGTTCTAATCTCTTCTCATTTTCAAAGGTTGAGGTGACGTTTAGAAATATGTTTCAAACACAGCTATAAACTGCTCATCTATAAAGCCATATATAATTTGCTTTATGAAGATTACTAGCAAAAGAACAATGGCTTAATTAGTTTTTCACGATCCATTTTTAAACAGCTTAACAAGTATTTCCATTATAAATGAAATGTCTTAATTAGCTTCCCACTAGATGGAGCAAATGTATGTCAACCCAGCAGAGGAGACAGAGAATACATTTTAGGTAGTTGAAGAACAAATCACTTGTATTAAAACCTGCTGTTCTATTCTTGTTAATTATTAGTTTTCTGAGTTTAAAATGGAAGTTTCTAAGCCATATGGTGATTTTTCCTACTTAATAAACATGTATCAGTTGTCGTGGTTCTTGTGGCGTCAAGGAAGGGGCTTGGGTTACAGCAGAGTTGTGTGATTGTAATACCTATGTTTGATCGTATTTTGCTCTTAGGGGTTTGAAATTCTTCTTTAAAAGTTATACCCAAAAAAGTGGTTCCTTGAAATAAAATAACTGAAAAAAAAGTAATAAGGCTTCCAGGTTCCTAAGTGAGTCCTCAGGTAATATGGGGAAGGATTTGCAGCCCTGAAATCTTAGCTTCTTTCCTGGTTGTGCTGTTGGTTTTATAAAACTGTTACCTATCGCGGTTTCAAAGACAGGCACGCGGCAGAGCGCGCTGAGGGTCACATGGCAGCAGCCAAATTCCACTGAGTGCTGTTCTCCTGACACAGCTCTGGGAGCCCATGGCATTTAGGGTCACTGCTGACACAGCTCTGAGAACCCATGGGGTTTGGGGGCACTCCTGATGGGCTGAACCAGTTGCCACCCGACTAACTGGCCAATAGCTGCCTGTGTACCCAATGACCTAAAGTGGCTCCCCAAAGGCCAAGACTGGTTGAGTTATATAATTACTATGTATGTAATTAGATATATAATTATAATTAGGATTATTCATAACCTTGAGGCCTCCAGGCCAGCTGTTAGTCACCACAGTTTGTAAATCTTACCCTGCTCTTATCTTTTGACCCTTTTGGCTACAATACCATTACTAGGTGGGATTTTCAAGCAGCTGTCAAGTTTCCCCCAACTTTTTAGAGTTAACGATGTGTTCAGAGCTTTTGTGCAGCATAACTAGGTCAGTATTTCCTGGAGTAAATCTCTCTCTGAATTGCGGTAGGTATTACGTGAGAGTGGCATACACACAAAGTACTGTTGGGGAAAGGAAAGAGGAAGCGATGAAAACAGGGCTGAAATGCATGTTCCTAGCACAAAAAATGTAGCTTAGGATAGAAAACAGGTGCTAAAACTCTGCCATTTTACTTAGCTGTGCCAACGTCACAGTTTTTTAAATCCTTTAAAAGGATTTTAGAGGGCAGTACTCAGAATTTTCACTTGAACATTTCAGTTATGCTCCTCAGCTCAGATCTTCCCTGTCTGCTGGCTGGTTGTTGAGAAGACTGTTATCTTAATGTATGCCTAGTGAGACCTGGAAGCATGGGAATTGTCACATGGAGTCAGGCTGTTGATCTGCCTTGCTGTCTCTAATGGTGATTAATTTTAACTTTTTTTGGTCTTAATCTCCTGGAGCAGAATGTTCTAAGATTACTTGTGAAATGAGCAAACAAAACCTCCAAGCATCCGGTAACAACAAGGCAACTTTTGTCCCATGCTGTGGGTTCACAGCATTTCTTAGTTTTAAAACATATACTCTTTATCCTATAACATCTTTTATTATTGAAAATAGTTTCATCTTTCAGTGTCAAAAATCACCACTTACAATTGAATTATTTGCTTTCACCAAAGTTCGTATTTTCACTGATCTTAACGGGAATTACAACTTTAATATCTAAAAAAGTATTTTGCAGAATTTTCTCTGTTAATAACAAGAAGTGTTTAGTACCTATATTTGAAAATGAAAATGTGTACAGGCTATGGCAGGATAATGATTTTACTATTGTTTGATGACAAATTCCTTGCCAGTGCTTGGTGACATTACTGCTATCAAAGAAAGAATTCTGCTCTCTGGCTTAATTATCATTTGTTGTTTTTTTTGTTAAAAATATCCCCAGTAATGTGGTATCTTTAGCATAGATATAAAGATACCACTAAAGATACGTTTTAAGAGAACTGCCAAGAACAGGTTTAAAGAATAGACAGGTGATCATCTCTAACAGAGGGGATGGTATTTACCATAGTATTGATATGTCACAATATTGACAAATTAAGAACGTAATATTGTAATTTGACTTTTATGATGTGGGGTTTATTGTTCTCAACACTCAACTGCTTTTAGCAAAACCTTGATAAGTACTTTAAATGACTAGATAGCAACAATTATGTGAGGCTCTTACTCAGCTAGTCAGAAAAGAGAAACAATGCTTGTGGTTTCTTGTTCTCTTTCTAGTGCATCAAAATTTGCTCTAGCAGTGTGTCATCTGGCAGAATTAAGTGTGAGATAATGGTGGTGTTGTGACTAATACACAAAAATATCACTCAGTAGCTAAATATTTGCAGAACATGATATTTTTGCATTTGTGATTCGTGTACTGTGGTTTGTTACACTGAGTGATGTGCAGCCTGACAGGATGAAATGTTCAAAATCTGGGCATTAGGCAAATGTCCACAGTAGAATAGATAATCTCTATAAACCATTGTGTGCTCACTGAAGGACATAATAGACAAACTCTCATCCTCCTGGAGTGCATGCAAGCATTTCTGCTGCTGCTGTGGGATTTACATAGCACAAACTGCATTTGCAGTAGTAAAATAAAGACATCACTTATCAGCTTAGCTCCTGTCAAGGTGTTAGTCTACTCTGCATTTTAGTATTGATCTGTGAAAAAGAATGACTGATGGAGCTGTTGAAACCAAGCTGAGATAAAGTGTAAGAGCATATAATGACAGTGTGAAGGTCAGCATTTAATTGAATGTTAGGTAAGAGGAGATAGCCTCCTTTCACACCATGATGCCTTGCCCATTTAACTTGTGTATCTTGAGATTTTAGACCTGGCTCTGCATTATGTTCTAGCAGCTGAGACCCTTTATTGGCAGGATTGACGGTTCCATGGGTTGTATGTGACCTTTACAAGCAAATGATAATAGATAAAGTTCTTTGGATAATCACTTTTGAGGAAGGTTTTCATAAAAAACTCCAACTTGGTGTTGGAGAAGATGCTATGAAACTTAGTAAAACAAATTGTTCTACAAAGCTTGGATTAAAAACCAGAGAAATCAAAAAGCCCATTTGCAACCAGTTTAGAAAAACTGGCAGAGATCTAAAGACTAGGACCAGACCTTGGTTTTATTAATTACTCTCTTTAAAATCCTTGTAGGAAAGCAAATTAAAAGGTTTTCATTTCATAGATGTAAAGGTAATTCATATCCTGAAATCACCTGGGTGCAATAATAATGACTTGCTGTTGTGGCTTGGAGTTGAGTACCAGCAAGGTGTCAAATTCATCAATATTAGACTTTGCTATAAATATGACTTTTGAGTCCTCAGCCTGAGTCTTCAGTAGCAAACCCACTGAGAATGCAGATTTATTAAAATCATTGAAGTGTGAGGAGTACATGCTACTTGTGTAGCTTGTCAGCCACATTAGTGGAATTACAGCCTAGAATGGATGTGTAGTAATGTACTTGAATGTGTTTTTGTCAGAATCAGCAAAGGCTTTTTACAAAGGACCGAAATCTCTTGCAGCCCTGGGCCAGGTGTGGGGGTAGGTGTCCTGCATGCCCCCAAGCCTCACTCTTACTGCCAGCTGCTCCATCACCTTGTTTGTCCTATAGGCTGCTCAGACTTCATCTTGGAATGAATTTCTCCCCTTCTCCAGCACTTCCAGGAGAAACTTCAAAAGTTCTGCTCCTGTGGCCACTGGAAACCTGATTTTTCTCTGTTCAAATTTGTTTCTAAACTCCATTTAACGCTGTGTTACACACAAGTCTGTGGGTTCTTGCTGACTAGAGCCTTGTGCTTCATTTTACCCCTCAGCATTCTTCCTTAACTTTACTGGAAATTCCATACTTTGTATGTCTCACAGTGAATTTGCCATTTATGTCTTGTATTCATTGCGTCACTGAGTACAGTACTCAAATCTCTCCCTCTCCTGTCACTTGCAGTTGATAACATGCCTGTTAGGAGTCTTAAACAATACTCTCAGCTTTCTTCCATCTTCTCACTCCAGTCCTCCAGCTGTGCTGTTCTCCCTGTGCACAATTTCTGTTTATTGATGCTAGCGCACGATTTTGTGTTGCAAGCGCTCACGTTCATACCAGTTCAACATGCGGTCATCAGACATTCCTTTTGAATAGCCATGTGTTGGCCCATGGAATATTCATATAAGCAGATACAGGTGTGTCGCAGGTATTTAATAGTGGATCATGAGAGCAACATGAAAAAAACCACAGATTTTGCTTTGAATTGCAAAGAGCTTTGAATAAAAGAGATTCCAAGGAGAGAAAACAATTGAGTAACTACTTCTGTTGTTCTCATTATTACAGTGGGAAGTTTTTTCAGTTTCTGATGTGTCTGAAAATGACAATAGTTTATGGTTTGTGATTTAAGGTTTGATAAATCAACAGCTTCCCTCTGCTTGTTTGTTTTGTTTTTCTGAATTCTGTGGTACCAACAGTCCAAGATGTGGCAGATGTGGGCTTTGGAGAGAATGACTTGGGAAGAGCTTGATGAGAGTGCAACTCTCTGGCTGGGAGAGGAGGTTTTCTGCAGGAAACTCCTCATCCCAGCCACAAACAGGTTTTACTAACATGAAAAGGGCATAGGCAATTTAAAACCAAATAGGTTTCTGACAGCATTTAGCCCACGAGGGCTTCGGGTGAGCAGCACTTAGACCCTGAGTCAATGTTCTGCGTATGATAAAGAATTGGAGAGGGAATCCCTGTTGCAGTGCAGCTGGAAGGAGATCTCTGCTCTATGATTTGCAGTTTGTAAAGTGCCAGATCAGATTAATGCAATGATGATTTCATCTCTGAAAAGCTTACCTGAGACTGCCGTTGAGAGGTGTCTTATCCTACTGTCCTTTTGCTGACCTCTTTGCTGATGTTTCCATGTGGAGGCTGGTAATATTTCCATAGCTTGACTTCACAGAAAAATGGTGTCAGTGGAATTCTACAAAATTCTCTTGATGGCTCTAAAATAACCATTTTGTAAATATATACAGTTTGTTGTGGGGTAACAATGGCATGAAGCTCTTAAACACATTACCTAAAATTCACCTATGTATAATGTGACTGTCTTGAAGTTATTAACCATTTTGCCCTGTCACAACATTTTGAATTCCACATTTTATAGAAGAAAGAAACCCTATATTGGAAGCGTGGGATTCTCAAGTACCTGTTCACCCAGGAAGAAATGGTGCTCTGCTGCCATTAATCCAACTTTATGATCACTGGGAGGAAAAGTTCCAAACTAGATTTATCGAAACCCAAGAATTGCAATGTGGTATTTAAAATTGTAATTATAACCCAAGTATAGTTTAAATTTAAAAACTTAAATCAAGGCTCTTACCTGCCTGAGGGAGTCAGTGTAATCCTGAGAAGCTGAAGTTACTCGTTATAATATCCTTTGTGTTATTGGTCCTCTAATAAGAGTGTCCCTAAGTGTTTCAATTAAAATGAGTTTGTGATAGTTTTTTTTTTATTGCAGGGATATCCATCACCACCAAAATTTCATTTTGCTTTCATACTACAGCTTTTTCTAACAACTTTTGTATGGTAACAGCCTTTGGCTACTGTGGAATTCTTACTAGGTCTAATTCCAGTAACTGAGACTTCATAACAGTGTTAGTCTTTGCCTGAAAAGATGATGTTCCTTTCCCCCACTTTGGCAGTGTAGTTTTATGCTTTGTCGCAGAAATTGATTGCCTGTTTTCTTGAAGAAGTTTAGGTGTATTTGTCACCCTCAGCGTTCTATTTCTGCCAACTTGTGCACCAGCACTGAGTTATTTCTTGCAGTGTTATCTCATAGAAATGATGATTTTCTTCAGTGAGTGAAATTGTCTGTGTGCTGCTATAGTGATGGAGTGCTATTTGAGCCTTGTTTCAAGGCGGCTGTTGAATTCTGTGGTTTATGTACCACCCTCTGACCACAGAGGTTCTTTCTGAAAGGATGCAAATGCATGCAGGTGAATTTTTTCAGGTTAATGCAGTGCCATTACAGTGCTATGGACCCAGAAATAAAATGACAGAACCCTGCAGTGTCCCTCTCAACAGATCTTTGTATATGCCTTGACAGTAAAAACATGAAGGTGAGAATATACAGAAATTTTGGATTAAAAACATTATATTTGACTTGATTGAAAATTGGGTTAAAGTAACGGCTGAGTTTCTTTCTGCCTGTCTTCTACTACGGTTATCTGATAGTCTTGGTCTTGTCATGTTTCTCTTGGAATGTCAGGCTTTTGGGGGACTCAGAACATCAGGATTTCCCTCTAATTGGAGCTCTAGATGTCAAGGTGGTGGTAGATCTGTCACGAGCTTTGTAAAACTTGGTTCTGTATATTTTGGCTTCCTAAAAGTGTGAATTTACTTGATAAAAGAAAGTTTCTTGAGTGCCCTATTGTGTTGGCAGAACCAATACTATTTTTTAAGTGGTTTGTAATCTCAAAAACCTTGTATGCTTCATTGTGCAGTGTTTTGCTGATAGAAGAAACTTGTTTTTAATGTTTTATTTATAAATAAATGTCCTTTATAAAGTCATGTTCAGTGTGGTTTTTTGCTATGTTATTTATGATAAAATTCAGAACTTCTGCGGGAAACCCCTTTTCTTTTAATGATATTTTGGTAGAAGGGAAAGCAGTAAATAAATCTGAAGATCTGGATTATATAGAAAAAATCTTGTTATAAATGGAACAGAATCACAGAATCAACTGGCAGTTTGTGTAACTAGAAGGAACAGACAGGGGCATATTAAATAATGCCATGTATAAGAATAGCAAATTAAGGACACTTATTTTTTCTGGTAGTGCAGGAACTTGTGCTGCTTAATAGAACTGGTAAGTGACATGTTCCCAATCCATTCTTGTCATGTAAAGGTTTCTTGTTAGACACCTTTGCTGGCAGCAACAACACCAATTTAAAGACAGGGTTTAGTAACAGCTCGAACAGGACTACATGGTGTTTGTCAGACCTTACCTCAGACCATATAGATGTTTGACATGAGCATCCGAGTTCCCCAGTCTGACAGACAATAAACTAACCCTTTCCTGCCTTTTCCCCAGACGCCCAAGGAGCTGGAGGATGTGTCTGACCTCGAGGAGGAGCACGATGCACGCAGCCGTACCAGTGTCCAGACCGAGGGGAAGACTGACCGGGTATGTGAGACCCAGGGCATGGAGGAGCGCTGTGAGCAGGGGAAATGCTGCTGTGCTCTCTGCCTATGAAGTCACTTCACAGTTGAAGTGCTCTTACTGGCAAAACACAAATAGTAGTATGTAGATACTTAGTATCAAAATATAATAAGAAAAGATCCACTAAAGCTTTCCAAGATCGCATTCTCCTGCATGGCCGTCTACTTCTCAGCTAAACTGGAGTACTTCTTTAAAGGGAATGCTTTTCTTTGAAAAGAAAACCATAAATAACACATACTTGAGAGGGCACGAAGCAAGAAGTAGATGCTGAAGACAGTGGCAGGTCAAGAGCTGGCTGTCAGCAATCAGAGACACAGACTAGTGCTGTGGGGAACTGTCTCTGGGATGTGCTTCTCCTTGTGAGGTAGAAGGGACTGTTACACACAGAATGTTCTTAATACAGCTAAAACCCCCCAGTATTTTAACATTATAGTATGGGCATTTCTGTTTTCCTCCCATTTCTCTCTAAAGTAATACAGTTACTGTAAATGTTTCTTTTTGTGGCATCTAGATAGAGGTCATGGCTTAAAGCCTGATTCTATAGTTTAGAAACAATTTTCCTAGATTTCAGGTCCTGAAATTTATGTGGCCCCCCCCTATTGGGGCCATAAATGGCACATCACCCCCCAAAAGCAGTAGAAAATTACAGCTTTGAGTAAATTATATATGTATGCACTCAGGCTGGAGTACCATATTGACAGACACCTGCACATACTTTTTTAAAAAAAGATGTCTTAACAAATCTGTTTGCTTCTGCAGCAGCAAACAAGAAGTTTGTTTGCTAAAATCAATGATTTAAGGCCTCTTTTTTTGGAGTGCTCTTTGATATTGGTATTTGAAGATTTATACCCAGAAGTTGTTAAGCAATATGAGGGATCTGTGTAGGGAAGATAGATGTTAAGCTTTGGGCAATGTGTGGTTTTGTGTGGTGCAGCAGCTTTTTGTCCTATTGGAAGGCTGTTGTGTGCAGTGTTGACACCAGGAATGGCTGTGTTCCAGGTGTCCTTTGCCAAGATTGCAGAGCAGCCTTTTTTCCTCCTTGAGTTCTTTCTCTTGGGCATTTCAGCTCTAATAATTTAGGGTTTTTTTATACATATCTAGCTCCATATTCATTCTGTGTAGGAGCACTCTTGATTCCTCTTGCTTTGTCTAGAGTGTTGTAATTTCTTCGATGTCACATCTCTCACTGCTCCATCAGGGAATTGGTGCCTTTTTTCTTTCTGTTATTATCACAACATATAAAACCAGATGTGATGTGTGTATGCCACTTGTAACAAAGGCTACATCTTAACTAGCAAATCTTGTTTCCCTTATGTATGAAAAAGTCATGTATTATTAATCATACCTTCAGACTCTATCTCCATAAAGAGAGAGAGCAGAGATTAGTGGTGAGATAGTAGGACTGAGAGTTGACCTCGTATTTATCTTCCTCACTCATCTTGAAAATGTTACTTCATTGATCTTTTTCTCTTGGATAATTTCCTATTTCTGAGATGAATATGATAGTGCCTGTGGCGCCATCCTATGCTGGGGGATACAGGTCAACTTGGGCAGTGTGCTGTGAGATTTTGGGGTACTTAAGCTGGATAAAAATACTGATGATTATTTGTAGGGTGATTTTACATCCTTGAAGAAGAGGTTCCTTAGGATCAAACCCGTAGCTACTATAGAAGCAGGTACTGCTCATGGATCTGAGGACTAATGCAGTTTTTCCCAGCTGAAAGTTAGCTCTTCCTCTGGTGGCTGTTTGTAATTTGTGTAGGCAGCTCTGAAACCTTATCAGAGACTAATTTACACCATCATGATCAATGTAATCCACTGAGGGAAGTAGTGGCTTGTTATCATGGGATTCTGTGTTGAAGAGAGGGGTGAGTAAGATTTTACCCAGTTCGTTTTCAACTTAGATGAAAATGTACATGTTAATGATCAGGAAAAATTACTGTATTTGAAGTTACTAAATTAGTGATGAGAACAACTTAGCTTAATTTCAAAATTGCTGCTGCAGGTTAAGGTGATCATATTGAAGAAGAGGTAAAATGTTTTACCTCACAATCCACTTAGGGGTGGCAAGAGCAGAACTCTTTCAGGCAGTCACACACCCACATTATTTTTCTCAGAGTTCTGCAGACGGTTTTGTGAATGCACGGACAAAAATGTCAGAGATTAAGATAATTTTTTATTCAGTTTTGTTGCACACTGTGTTTGTGCAACAATTCTTGGCTGATAAAAAGTTGACTCAGTGTGTTTTGTGAATGAGAAAATCCAGGCTAAGTTATTTGTTGTATTTGTATTGCATTTTAAATACAGTGATTAATTATATAGCTCCAAAAATCTACTAAATCTAAGAGGAAAGCCTGGATAAAACAGCAAAGACCAAGAATAACTGTTGATACTTGCATAAAAAGTAGTTAGAAGGGAAGCTAGGTTTGCCATCAGATTAATTAGCAATTTTTATTCAAGTAGCAAATACTGTACATCTAAGTTCCTAGGTTAAATGAAATGCTGATGTATGTTGACAGGAAGCATGTGCTATTTTGTTAATAAAAAAGCCAATTTCAGAATATTTTTTTAGTTTAATTTTTATCAAAGCCCTACACAAACATGAAATACTGGTTAGAATTCAAGCATAATGAAAATAACTACTGTAATTTTGAGTAGGTTCTATGAATAGTAATTTTGACACTTGATACAAAGCAAAAGATTCCCTGTCAGGAGTCATGATCTATCAAAAGCATTTAATTTTCTTGCCAATTTTTGACCCAATAAAATTTTTCTTCTGTAAAGAGAAACAGATTAAGTTACTGAAATACTCAAGGTTGTTGCAGTATATTATATACTGCTACAAAATAGAGCTGGAAAGAACCTCAAGAATTTGGCTAATCCAGCCATTTGGCCCAGGGCAGAATAAATACACTTCTTGACACGCACATATATATGAACAATTCCATTGCTCTCTCTACTTACCTCATTACTGGAATTGATGGTATAAGGATTTTGTCCTTGTACCTCATATGTTGCAATTAACATATTAGCACTCATCTGCAGTGGACAACAGAGAGTGAGGTTCCTTTCTGTATGTAGTTTTTTTTATGTACTTGTGCATCCTTTTTCTATGGCCTCTTTTGGAGACTCTAGGTTGAATAACTCCAGTAACCTTGATTTACTCTTCAGGGTGGAGTTTCCTGTATGTTGTTTTATTCTCTCTCTCCTCTGGGTGCTCTGCAGCTGGTTAATGAATTCTTGAGTTTTGTGTCCAGATTATTTATATTGCAAAATGTGTGAAGCCACTTGTGATCTCAACAGCACAAGTGAGAGGTTTGCATTATTTTCTGCTGTGTGCATAGTTCAGAAGGAGCTTTGTAGGAAGTTTGCCTTTTTGCCATGAGCACAACCTTTTATCAGCCACAAATTCCCAACCACACAGCTGCCCATGGCTGGTTCTGTCTCAGTTCTGTGTGTGTGCTGGTGATTTTTCTTAAGGGTAAACCCTGTCATTGTCTCAGCTGCAGTACACCCTGTGATGTTTCCAGATCAGTTCTTGAGTTCACTTTGAGTTGTAAACCAGGTCTCTTCCATTGTGAGTATGTTGTGTGGACTCTTGGTTCTGTGGAAACACTGACTAATGCAGCTCCCTTCACAACTTTTCCTGATGGATCCCCTTGGCTCAGTGTGTGTTCTTGAGAAGTGCTCTGCAAGCAGTTTTCTAACCAATATTACATCCACCCACTGGAGATTACATCTAGACTTTATTTCTCCAGGTTGTTTGTAAGGATGACATGAGAGCCAGTGGCAAAGCTCTGGTGAAGCCCAGACTTAGGACATGATGCTTTTTTATCTATAGGCCTAGGGCCCCAGGACAAAGAGAAGTTACATTTCATATGCCATCATCTAAGCCAACCTTCTTTGTGAAGGCTGATGCAAAAATGGCATTAAACACTTCGTTTACTATCGCCAATAGTTTTACCTCTTTATCTGCTTTATCCAATTATATTGTGTCTAAAAATACAGCAGAACTGTCATGGCAGAACAAAGGAGGCACTCTCTGAACTTGTTTAAGGAATGTTGCACTTGAACAGGCTTGCTGCAATTCTTGAAACTGGGAGAAGGCAGCTGGTGACAGCAGGTAGTAAAGTATTGAAAGAAACACAGCTTCTCACCTCTGTCAGTATCACGCACCCAACACAGTTCATCTCTGGGGATGTGTATTCACCTCAGCTGTGAATAGTGAATATCCAACATCACCTCTGTCACCTCTTCATCCAAACTCACAAAGTGATTTTCCCTCAGTAGGAAAAGTAGCAGTAAAAGGTACTGGACACATCTTACTAATTTTAACAGTCCCTTTTGATTCAGTGGCATCTCTGTGAATTCACTTAGGAACACACTGGCATTCAAACAGAATCAGACTTGGGAATGATTTGGCTTGGAACGGACCTCAGAGATCACCTAGTTCCACAGCAGGGATGCCACTCACCAGCTCAGGTTGCTCAGGGCTCAGCTCACATGTGTATTTTATGACAATGGTCTGCAAAGTTTGTTCAAGAAAAAAAAAACAGGTAAAAGTCATGATTGGAACTGTTATGAAACAGCATGATTGAAATATATTGCTGTGTTTTGAGTGATTTGCAAGGATCCTGTTCTTTTTCACCAAATGTTCAGCTGACTGCAGCAGGAGAGCAGGAACAGACCAGAGGGTGGCTTCTGGCTGCTGAGGTTCTAGTAGAATGAAAGCTTCAGTTCTCAAGACAAAGTAGGGACACAAATCCATCCCTCTGGGATCTCTGACATTATCTTGTAACTACAGTATGTGAAAAGCAGGTTTTTTTGTGTTCTTGCTTGTAAAAGCTCTGAGAAGTTTTTCATGTGCTCATTTGGGAAATGGAGGTTTGTTTCATTGCAACCTACAAAATTGCAGAAAAACAATATTTTCCTCTTTTCTTCTCTGTAGTTACATGACATATTGCAGCCTACAAAGCTGGAAATGTTGAATAACTTTCAAGGGAGATTCTTTGATTTTGCTTGAATGTATTGTGCTGCTTTCTGCTGTCTTTCTTTCCTTCCCGGTCCCTGTAAGTGGTAAGAATGGTGCTGGTGCAGATCTGGCCAGTCACTTGGTTTTAGGGGTCAGGAAAGAAAAAAATGTATGCCAATCTGAGATTTTAAGAGCATAATCAAAGTTTATGTGAAAGTCAAATCCTTGGAGAGCAGCTGGAGACAAAGGTAGGCAAAAGATCAGTTCTTTGGGTTGGGATGTCATTGGCCAGCAATGTACCAGGGAGAGAAGAGTCAAATCTTCCCCACTTAGTTACCCGCCATGTGTCCTTACATGGCCTTCAAAGTTCAGTTTTCATTGGTGGAGAACTGACTGAAATATGGAAAGGTAATGAAAGGAATCACCAGTCTCACAGGCTCAGTCAGGTTGCAAATGGGACAACTCAGCACAAACTCCAGTGTTGAAGTCTCCAGCTACCAGGGACAAACAGCCTTCAGAAAAGTTAAGTCAGGGAAATTTAAGAAAAAAAATCCATTTTTATTTTTAATAGAAGGAAGGGAATATCACAGCTATAACATCTCCTCTCACCTAGTCCTAACTCTGTTTTCGGCTACTGTAATAATAACATTTTGTCTTAGAGGTAGTGAAAAAATAATTTTCTCTTGCTTGACAGAATAAACCTGCACTCATGTAATAGTCATCCAATTTAGATCTTTATTTCACAATTACTGTTATGTTGCTTATTTTGACACAAAGTTAAATCTGTGCTTAAAAGGCTCTCTATACAATTGGTTTTTTTTTATTGGACATGGTTTTAAAGCAGGATGAGGGAAAGGAGAGAAAGGAAATTATAATCAGAATTATAATTTCCTTTGCCCTTTGTTCCAGTGGATAATGTCTCTTCCACCTGAAGCTCATTATTGTTGGCAGATAGCAGGATGCTGTATGTCACAGTTCTCTCATTAAAATGTCATCTTACTTTAGGTTTTGAGATCCAGGCCTGTGATCTTGAACTCAAAGCAGTGTTGAAGCTGGGGACTAGGAAGTAGCATAGACATCCACCCATCAGCAAACATATGTGAGATCATGAAAGTTCTCTTCCCTCTGTAGGCCATTTCGGGATTTTTTAACAATATGGGAGAAGTAGCCTCAAAATAGTTGTGTTTTCTAATTCTGTGACTGTAGGGTAATTTTGACCACAGTCAGATGGTTCCTTCCACTCTTAACAGTTCTGTGATTCTGTGTGTGACTGCAATTACAGGTATATGCTGGGAAACCTGTAATTTTCAGTAATTTGTCTAAGTGAGAAAGCTAACCCTGTGACAGTGATTCTAGCGTAAATAAAATCTCTTAAAAGGCATGGCTTGAAAAACATACACATTATGTATAAAACTGATTACCCATTCTATTAATTAGAAGCAATTCGGCCATGGCCTTAACTTTCCATTCTGTTGGTGGTAGACAATGTTTTCTAAACAAGAATGAATCACAAAAATATTTCTTGTGTAATTATAGAGTAATGACAGTGTGTTAATAATTGCTGTGAGTTCCTGGTAGCCTGAAGGGAAGGTGTGAGATAACCAGCTTGGCAACAGAGCCATCAGGACCAGCGTGGTTCCTCTCTTCTGGGGTAGGAGGTAAAATGAAGGGCCAGGATCTCCATGTGGCCATGTAATATCCTAGCCCCTGGCTGCCTCCTGGCCTGTTTCTGACACAGGAGGGCTGTCTGACCTGTGGCTGCAGCAGGCTGGTCATCTTGATCTTGAAGAACATGAGCAAGCAAACACAAGCAAAAACCAAGCAAGCAAAAACATTTCTCTGACCATGCTACATTTTCAGGATCTTTTGGTAATCTTACTCACATTCCGATTTCTTATGTGTTCATTCATATATTCATCTTCTGCAAAGACAGAAGATGCGTATTGGAACAATTAAATCTTTTTCAGTTCCTAGAATACAGAACCTTCTCAGAAGAGAGAAGAAGCATACCTGAGTGTTTCAGGACAATTAACCCTTTTCATTGATTATTTTGTACCTGAATCAATACTTAATTTTGTAACTTTTACATGTATCATACTTAAAACTACTTAGGCTCCTTAGCCCTAAGAAATAGGAACATTTTTCAGTCAGTATTTCATAAAGGCTGTTTGGACAAATTTGTTCTCCTCTGTCTCACTATGTTAAAATGAATGATTTCAGAAATACCACTATCCCTATTACACTGAGATTATTTATTTGGCCCAACCCAGTGACAATATACACATTTTGAAATTTAGAAGTGCTTGAACTCAAACATTCGGCTCAGGCCATAGTGTGTTTAAACTATGAATTTATTAATGTGCAGAGGTTTTGTTTAAAAAAATAAAATACTTTGACATAGATGTTTTACAAATCAAATTACTCTGTTTTAGGCCAAGATGACTCAACTGCCAGAAGCTGAAAAGGAAAAGATAGCTGAGCAAGTGGCTGACTTCAAAAAAGTCAAGAGTAAGCTTGATGCAGAGATTGAAATCTGGGATGATACCAGCAATGACATAATTGTTCTGGCCAAGAGGATGTGTGTGATTATGATGGAGATGACTGACTTCACAAGGTAATTACGTAAAAAGAGGTTATTGGATATTTAGAAATGCTGGAGGCCATTGTCACTCTGTTAGAGCAGCTAATGCAGAGTTTAATGTCAGCTCACAGCATCTCTGCAAAGTTGAGTGGCTCAGCTAATGCAACACATCGGGTAGGACCACTGAAGTGTTGGGGGATTTAATGTCTTGAACTATGCTTATCCCTAATTTTTTTGCCTTTGTCCTCTCTTCTTGATTTGTTGGTAGGGGTTTTGCACATATATTAGCACTCTTTTTGTGCTCTCAGTGAAAGGGAAAAAGTAACAGAATCTTGATTTTAAGCTGTGGGTTTCTCATCTATTGTTCTGTCTACTTGTATCAGAGCATGCTGTCAAGCATGAAACGCTCTGTACAGAGCCCATGTGTGACAGTACACATTCAGACTCATACATATTTTATATCCCATTATTGCTATTGCTTTCAAGAGAACTCTTGTGCTGCTAGATGTAGTTTAAAGAATGAAGAGTACCAGAGCAGATAGCTCTCAAAGCTGGTATTTCTTTCTGCTGCCAGTGTGTGTTTGATGATGGCCTTACAACAGGAAACAAATTTAAGTGCAGGAGCTCTTTCTGCCATGCTCTGAATTAAATGATGTGTAAATCTCATCAAATTGATTATAACAAAGGAACATATTGGTGGTGTCTGCACTTGCTTTCCCCCCCAGTCTAGTTAGCAGTAAAATAGTTGCTGACAGGTGAAGTCTTTACACACAGCCACGCTTGCAGGACACTTACTGCCTCATGAAATCAGTCCTTTCGTGCAGGAGACAAAGAACATTCTCTTTGTATCTTTGTAGTTGTCAATGAGCAGGGTTGCATTGAGCTGAACCAGCTGGGACAGAAGTCTGGCAAAAGGAAGATTTGTATCTGAGTAATAGGTGAACTCTTGTGCGTCTTCCTCTTATTGTTGCTTATCAAAGGTGGCAGTTTGTGCTGAGAAGCACAGCTGGCTCTTCATTTCCTACTCTGGGGACAGATTATAGAATTGTTTAGGTTGGAAAAGATCCTTAAGGTCATTGAGTCCATCCATTAACCCACATCCACCATGTTCATTTGCTAAACCATGTCCCAAAGTCCACATCCATATGTTTTTGAACTCTTCCAGGGATGGGCATTCCATCACTTCCCTGGACAGCCTGTTCCAATGCTGGACTACCCTTTCAGTGGAGAAATTTTCCTTAATATCTAACACAAACCTCCCCTTGGTGCAACTTGAAGTTATTCCCTTATCCTGTCATTTGTCCCCTGAGAGCAGAGCCCTACCCTTCCCCTGGCTGCACCCTCCTGTCAGGGAGTTATGCAGAGCCAGAAGATCCCCCCTAAGCCTCCTTTTCTCCAGGCTGAGCCCCCCAGCTCCCTGAGCTGCTCCAGACCTTCCCCCAGCTCCTTTGCCCTTCTTTGGACACCCAGGGCGTGAATATTGCAGAACGCATAGCAAAAACCAGCTCACCTTAGGGTCTGAGCTCGCCACTCTGTAACTCCCAAGCTCTTGAACATGGAAGAAATAAAAGATCCTGACATTTTGTATTTGTTACATCCAACGCTACTCAGAAAAATAGTAAATTTCTGTACTTGAGTAGCTCGTTACATAAGCTGATTGCTGTTGTTCTTCATATGGTACTACCTTGCATTCATTGCAATTACCTTGCATTCATTGTTATTTAATCTCAGTGAGTGGTTTTCAAAGTTTTGGGTTTTTTGCTCTGTCTTCTGTATAAGTAAATGGCAAGAAATGGCCTGATCTGCTATAACAATTTTCATAATATTTTAATGGAAATACTCTAGTTTCTCTCCTGATTGGCTAAAAATGTACAAAATCACAGGGTTGCATTTGGTTTGTTGTGTTTTTCCCTAAGCTTTATGTTAAAATGGAGCAGGATCTTTGTTTTCTATTGCCAAAGCAGACCTGCGATTAAAAAGATATTTGCCTATAAACATACCTGAGTCCCTTTTGCTCATATAAGGGAATGTGTATCTAATTCAAGCAGTGCTTTGGATCACAGCACTGGAACTTGTAATTCCTTTTGAGAAAGGAGCAAGGAAGGGTCAATGATTTAAGCATAAAGGGAGCTCTGCTATTGCAGAGCTTTGAGAATAGTTTTGCTGTTTGAGCCCTGTGCACCAGGAGAAAGTTCCTTCAAATAGAGAACTGCAGGATGTCTCTACAGGATTTTCACAGCACTTTGATGATAAGAAAGTTACAACTAGGGCTCAGGTAAGATTGGGACACCAGGACAGCAGAGCTTGCTGCTGTGTTGGAGGTGATTCTGTAGATGCACCACAGAGACACCAGTGTTTGTAATTGGCCTAGCTGGGCTGTTCAACAGTCTGTCCTGACAACATGCTGCTCATGGATTCAGGATTCGCAGTGCCTTTTGAATGCTCTGGGACAATCCCTCTCACTTTTCTCTGGTGTAAAGAGTAAATGAGAATCACTGGGCTTTTAACCCCTTACCCATTCTGTAGATTGTTAGATTCCAAATGGGGCCATATGAACACTTTCTTTAAACAAAAGAGTGCAGCTCTCAGCAAACTGTTCAGAAAATGTTTCATATTTGTTCTTGCTACTTGACATTTGTTTCTAAAATGGCATCAATATTGGAGTTAATATGAGCAATACAGTGAAAATAGCAAAACAAATTAACAAGACTAGAAAAAATAAATCTAGCGAAGTCATCCTCCAAAAGCTGTCCCCCTTTATCCTTGTAGTTAGACTAAATGTAATTCTCTAGTACTTCAAGGATTGCAGCTTGGCTAAACTTTTCTCTCTTTAGTACTCCTGGTTCCCACCAAATGCAGCTGCCTTGTCGAGCAGGGCTCCTCACCTGGTAATAGCCACAGTCTTAATTCACAGCCTTCATTCATCTTCTAATCTTTGCTTGGGAAAGCAAAATTGAGGTGGCAGTTCTGTAGTTACTGGACTCGAAGAGACCATGAGACACACAGATGACAAAGAAAGAGGACAGAAGAGAGTTCTATTCCTAGTCAACTCATCCATGAAACTCCTCACCATAACTCACTATTTTATTTACTTTTCCTGGTGCCCCTTCCCACTTCAGAGTTACGTGTGATGCTCCCATTTCCCATCCAGCAGCCAGACGCTTTTTAAATTTTGTGGAGCTTTTTCGTTGCATCCTGAAATTTGCTGCCTTCATTGCCTTCTTCTGGCCCTTCCAGCCCTCAGATTTGTGTCAGCTCCATCCAGCTCTTCTCACCCATGTGGAAGTCCCATGTCCCAGCTCTCCTGCTCAGTCTTGTTCCCATCACCAACCTGGTTTGTCAGTGCCACAAAAGGTAATGGTACCTTTATTACTAACTCTCTGAACCAAGTGTCATTGCAGTAACAGTTCAGTTTGAGATACATGTAGGAATTGCCCCTTTCCCTCCCCTCCCTGCTCATCTCAGGGCATTCACTGCTCAGCGCTGTTCTTTTAAGCAGTCTGGGATGCTTTTGAGAGTCTGTAGCTGCTCAGTGTTTGCATCATAAGCCTTAGATGAGAACTATCAGCTTCTGCTTTAAATTATTTCATCAAAAATCACTTAAAGATTGAAGGTTGTAAAAGTTCTGCCAACAGAGGTGCTTTCCAGCTGAGATATCAGAAAGGACAGTTATTTTGGAGACAGTGACTTTGGGCAAAGAAGGTGAACCTCTCCTTTGGGTTCTGTGTTAAGAGCAGCTTCTGCTTGTGTTACTTATGTAAAGACGTTCTCTAAGGTAAATTTGTTTCCTGAGCAAGAGCAGTTCAGTGGTGTGTGCATGCTTGCATGTGTTTTATCATCCATGTCTTGTGGAACAGAGCCAGCAGGATTTCCTTGTTCCAGCAGGGCAGGTGAAGCAGGTGCATTCTGCTGTTAAAACAAGCAGCAGAATTGCATTAGCTGCACTGGTGCCAGGGCAATGAAAGGGTTTTGCAGTGCTTGAGGATCCTGACTGTCCTGCCAGGGCTGTGTGCAGTGGCCTCGGGCAGGTGTTGCTTTCAAATAAACATGGGCGCTCAGCTTTGTGATGGATCCTTGAGGGGTGCCAAGTTAAACCATGTAGCACAATCAGCTGATACTGCTCCTTCTCCCTGAATGTCACAGAGCTTCTAATATTTAGACAAGTCAGGTTTTTGAAGGCAGAAATCCAGTATCTGTGTCCTCCTGCCCACCCCAAAAGCTTGTGACTGAGTCTGAATTTCCTTTACACGACTACTGTGTCTTTATTAATGATACTTGCATAGAATGTGATATTTCATATGATACTTTTGTGGATGCTTCTGCCAGTTTTATAGTAGAAATAATTTCAGCTGATTCTTAAATACGTACATCAGCAAGTATTTAATCTGATTTGGCAGTTGCTACTCAATATAGTTCTAATAGAACTAAATATCTTTTGATAGTAACATTTCTAAAAAAAAAATACAAAATCCAGATATATTACTTATTTTTTTACAACCCTTATTCCAAAGGAAAAATCACCTGGTGGATCAAAGTCTTAGAAGCAAAAGAGAAACATTTAAAGAGACAAAAGTAATTTAACAGTTTGGCTGAGTGACAGTGTTACTCCAAGTATTTTAATATATCCAATTTACTGCAAGCTAAGTGGATTAATTTTTCCTGTAGTAGGCACAATTGCCATCAATAGTAGTATTATTAAACAAACACAGTAGCTCACGAATGCAGAGTCTGATTTAGATCCTTCTGCTAGGGATTAAACAGTTGGAATTCCCTCAGTGCCACAGGTTCCAGTGGTGGCGGTGTGTAGCTGCAGAGGATGGTGGGGAGCAGAGGCACACACACACACACCCTTCACATGGCTGCTCTTTACAGGTTAACAAAGCATGGTAAATACTTGTAAACCAAACAGCGAGCAGCTAATGGCCAAAATAATGAGCACAATATTTCTTCCTTTCCTCGGCAGCATTTCTGTGGCAAAGTACAGCTGACTCACGTACAGCTGCAGTCAGAAAACAGGTTTTGCTATTACTCATAACTGGAGTAGAAATGCTAAAGGGTAAGGATAAACTGGAGCTGCTTGTCAGCCTCAAAAGAAGAAAGAGGACAGGTACATACACAGGCCTGCATCAGCTTTGTTTTTGCAGTGTTCCCTTCTTTTTTGTGTCGCCTGTTGTTCCTTAACCACAACCATTTTAGGCACTTCTGTTCTCTGCCTTCGCTGTCAGCGCCAAAACACATTTTCTCTCATCTCTGAGTGCTGCTGCTGACTACAGGCAGCACATGACACTCAGAATGCTCTGGTACAGACAGGAGAGACTTCGAAGTCCCTGAAATCGTTCTTGGAATTTCTGTGAAAATAAAAGCTCTTTAGCAAATGTCAGGACAGAAGGATGTTCTATTATTTTTTCTTACTTCTCTCAGTGAGATAATTACATTGTGGATATCTTTCTATACCATAAGCATGTGTAATTATTTCACAGTTTATCTATTGCCTCTTTCTTTGGAAAAATGAGGCATTCCCAGTTTGTTCTTTCATTTAAAAACTGTTTTTAAAAAAGGTACTTTATTTGTGCAACTTCCATTTCCTTGGGAAAGAAGTGACAATGAACACAATACTGTCTTTTTATTGAGCTTAACAGTTACTGTCAGACTTTTGAAAGAAAGATGACAAAAATTATTTTAGCTTGCCATTTGGCCTTTCGAAGTTTCAACTTTATATTGCCAATGCTTGCAAAGTGTTTTTTAAAAATTCTTATTTTCCTGTAAGAAAACCAGGTTGTGATACAAGTAGCAGGGCTCAGAAATGGAACCTTTTTTATGAATGACACCTCTTTCTTATAGACATGAAAGTTAATGTTTTAATTGATTTTAAACAAACAGTCATTTGCAGCTAGAATGGGAAATGACTCCTAAATTTCATGTATACAGGTAGAAATCCAGAAACATTCTCACAAAGAGAATTCTCCCAGTCATCTGGTTAAAAGTGTTGTATAAAACACTGAAGACAGCTTAAAAATTCTGTTGGTGATTTACTTGTATGATGTGTTTAGTTGACTTACTGCTGGACTGTGTGAAGCCACTTCTGAATCATTTCTTGCTTGCTGTAGGATGCCTTGTAGTCATGGAAGCTGTGAAGATTAATTCCTCTGATTAGAGCAATTACATGCTCTACATCTTAAAAGAATTTTATAAATTGAAGTCCAAGAAAATGTGCTCAGTTTTAAACAGTAAGGCTTAGTTGTGCTGTTTGTGTAGAAATCCTTAGTTTGTGCTGATGTGTTAGGCATACCTCATGTGTGGGTAAGCACAGGGCAAAGCTCTACTGACACAACCTCCCTGTCCACATGTGACTGGTATTTACTTGAAGACAGGGGATCCTCACAATAATCAGAGGGAACAGCTGGTACTTGTTTTTTATTTTTCCTGTAGTCCTGTGTAAAATTTCAGTGAATTCCTTGCATTCTTAGCAATATTACGATTACTGTAACAGTTATTTCAGAGTATCTAGTACTACAACGCTTAGCATAAAAGTTGAGGAAAAAAGTGAAGAGATTGAGATGCTTATTGGTTGGGCAAAGAGGATCATGAGGACCTATTTGTCCATGCCTCATATGTGTAGTCAACAAATTAATAAAATGGAGACATACTCAAATATAGAAAAATCACAAATAAGGCAGACAAGCAGATCTATGTAGCCTCTGGCAGAAGTCTGTCCAGGACAAGAAGCAAATCAACTACAAATCACAGTGTACATTACAGCAAATGCAACCCTGTTTTAGTGACAAGCTGTAAGTCTTCTGCCAGAAAGAGCCATCTTCTGCCTTTCATCTTTAGGGTCTGCTATAGTCAGAGGATAAAGGGATTTCCAAACTCTCAAGTATCAGCTGCTGTCAGCAGAGGCATCAGGAGTGTCAAGAGGAGTTCAGGCAGTCATTTGACAGTTTCCAGGGCAGATTTCCCGGGCAACCGGGAGGGCTGTGGTGGGATGATGTGGACATCTTTGGGTACAGCAGGGCAAGTCACAGAGTGCCTGTGTGAGCAGCACTGGGCCTGGCCAGAACCGGGGTGCCCTGCAGCAGTTCAGGGGCTGCTCAGCACTCCGCAGGGTGGGCAGAGCTGGGCTCAGCCCCCCAGCAGGGGCAGCAGGAACCTTGGAGCTCTGGGTTGCTGCAGGGCACCCAAACTGACTGGGGCTGCTCCACTGCCATCGCTCAGCACCTTCCTGCTTGTCCTGGGGCAGCAGGAGCGAGGTGCCCGGGACTGTGAGGGCGTAGCCCGGCTGCTCTCTGAGGGAGGGGGCCAGGGGTCATCCCAGTGCAGACACGGCTTGCACTGAGCACCGCATCGGGGTGTAGGAGCAGCCCAGGCTGCTGAGAACCACTGTAGTCCCAGCCAGGAGGAGGAAGGAGCAGCTTCATGGTCCCTTGAGGGGCACAAAGCCGGGCTGTGGCATGTCTCCGAGCCTGCCCGGGGGAGAAGCTGCTGGCAAGGTAGGGCCAGCACCCAGCCAGAGGGCAAGGCTGGGGCAGCTGTAGCTGTGAGCCGGGGCTGGGCTGGGATGCAGGACAGAGCTTAACTGGGGCTCTGGGCTGTGGGAGGGGCCCAGGTGAGCCTGGGCTGCACCACTGAGGTCATCGGTGCCCTGTGGCACCGGGCACAGCAGGGCCAGAAGCCGAGATCACCTGGGATACTGGATACGAGGTGCTGATCAGTGATGAGCTGGAATTCTGTGCTCAGGACGGTGTTCAGGGAACTCATAACAATGGCAGTTTTGTAGCATTCTCCAAAGGCACGGCATGGAACCTGCCTTTGATCTTCAGTGTCTTGCGCAAGTCTTGTTTTCATGTTTATTTTGCTCAAGCTGTTGTTGGATGAGAGCACCCAGCAATGTCTCCTAGGAAAATAAAGAAACAGTCATTAAAAAGGCAAAACACTTCTCCCAGCTTTTTACCCTTTAAAATATAGGCCTATTTTTATGGGATTTGTTTGCTATATTTTGTATATGCTATATATTTTTGGCTATAACACCATATGTTCAGGTTCCTCCTGAATTAATTAGCAGAAGTTAGAAGCTTAAACTTTTGGAGGACTTCCAAGAAATAAGACTAGAAACTTTTGCAGTTATCAGCCTCTTCATTGGAAGGGTAGGCACAGCAGTGAATTAATTGCTACCAGAAATTTGACATAAAATATTAGTTACTTTTTTTCCCTGTGAATTTAATGCTGATTCAAATACAAGTTTTGCTTACAAGAGATCAGTCATGTTCAGAGTATGATGTACGCCCACGTTTCTCTTGACAATTTATTATCTAAGAATGGATGTATGGCAGTTACTGCACCGTTGACCTGGCTGGTGAAACAGAAGTCTGGAGTTGCCACTGCAGAGTTTGTAAACTTGATAATACAGATAGCACCTAATGGGAGTACATAAAAATGAGTAGTAGCTGCAGATAGTGAAATAGAAATGAAACAGATCAGTGGGAATTGCTTTTGAGGCATAATGGGCTTTGCAGAGCTGGTGACAACAATTTGCTGATACCTTGGGGCTGCTTGTGGCTACTGGGATGAGATGACTGCAGTGAAGGGGTGCTGCTGTCTTGGCTGCCACTCTGATCTCAGTGGGGAGGCAAGTGGGCAGTCCAGAGAAGGGAATGAGGTACAGGGACTTGCCTGCCATCTTCCCTGCCTCTTTTCCCTTAGCAATGCTATCAATTTTGTATATCAAGGATTCTCAGAATATAAAACGGGGGAAAAATTTGAGGCCTTAACTCATGTTTTCTAAAACAAAGAGATTTTATAACACAAACTATTTTCTTTTACATTCACATGTACAATAAGTTCATAAGCATTGGGGGAAAAAACAGGTTTTGTCTCTTTGTGTTCTGGATGTGCCTGCTGTCGTTGTCTAGGGGAAGTGACAGCACAGCATACCCTGAAAACCAGGTTGATGTGGTACCCAGCTGTACCCAAATCACCTACAGGCTCCCCAGATTGTGTGTCTGGCTTTGGTTGTTTGGGATGCCAGCAGTACGTTCTAGGCTGGGGAGAAGAAGTATAGTTAGAATTTCCTCTACTGAAATATATTACTTCAGTCATTCCGAAATCATTATTTTATTACTGCTTTCCCCTCCTCCCTAGACTGAGAACTGCAGCACTTGCTGTAGTCACCCTTTTCTGTGCAGATGAAGGCATGGTTATTTCAGAGAGTTAAGGCTTTTGTTTTTCCAAAATCATTTCTCCTGTATTAGTTCTCATCCCTCTCTTTACCCTACCAAGTGTCTGACTTGCTTCTCTCTGAGTGATCAACCCACGGGAAATTATTTCCACAGCAAGAACCTTTGGTTTCTTTATGGCCAAGAGTCAGGCCATGGAGTTGCCATCGAATAAAATACAGCTATTACCCAGAAGCTGCAGGGTTGCAAAAACACCCTTACTGTATTTCCTATATAATTAATTTTATTTAGTAATATTTTAGTTTAGCTTTCTTCCTGGAGTATGCATACTTCTGAGAAAAAACTATGCACAAATGCTCGCCTTATGAACAACAGAAACAGTGCTAAACTGCTGTTTTCTGCTGAAAACAGCAGAAATTATGAACTGGAGTCTGTTCGAAACTTTTTTAATTAAACCAGGACCTTTCACGGTTTGCATAGCCTGCCAATGGTTTTCACACTTCCTTCTTCCAAAACTGTATAGCATTTTTTAGCACACATTTTTCAGTTCAGTACCTTTGGAAGCTGCTGTTTTGCTACTTTAGGGAATCAAAACTCTGTCTTTCTCCTTAAGGTGGCACTAGCAGTGTCATTCAGCATTTCTCAGTACACCTCAGACTGAGCTGGTGTACTGCTGCAAATAAAGGTTACCAAATAGTTTTGCCTCTCCATCCTCCTGCCTTGTTGCCAGGTTAGGGCACGGGACTGGAGGGTAGATGCCCATAGTGAGCCTCCAGCCCAACCCCTGGGCTGGTAAGAAGATGGCTAAAGGCATAAGTGTGGAGGGATCTGTACGGCAGATTGCAAACATAAAGTGTTCTTTTGCAATATTTTCTCAAAGCTGTCTCAATCCTGCACTGTTAAGATCATCTGAGAGCTGTTCTTACTGCCAGGAAGTGTGGATCACATAACCCCACTGCTTGGGGGTGCTCTGTGGTGGCAGAGAGGAGTGACACTGTTCAGTGTGTCTGGGGTGGATGAGAGCTAATGGAAGGAGTTTGAGAGTTCAGTAGAGTCACTTCCTCTCATGGTAAACCTATTGAAAAGCTAGTTTTCAGATCTCTGCAGATCTCTGCAGATCTCTGTAGTCATATTTCTACCAGAGACCACTGAGATCATCCCTACACAGGCACCTCTATTGCTGCCTTAAAATAAGTAGCTGAAACTGTCATTGAGGTCTTCTTTATGCTGATGTAAAGGCCCCAGCCTTTCCTCAATGTAGGTCCTCAAAATAGCAAGAAGAAAAAGAAATAAAATACAACCAGAACTGGAAAGGAGGAGGGGAGAGGTGTTGTGAGCATGCTTCTTCCTCCAGGCCTGCCCCAAGAATGAGTGCCCTTGTGGAGAAAGTGTGCTTTTGATCAGTGCATTGTCAGAGAAGGAGGAAACAGAAACGCAGTTCCTGCTTTTCAACATTCAGATCAGCTTCCCACTTCCACCTGGCTGACTTAATCACTAGTTCTGTTGCTGTCCTGATGGGAGTCTGTCTCTCTCTAGAGCTGAAGGCAAACTGTGGAAGCAAGGTGTAAAATTAAGAGAAGACTTGGCCATTTACACTAACAGCTTTAACTTACTTTCAGCATTAAGCAGTGGTTTATTTTCAGTTTTGTTCATTGATTTAAACGTTTTTTTCCTGTTGGCCGAATCATCTGTGCAGAGCAGCATATTCAGTGGGTAATGACTGAGAAGCCTCTTTGGTATGTATGGGCCTGTGGTAATTGCTAGACATATGGTAATGCTCTGCTCTTAAGTAACTTTTTTTGCTAAATAGTTATAAACAGATCATAGATCCCAGTTAATTTAGTGCTTCAAGGTTTCTGTACTGGAATATGCATGATTCTGTTTTTCTCTCTGGAATGTCTTCATTATTGCTGCCTGCTCTGTTGATACTGCTTTTCAAGTGGGCCAGTCAGGGGTAGCAGATGAGGATAACATGAATATTCTAGAAGTGATTTCCTTAAAGGGTTCTTAGTGCTTGTACAGGAAGGCAGGAGCTGCAGACACCAGATGCTGGACATCTGTTAGCAGGAACTGCGAGAGCTCAGTGCTGTTACACCAAGGGTTTGGCATAGTGTGGGAAACACAGGATATGGCTGGAAGAAGCTGCTGCCAAGGGAGTTACTGCTGCTGGAAGGGGCTTTGCAAGCATCCGGTCAGTATTGCCTTAAATTTTGCATTGATGCCTGAAACAATTTGTTTGCATTTCCAGGTATTCAGGGCTATGCATGGGGCAGCTCCTGTCCAGAATAATTGTTGCAGTCTGCCTGTGTCAAGAGTGTTCTGTTTCCCACATAGGTTTGCAGCTTTCCTCTGCACTAGCATTAACTTTGCTTTTGGAGCCAACAGTTCAGCCTGGATTAACAAGAGAGTCAATGAGTTACTCCTCTTTCATTTCCTATACCTTTTTAAACTAGCTGTGGGATTTTTTTTGTTTTTTCCTCAAAGGGCACTTCAAGACCTGTGCATCAGATTCTCTGCAAAAGCAGTTGTTGTCTGCAATGGAGCAGGCTGAAGGCCCTGGGATAGCAAAGCCTCTCCAGTGGTGTCTGGCTGGTGTTCGAGCAACAGCCTGTTGTTGGGTTGGGAATGCACATCCCACACTCCCAAGGGAGAAGCACTCCAGTAAGGTCTCCTCTGGCTTCTGACAGTAGGCAAACCAAACAGAAGGAGGGTGTGGGAGGAGGAATGATGATGGGGATGTCATAGAGGGAAGTCCTCACTAAGTTACTCAGGGCCATTCTTCACATCTTTGCTGTCTCAGCAGCAGAAACCCTCAAGATTTTGTCAGGATTCCAGTGAACAAGCAGCTGTTGTACTGCATTCCTTGCCAAGACAGTAACTTATTCCAGAAGTTCTCTTCAACTTTAAATCCTGTAGGCTTGAGGAAACAAGCTGCTGCTATAATTTTAAGCCTTAGAAAAAAGTGTGGTTTAATACTGATGGAAAAATCAGATGGAGTGTGTTTTTGCTCAGACTAACACATTATTTTTTGGGCATGTTTTATTCAACTTAAATGCTCCCTTCCCCCTTTCCAACCTAGGAAATTTTGCCTACCATACAAGAAAAAAAGTTTTATTCACAGGAGAGCCTGTTCCAAACATATTTTCAAATGCTTTGTCTTGACACAGCAAAGTGACAGTGACACAGATGCTGATGCCAGGTAACTTGCCTGGCTGAATTGTGTCAGTTGTGTTAATACAATCTTCTGCAGAAACTGTGTGTCCCTTCAGAAAAGTCTCCTGCCTTCTTTGTTGTTAAGAAAACCTTGAAGTACTTAATTAGTGTAATCAGGAATGGCCTATCTTGCTGAGGTTGCACCAGGCAGTCTAAAACAGTAAGGAATGATCTCTGTAAGCCCCAAATTCTGGCTGCAGTTGGCAGTCTCTCAACCAGGTCTTTTAGCAGGGGAGTTCTTGCATCACTCTGGGGAAGGAAATCCCTTCCTCACCCCAGTATTCTGCAGCAGGAATGATGGATGCTCTCTGATTGCCAGTCCATAGCAAATTCCTTATTCTTAAAATGGTGGAGAGGAAAGCAAAGTGATGTAAGCTGTGAACAGCACTGTAAGAGATGGACTGCCTACCAAAGGCTTATTCTAGCAAGCAGCACCCCTGTTAATAATTTTTCTGAAGTCTTTGTTCTGTTTTTGTTGTTGTTGTTGTGTTTTTTTTTTTTGTTTTGGGATGGTTTTTTTGGCATCAGTGGTAGATTCTAGCCAGTGCCAATATTCTCCTGCCATATTTCCACTTACCTCTCACCACTATATGACTGCAAGAGAGCTTCCTAGCTTCCTCACTGCCATTTGATGAGCAGACAGAAATTAAGACCTTGCATGTTTTAACAGCAAGGTCTTAATTCTTTTTTTTTAGATTCATATAATAATTCAGTGCTTTTAACTCAGAACATTATTAAAAAATTTTGTATGTGTATTATTTCTTGTCTTGGCACTGGAGATACGTTATTGTAGGAGAAACTCACCTACCCTCAGCTTTTTTTAATTAAGTTTCATGGTTGCTGAGCAAATCCTGAAAATGGGACCCCTGAAGGCTTGGAAAAGAGAAAGGAAATACAAAGAACTGCTGATGTATTGTTTCAAATCTCCTGGAGTTTATTCCAGTTCTGTGGTATTTTGGAGCCTGACTCATGATATTTGAGTGCTTGTGGCTGACAATACAAATTTAATTCACACAGTCTCTACGTTACACTTGTTTATCTGAGCAGAGCAATAAGGAGTAAAATGGGGGAGGTGTGGGAGGATGGGAACATCATAATCCTTTTCCTTTGGTACTGCAGGGCTGTTGGTAACTCCGAGTCAACCATATCAATGAGAATTTGTTTACTTACTGTTTTTCCCAAAGTGCGAGCAAGGCACATACCAAATTGATGAAGTACAAAGAAAATGCATTTCAGTCTAAGACTGTTCTTTGTCATTATGCAGAGTAGATATTTTTGTTCTGAAAGTAGTTTCCTCTTTGCATTTTACAGCCAGGTACTTTTTCCGCTTTAGTGAACTTAAAATGAAGTAAACTTTATCCGTAGCTTCATGAGGGCTTAGAAATTAGGAGAAGAGTTGGTCAGAGAATATGTCCACAGTGAGGCCCTTAACTATGCCAGTAGTTAAGGACTGGCTTATTAGAAAAGGATATTAGGATCTTCAATTTAATAAACCATCCTTATTTATACAGTTTGAGAAATCTTAAAACAGTGATGCTCAGCTGAAGCCAAACATTTCCATACTTAACTGAATTGTCTAATTGTCTGAATAAACTTACTAAAACCAGTAACTCAAGGAAGGGCATGATCTGTACTACTGTGACAAGAAGAGGGGAGATTTTCTAATCCTGAGAGTTTGAAGTTTTGTTTAAGTTGCCATATTAGAGGGAGTGTCTCTAAATCTTTCATACAACATACTTATTATAAACACAACATGTTGTAAGTATTGTACCCTGTTGTTGAAACCAAACTGCAAGTTAATGGTGCTTTTCACAGGCCGTAGCAGTAAAGCAGGATTTTTTTTGAAATATTTTGATAATTGGTTCTGCATATATTCAGAAACTTGTGTGATATTTAGAAGATAGATTACTGAGCCAATAGCAGTCTAGCAATATAATCCAATATCCATATTAATAAACATCTGTCCCAGTGGCATAGCAGATGTGCTAGGTGCATATATAACATAAAATGTACATTTTTTATGAGTACTTTGTCCTTTTTTTACTACAAAATATTTTGACTATATTATAGAGCATGCCATTAGTTTCAGTTTGCAACACTGAAAGTTCATTAAAAAAAAAATGGGGCAAGGACAGTTTTCTGAGAAATTCTAAAATATTACTCTGCAAGTGTAATGAGCTAATTTTGAAAGGCAAGTTTTACTACCTTCCACTACCAGCTTCGAGCCTATCATTACAGGTTTGGGGGTAGCATTTTGGTTCTGATGGTACTGGTTTGGTTTCTCTCAAGGTTCAGTAGCCCCCTTAATTCCAGTTGCTGCTGAGTTTGTAAGGAATGGTGTGCAGAGGGCTCAGCTTCATGACTCCCCTTGGGAAACGTCCCAGTCTGGCAAAAATTGCCATTGTTTTCTGAAGAGGAAACTTGAAAACTTGATAAATGCAGGTATTGTAGTAGTATAAGATACAGTAGTTTAACTACCAGAAAATTGATTCCCTAACTCCAGAAAATTCTTCCATTCCCATGTTATGCATCCTAAACTTAATCCAATTTAAAAAGCATTTATCATAGTTACAAAATCTTTTATAATTGCAGATTTTTTTCTTTGCAAAACACAAGATGGGCACTCTGAGAGACAGTTTTGCCATAATGTAATATCCATATAGCCAAATACATCTTTTTAAGCAAAAATGTTAGTGGTTTACTGGTAGCCCAGGTAAGTTTTTTGATCAGTCTTTAGTATTAACTTGCATTTTTCTGGGGGTTTTTCGAAGACTGATTCCTTTGTTGTGACATTCTGGGTAGTTAAATTATAATTATAGCACTGGGAGGTCTTGTTCTTTCAAGTAGCATTGAGAAGCTGTCAGTGAACAGCTTGTGGGCACCAGAGTTGGGAAATAGGCTTGTTAATAACCTGTGTTCACAGCACCAGGAGCTGGCAATGGCAGCCAGGAGCACAGGTTGTTCCAGGGGTTCCAGGCTTGGGGAAGAGTCCCTGGGATCATTCCATGGCAGTGACCAACCCTGGAGGCCAGAGTACTGCAAACAGCAAGGGCTGCCCTGGAGGAGGGAAGGCAGCTGCTGGAAGACAGCTCCGAGAATCCCAAGTATGTGAGAGGGAAGTGAAGAAGGGACTTGCAGAGGCTCCCTGGCATAGCTTCAGGTGCCTGAGATAGATGTGGCCATAGCCTGGCCTCCCTTCTAGCCTGTGACACTACTGCTGTTCAGCAGTTTTGCCAGTTCTCCCAATTTTCTGCCCCATCTAGTAATACAAGTTTCTTTTTCCCTAAAATGACTGCTTCTGAGGACCTGTGGGTAGAGGAGCTTCTCAGACCTCTGCTTCACTTGGGAAGATACTTCTTGTTGTCAGTTCTTGCAGAAGTGTCCTCAGTGACCGCAATCTGGCAGTTCAGTCACCTTGATTGGAAGGTAAAATGGTTTGGGCTTTCATGATTAGAGATTAAAGGCCTGGAGACATGACCAGTGTGGAGTCTTGAGCCTCAAAAATATCTCCTCTTCCCCCAAGTAATCCAAATAGCGCAACTTTTTGAACAGTTTTGTGATTTTTGAGATCTGGATGTAATTTTTTTTTAATTACTGTCCTTGAAGAGATAGTCAAGGGGAATGAGAAAATCTGTGATAAGAAGGGTTCAGAGTTAAAACTGTTGTTGATCCAGCTGTTAGCTTACTTGTGTTAAAAGCCCTTTCAGCAGCTGTGTTCACACCCCCAGCACTGTGCCTGTGTCAGGTTTCCCAGAGTTTCCAGTTTGCATGGCAGGTACTGAAATCTAGATGCAGGGTCTTTACTTGCAGGGTGGGCTCCATATAGAGCTTGTTCCTCAAGGTGTGTTACTCTCTTGCTGCAAAACACATGTGGTGGTTAATGATGTGAACTGTGGCATCTGAGAGCAAACTGAAAATAATTAATTTACTTTCATTTGCAGTTTCTCCTGTCAGATGATCCGTGGGATTGTGGTCAGTTGGATTAGGGGGAAAAACAGATCAAAAGTGTAAACTGCAAAAAGACAGCTTGGTCACAGAGCACATAAAAATGCACAATTATAGCTTTTTGGGTGTGTCCAACAGTTGACCCTGCATTACTGAACCAGAGCTCTCCTGCTGTGACTCTTGTTCATGGCAGTCTTTCTGTCTCTTTGGAGTTCATGAAAAAGAACTCTCTGAACTCTGAGTTTGGGTTTTTCAATATTTATTTTTAGCTACTCAGTTTACTGTTGTCTTTGTTAGTTGTTGAAAAATCTAAAAATTCTTTAGAAGTCAGCTCTTCAGTGTCTGTTTTCTTTTGCTACCATCCATTTTTTCCATGGGTAAGTAAAGTGCACCATTGTGTTTTCATCTGGGTTTGTGATCGTGTAATTAGGATTCTTTACAACTCCTTATCCAGAGGGTAGTTGGCACCTTCAACCTCTAGCTTGGACTTTCTGAATTTAGATGTTTATGATCTGTTAGAGTACCTAATGGTCTTTCAAGTAGCTTGTGTTTTTAAATTGCATGGATATATTTGGTGTTAGTTCATTTTCTGCATTGAGAAATGTTCTTACCTGCTTGAGGCCGGGGGAAAGTGCTCTCTGCTCATTCGTGCATGCCATTAAACAAGTGAGGTCAGATCCTACCTCGTGCTCCATCCCTGTTTTGTTCTTGCTCCATTCATTTGATTGCACGTGTTGTCCCTTGTGGCGTTTGCATCCATGAGGCAAAGGATGGCCTTGGGACAGGGCCAAGTGCAGGGGCAAAGCTGCTGGCTGAGGACAGCCCCGCTCCCTCTCTGTAGCCAGGGGATCTGTGAGTTTGGTTCCTGAGCAGCAGTGCAGGGGTTAGGTACAGGCTGTGTGGGACCACAGGCCAGCTGAGGGACACAGAGATGTCTTGGGAGATCTCACAATCCACCTGAGGATGCTGCTGGGGGAACACTGGCACTGGAGAGGCCAGAGACTGGTTTAGAGACATGATTTCCCCCAAGAGCATAGCCCTGAGCCAGGCTCCTGTAACAGAGTTTTGCTGCTCAGTTTATGAGTGTCTGTGCTCTAGTGGGAAATTCCATAGTGTAACATCTGCTGTTAATGTAATTTTTAAAAATGACATGATTGAGGGATAAATACCCTAAAAAAAGATAGTACATCAGTCATAAAGCCATAAACTCTACCTTTTGGGATTCACTGAGGTTAAGTAACTGAACAGGCCTTGCTGCAGGGCATGCTCTGAAAGGATAAGGAAGTAGTCTGGGTGTAAATGTGGTTGGATTATTTTAAAGAAAAGACATTTTTAATGATTTTCAGGAGAATCTATTTGCTTCTTGTTACTGGGGAACTGCAAAGATACACCTTTAAAAACAAAGAGAATGTTTCAGTTCTTAAAGGTTACAGCATAGCCAGAGGATTTTAGAAGACAATATTGACTTAAGTGGCATTGCTCTTGTTTTGCCCTGTACTGCTCTCACCCCTCCTTTGTCTCATTAGTACCCCTCCCGTGGCATTTTTTTTCCTTCCAGGCCCTTAAGACTTGCTTTGTCTAGAGCAGGTTATAACTCCTGTTGAGAATTCAGCCTGTGGCCCACAGTAGTGGGAAGGAGGTGGGGCTCTCTGCAGAGGGAGTCCTTAGAGCTGGCTGGGCTGTAGTTCACCTGTGTGCTTTGGGAGGGTGCAGATGTGCAGCTGCAGTTGGTCAGCTGGAGACATACTGCACACAGCCAAACACCTCTGTGCCTGCTGTGCCAGCTTTCCCAGGAGACAGCCAGGAGTGCCTGTGCAGCCAGGCTGGCAGTGCCCAGGGGTACCACAGGCAGTCCTGGCCTGCTGGGCAAGGACAAGCCTTGATGTGTCCTTTGCACTGTTCCCTCCCTGCCCAGCCCAGCTCAGAGTGCAGGGGAGTCCTGCAATCAGAGCCTAATGTGTGCCTACAAGTTTAATGTTACTTGTTCAGAACCCAGTTGCTGCTGCTCACAGAGTTCAGAAATTCCTGAAACACAGTCTGTGAGGCTCTTGGGTGGTTTCCTTTATTAGAGAGGTTTCCTGTATTAAAACTCCAGGTAATTTCTGTTCATGACAGAAAAACATGGGAGAATGCAGATTGATGGGGTAAATAGCAGAGACTACTCCTGCAGTCGCTGAAACGCTAACTGTGGGTATGTAATGTAGTGATTAAAATGACAGGCATCCAAATGAAAGTCCATACATGGTAAGGTCTGCTGACCTTAGTGACTGGAAATGAAAGTGTCCTTTGAAAAGCTGGATTTGGAAGCAGAAGGAGATGGAGAATCATCTGAGGGATAATGAGAGTAAAAAGAGGTGAGAGGCATACACAGCTGATGCCTGGTTGAAGTGGCAGAACACTTGAGGTGTTGTGGTGTTCCCTCACTTTGCACTAATGTGGCTGTGAGAGACCACAGGGAATCTGCAGAGGCATTTCTGCTGGCACAGGAAGTAGTGGCTGGGAAATTGGAAACTGGGAAAACCAGTTTCTACAGCTATAAATATCTTCCTCTGGAACTGAACTTGAGCTTCAGGGATGCCATCTACCTACAAAAGACATAACCAGATTTATCCAAGTTATCTTGTACAAACCACTGCTTTTAGTATAATTCAATCTCTTTTTAATAAGCTAATACCAAACATAGAAGTACTTCTATGCTTATATGCGCTTACAGAGCTGAAAATCCAAGACATGCCATACTTTGACTTGTGCATCCAACCTTTGGATGTTTGGAATTCTTTTGCAGTTTTTGATAAGCTGCATCATCAATGTCCAGTTTATACCCAGCTGAGACCTGTTGCAGGACAGCAGCTTCCTCTCTTTCCACTTTTTTCATCACTACAGGCTTTTGACATTCTTTTTTTTTTTGTTCAGTGTAAAATTCACTGATTAAATAGTTTAGCGACAACCACGAGCTTTTTAAAAAGCGCTTTTTATCTTTAGATCACAATGAGAATTTGATAATGTTGTTTGATATATATATATAGGTAAAAGTATTTAATTATATGGTGTTCTGTTTTATTTAATATATGTGCGTCCTGCAGCTGGTCTCAACTGGACAGAAATTACACATTTTCATTAACACATTTCATCATGGTTGCAAGAGAACTGCAAATGTCTTAGAGAAGATTTGGACTTCGCGATCTAGAAGTGAAGGGAAAAGTTGTCTGTGTGTGTGCACACAAGTGTAAGTGTGGGAAGATGGCACATTTCTTTGATTTTCATCTCTATAAATAATGTATGTAAACATCCAGACACTGCTGTGTTTGGTTGCTGCACACATGAATATTCCGTCCATCAGAGTCAGACCTGTACAAACATACCCCTTTGATGCTTTGCTTCCCATGTTCTGTTGTTGCTGTGATGAGTTCTGTCAGAATTGTGATTTAACAACTTACAGTCAGAATTTTAGCTGCTTTTCTGCCTCCTACGCTGTAGGTACAGCTTCTCTCCTGACATACCTTCCTCTGTTCCCACCTGACTGCTGCTTTGTGTTTTCTTCCATGTTATTTTAAGAGACAGTTCCAAATTGTGAAGCATCCCTGATAGGTAACATTATTATCAGCAACTACTCAAATAGTGTCAGCATTTTTCCTCTGGATTATATCAGGATTTCTCAGTTCCACAGGTGATATGATCAGGATGGTAAAGTAGTGCTCTGCTATATGGGACTACATTCTGAAACAGGAATTCTTTTCTGGATTTATGCTTTTTAAAACTGGGGACCAGAAATACTTCTAGTGACAGTGGTTTTGCATGGCTCACCTTTGACCATGCAGCCAAGTTCTCAGTGCCTGGATTGCTCTAACAAAGTTTATTCAGCTGACAAAATAGAGTATGGGGAGCATAGGGATACTCCTATTTGTCCTTGTCATGTTAAAATAGCTGGACTATGACTTCATTTATCCAAGCAGGGAGGAAGAAAACTCAGGGATCATTAGGAAAAGGTGTTTATGTATGCTCAAATACATTGTCCAAACAGTGCTACAGACAAAGGGCATTGTGTTTGTCATGGTGCAGCCCTGCTGTCTGTTACAAATGAGAGATGGCCAGCTCTGGGAAAAGCATGGAGAGCTCAGGAGCAGAACTAGTGAGGATGGACCTGGGGGCTGTAGCAGACAGAAAGCCAGGGACCACGTCCTTGGAAGCAGCTGGGAGGGGTGGGGAGGCAGGGCTCTGCTGCTGGTGGCCCACAAATCCCTGCTACCATGGGTGTGGCACTGGAGATGAGCTGAGCTACAGATGTACCACAGGCTCTTCCAACTGCTTTGTGAAATCACCACCGCACTCAGGCTTTCCTCAGGGACCACAAGTGATGAACCAAGGGTTTTAGTGAGATTCAGGGAACTCTGGACATGGCCATCAGAATTGAAATTGAATAGTCACTGAAGGTCTTTGAAAAACCTGCTTCTGTATTGTATGAAGTGCGGAGAAAATTCTTGGTAGCTGTATTTTGGTCTTGGATTGCATAGTACAGCAAGTAAGAGAAACAAAAACAAATGACTGGGTCCCTTGTAGAGCAAAGCCTTCTAAATAATAGCTTGGTTTTATTTTGTAGAGATGGTGAAAGCACAGGGGACTTGGGGAGAGAAAGATGACCCAGATAAGAAAACTACCAATGTGAGATCACCAATGAGTATCTAGATAGAGCAGAAAAAGAAACATAGAACTGATAGAGAGCTGTATTGATCTAAAAAAAAATGCTGTAAATAACAGTAATTTTCAATTCCCATTTCACTGCCACAGAGTTGTAAAGCCTTTAACTAATCCCATGGGTTTTTGCACTGGCCTTCATTTTCACTGTTTCTTTAGCCAGAGTTGCATTATCGTTCTGCCTTGGAGAAGGGGAGAGTATGGAAGTACAGCTCCCAGGAACAGGGTGGCCCCTTGGACAGCACAGGTGCCTATAGGACAGGACCTTACAATGGGCGGGATGTCACTGCTGCTGGACCTTGTTCTGTGTGAGAACAATCTCCTGTGCACCAGCAACTGCTGCTGGCCAGGAGGAGCCTTAGTGCCTATTCCTGGAATAAGCTGAAGCGTAGAAGCAAACTCAAACCTCATCCATTCTGTTGGCACTCAGTCTTCTCTTTCCAAAATGAAGTCTTGCATCTTTCCAGGAATTCTCCTACAGAGATCTCATTATTGTAAAAAAGAAGTATTTATTTCTCCTCTGTATTGTCATATGTCTATATTTCCCATTGCCTCTTCTTCTGCAGCATGCTAGTGCTGATTCCTGATGGATTTGTGATCCACTAAAACTCAGTGCCTCTTACTGTCCTGTTGTGTAGGGACTGACTCTCCAGGTGTGTCTCTGGGTTTGATTTTCCTGCCTGAGGGTATTTTTTTTTCATTGCATCTCCTTTTTTTTCCTGCTTATCTCAGGTAATTCTTAGTTCCAAATCTGGCCTCCTAGCCTATTTCCGTCTTCTTTGACATCGGTATCAAATGTAAGTTTATTAAGCATTCTCTTTATTCCCTTCACTCAAGCCATGAATAAAGAACTGAGCAGCTCCAACACCAAGGCAGATCCCAGAGAAACCAGGTTGCTTCTCTTCTGCCCTCACCTGTGGCAGTGGCCCTTTGATAACCAGTCCCTCTTGCAGTGTGCTCTTCCAAGTTTGGCAGCTCCTTAGCAATGACTTCACCTATTTTCTATGTATTATTTAGGCAGATCATGAAAATGCAGCAGGAGCAGGTTTCAGACCCTGCCTGAATATACATGGTATTTACAGCTTTTAATCTTTCTGGAAGCCATAAACACTTGTTTTCTGTTAGTCGGACAATATTTATACTTGAAAAATCATCTGGGCTGTTACTCATATCTGTTACGTTCTGCCTGCTTTTTGTTTGTTTGATTTTAAATTGATAGGATTTATTTGCCCTCAGCAGACACCATTTCAAACTGGCAGACAATTGGGGCAGCTGCTCTGCTGGCATTGCTGCCAAGAGGTTTGGAGGGGCACCAGGTCAGGGGCTGGTTTCTGCACAGTCAAAAAGATACCAACCCAGAACAGCCTTTACGAACTTTTTTGCTTTACAAAATACTTTCCTTTGCAAAATACTCAGGTTGGGTTTGTGTGTATCACCCTGCTTTTGCTGTACAAAGCCAGTGCTTTAGGACCTCCTCTCCCTTACTCCTCTTGGAGGGAGATGCAGACCCCATGTATGACCAGTGCAGGAGGGCAGCAAGGAAGAGAAACTCCTGTATTAAACCCATTTTCACTTCCAGAATTACAGAATAGACAGATACATATATATGCTGTGTTCACATTGCCTGGAACTCCACTGTCCCATTCTTGGGTTCATAGAAACCAGATATTTTTGTAAGTCTTAAATTCCTTTACTCACAAAAGGTATTTCTACCTACAAAATACTATTTATTACAATGAGTTTATGGTTATTTACTTCATGCCTTTGAATGTTTTCTTCACTGTGCCCTTTTTTCATCTGGCTACACTTTCATTTGTATTACATCGATTTTGTTAAGGAATAGACCCGCTTCAGCCATTGCACCTGTAAATGTCGAGTGAGGATTTGGCCTAATTCAGTTACTTAGTTTTACCAGCATTAAGAGTTCCTCTCTTGTCATTTCTAGACCTGTACACCCAGACAGCAACCGAAAATGAATGATACGAAAATCTTTCTTGCTCTTGTGTCTACAGCTGTAACGAACTGGCAGAGGTCAGCTCTGGGATCTACCTGTAAAATCTCCAATTACCTTTTCCCCATGTGAATTTCCTGCTGCCTCCTGTTTGTATAGATGTAACTACATGTAATAAAAGGGATTTTTGTTTATAGCCATGATTCTAAAAAGTGTAATTTTTCCTCCTTGAACACCAAGCCCTTCAGAGATTTCATCTAAAACTCTGCATGTTCAGCTGGGAGGGGCAGGCAAAGTGATCTGCAAGGGAAAACGATTCACTCAGCAAGTTCAGAGCATTTGTAAGGAGAGAGATGTGAATCCTGCTTCCTTATCTCTGCACTCAGGACTACACACAATCACTGGGTTAATAAAACAAAAAACAAGCTTCAGAACAGATCATGGAATAGAGATCAGAATGTGACACTGGAACCCAGATTTCCTACCATGCCAGTACTAAAGTGCTTTGCAGAGCAGCAGTGGGAGGCAGAAGAAAGAAGAAACTGTGTTAGGGGAAGAACGGCAGGAGGTACAAATGGTACCTTGGAATGTGGTGACAACTGAATTAACTAACCACAATAGTGTCTATAAGGGGTAATTATTATTCGTAGGAGTATCTTTCTGTGAGTAAAGACATGGCTGTACTTTATACAATTGCACAGCAGTGTAAGTAATGCACTTTCCTCAGGACAAACATGTACCTGAAATAGCACTTTGGTCACCTGGACAGGAGCTCTGACCTTCCTCACCTCAGGAAATGTCCCAGTCCACTACCCCCCCCCCCCCAAGGAGCCCTTACCAGCACTCAGCCTCCTCCAGTGCTAGTAGATGGTCCAGACTGGGGCTGCTCGGGTGGACACTGGCCTGGCTTTGGCCAGGATTGCCATACCTGATCCTGTGCTGAGCTCCGGTTTGAACAGCAAGAGAGATGCATTGCTGGGTTGGGACTGGTTTGCAGTTGTGCCTACTCTGCAGTGCCCCTGGCAAACTTGCAGTTAGAGTGGCAGCTGTCAGGACCTGCTGAGCTACAAACTAGGCCTGATAGCAGAATGGTCAGAGCCTGGAGCTCAAGGCTGGAGAGTGGCTGTGACCACAGGGGCTGTGGCTGGAGCTGACGGTGAAGCTTTCAGCTCACACCATGGGGTGCTGTGAAATGTGTGTGTGTGTTGGGGTGTGGGGTTGGGAGTTCCTCAGCCACTGCTCACTGCAGCTCCCTCTGGCTGCTTCCGTTGCAGGGCAAGTGTGGAGCATTTGCTGAGGGGAGCACAGCGTGTAGGGGGAAGCCACCAGCTTTGCTTGCAGACAGAAGAATTTTTCTTCCTGGAAAAGGTGATGGCAAAAGCATTTTGGAGTTGAAGTTTTCATTACTGTAAGAATTAAGAGTATCACTGCTTTTCAGAGTGGAATTCCAGTGTGTAGGAAAACAGAAAATAATGCTCCATACTGATGTCTGCGGATTGCTGTGGTTAAGTTTAGGCAGACAGGGGTGGAGTTGCTCTTGGTTTGTCCTGGCTTGGAGAAAGAATGGTGAGATTTGAGAGGCTTCGCAATTGCACAAAACCCTTGGTGTTGTACTGATTAACACAGTCCAACTTCTTTCCTCCTGTGATTGTACCTTTCAACGTTGAAGTGTTGGGTTTTTTTCTCCTATACCTTTGTGGAGAGACTCCAAACGTCTTTCTTTGTACATAATCCATTTTCTTTCTTGTTAGACTTAGCTGGATGTCTCTCTATATATTATTTATGGCCTACTCCCAATTTTGTTGTTGGATAGAGCAGTTGATTTGAGCTCTAGTAACAATCCATTGCTACCTTGGAGAGATATAATTGCTTGTAAATAGAGTGCTTTGTGTCTTGTCTTTGTTTTTCATCACCTTGAATGTGTTTTCAGCTTGCTCAGCCTATACGGCTTTATGCTTGAAAATAGTGAGGTGCGAGGGAAATAGATATGTTAGATCTTCCATGCTATGAATCCAGGGTCTGCTGTTGTAGGTTATGAACTTAGTGAAATCACTGGGGACGAACTTCAGTAACTGAGTGTGTGAGGTGAAGTTCGGCCTTAAATAGTAGAGACTGGAAGCAGGGAAAGAACAGTAAGATAAAGCTAACTTGAAAAAAAAATTAAAATATTACACAGTTTCCATAGCAGAGAAATGAGAATTTATTTTGGGGAAGAGGTGGAAGACTCCACAATGGAGAAATTTTGTGATGTTGTTGACCAGCAGATGGTATTTGGTGGAAAGGTTTTTAATATTTGTTTCTTGAACAGTGTAGGTGCATGAGCTATTGCACACAGGTCTGCACTATCCACTGTGATTTGGGATGCTTCAGCATGTAGTGGAGGAGGATTAGGGAGTAAGTCTGGAGGAGGAAAGGGTTGCTGTTACAGTGATGCAGAGAAAGACCTAAATACCTGAAGAAGAGCATTCCAGAGAGTGAGATGGATAGCTCAGGGAAACATTGCCTTTCAAGCAAAGTGTTTTTTCATACTTCAGACTTTACAGAAAAAAAAATGCAGGTGCATATAAAACTAGTTAGGAAGCTGTGCAGTGTCTGGGGAAAACAACCTAGATGATTTAATAGACTTTGGTGTTTCTAACATCTGGATTCAGGGAGTTAATCTGAGTTAGTGGCATTCTGAATCTACTGATTTTGTGCTAAATCAGGAGAAGTGGGAATTTACAAAGTGCACAGATGCACTGGTTTCATTCAAAGGCAACAAGCATTGAACCTGGTAGTTATTCACCAAAATCCATGGAACTCCTTTGTTGAATTTCAAGCAATAAAATCCCAGGACTGCAGAGCCCTCAGCAGAGCGATCCCACCCTCCGAACAGGTGCTGGCTGCTCTCGCCCATTGGCAATGGTGTCACAGCCCCGAGGCTGCTCCTCCACAGGGGCAGGTCTGAACCTCCTCCCCACCCACCACAGCCCTGGAGCCCCTCGAGGGCTCTCTGTGTGTCCCACAGCCTCTCTTGCTCATCATTCCTCCTATGCCCCACTCCAAACTTCAGGCTGATGTGGGTGTAAACCCTTCTGTCTCTCTTTATGTTTATGACATGTAATCATCCTTTTTGCAAAGCTTCCCATTGTGGCCAGGCTTCTTCATGGAAACCCTCACAGAGCTGCAGCCTTACCAGAACAGGGAAAGCCCCAGGAAACTTTGTGTAGGATATTATGGGGGTGTGTACCTTGGTGTGCATTCTGCTGTTCTGAGCAGCTCTGCCTCAGGGACTCCTGTTCAGACTGATGGCTGAAACAACCCCTCTGGCTTTGTACAGGAATGCTATAGGGATTCTCTCTTCTAATCAGATTACTTATATCCAAATTTAGTGTTCGCAATTGAACTAGCATCCTGTTTTGGGTTGTTTTTTTTTTTTTTGTTTTTCTCTCAGTTTCTTCCATTTGGCCAGTGATTCAGCAGATCTGGTGTACTTTTCCAAGTATTCTTTTCAAAGTACTCAGAATTTCCCAGCATCATAAACTGGGACTAATAGCTTATTATGCTATACCCTAAGGCATCTAAGCCTTTGCTTTATGTCAAAGGCTCTGGATTTTACATGAAGGTAAAAAAAGGAGCACAGATAGCTCTTGGTTGTGTTGCAAAGGAGCTTTCTTTGTGTCTGTACCTTAATGTACTGGGGTTTCAGCACATTTTAACAGAAGGCTGAGGCATTCCTAGGTATTTAATATTTATTTCAAGACTGAGCTGTGGCTGAAAGCTCAGAGGCATCACACACTGCATTTCTTAGGTGCTGTAGTGGAGAACTTGAACCATTGGTGCATTAGGTGCCTGGTGGGGCAGAAGTCTCCAGAACAGTCATTGCTGAGAGCTCCTCTGGTGGCTCTGAGGGTGGCCATGTCTGTGGTAAAAAGTAATACTTAATTTGTCAGAAGTAATTTTTTTGGCGGGGGAATGTTTTCATTCTCATTAGATCTCTGAGGGTACAAGAAAATTGCTGGTTTAATTGGAGAACTTTACCCTCAAAGCCAGCTTCAAATGTCAGCAAGGCTGCTGCAGGTACAAAAACTACCTAAGCAGAAATGGCTTGAACTGTTCATGCCATCTCTCCTTTGCTGGCTGTTTTAATCCTGGGTTGTGTTCACCTTTGGAATTGTTTGGCTGGTCCTGGGTTGGACCTTGCCAGCAGGGTGCTGGGCTGCTGGTAGTTTGTGGAGCAGCCAAAGGATGTGCTGTGGATGCCTGACAAACCTCTTCCAAGCCTTTGGAACTGCTGCAGTGCAAATGACAATGAACCAGTGGCCCGGAATGGAGGGAAGGGTCAGTAGGCACACAAAAGAATTGGTCCAACTAAGGATTCAAAGAGAAAAGACCAGGAAAGACAAATGAAGGATGTGGGTGAGGGTTCAAATGCTTAATCTGAGATACAGGGAATTGGATTTGCAAATTCATTCCTCACGTACACTGTAATTCTTTTTATAAACGGATCAATCTGCCAAGTAGGTTTGCCATAACAAGAAGGGTGCCTTTCTGTGGAACAATGATGTGTAAAATACTGCATTCTAGGTTATTCCAAATGTGGGTTTCCAAAGTTGAGAATAAGGAACTGTAATTAGTGAAGTATGCTTTCCTCCAAGAACTAATAGTTCTTTGCTGAGCAATATGATTAATCAAGAAGAGATTAAACATTATTAGTCATCTTGTGTTGTCACCACTGTCATTTCCTGACTGCAGTGTTTGTACAGGTCCATACTATACTATTTTTAGGTTAAATGAGTTTTTTTTTAATGCTTTTTACACATAAAACCATATTGACTTGGAGGAAAAGGGTCTTCTCATTTGAACAAAGAGTTAGATTAATATTTTTCATGTTATCTACTTCCTTTGTCCAGTGAAGAACTTGTAAAATGATTTGGGGCCTTTGAAAATTAAATACTTAGTAAAACTATAAGTATTCCTGTCAAAGATGTTGGAAGGCAAAGCTGAGTTCAGCAGTATCGCTCACTTTATATATGCATGAAGTACAATTAAGTGTTGATTTTAGTTTAGATGAAGTGTTTCAGCATTTAAAGAAGCTGAGGCTCAAGCAAATGTGAAGAGAAGGGTGGTCATACTTCCTGCCTTAAGTAGTCACATTTTGCTTCTTAGTTCTTAGAAATATTCTCCTGTAATTAAAGCAGGATTAAATTTTGGGCTTGGGATGGGGGCATGCAGAAAGTGTCTGACTTTTTGGCAGACTGTTCACAAGAATTTGGCTGTTTTCCTGGACTGAAATTCTGAAGAAATTCTGTAATTGTTTGGGAAGTATTTTTCCAATACAGCATATCTGTGTTCTGAATGGCATGTGTAAGCTGATTTGCTGCCCTGTTAATACATCTCTGTTTGTATGTGGGTGCACCAATTAAATTTTTAAAACCTCAACTAGACCAGCCTCTCTATTTTTCTGACCAGATATCCATAATGATTCTCAGAATACACTGAGCTGAACTTCCTTGGAACACATTACTATAAAATTCATGGAACAGAAAGGAACTTCATATAGCTCTGGGAATAGCAAACTGCCCAAGAAATTTCTTAAAATTGCGATTTGGCATGGATTGTACTTTCAATATGAAGAAACTGTAACATCTTTCTGGTGCTTCTGCATCCCGTTGATGACAAACAGTACAAACTTGTGGGACATGAAAACACTTGGGGGGGGGATTTAATTACTCTCACTTGTATATGGATTATTACTTTGTTTAATTGAGTTGTTCTGCACCTAGTTTGCCCGGCTGTGATTTATTCTGAGTGTCTGTGCTTCCTTTGAAGGGGAAGAGGCCCACTGAAGCACACCTCTGATGTCATCAACGCTGCCAAGGTGATCTCAGAGTCGGGCTCGCGCATGGACATCCTGGCACGGCTCATCGCTGACCAGGCGAGTTACCACTGCAGGAATCTGCCCTGCTCAGCCACACACACCCCAACACCTCCCAGGATCTGCTTCAGGAGTGCCTGTCACACAGATCCTGTCTGAGCCTCCATGTGTATCAGTGGTCTGTTCATGTACACCCTGAAATGGATGTGTACATACATTACATGTGTCTAGGTACACACATCCATCTGCACATGTATTTGTACATGTATGTGAATATTTGTGAGCTCCCTTAAGCTATGAATGCAACATTTTATACATACAGTATATATGAGCATGTATATAGATACACATTTAAAAAAAAATATATATATATATTCATGGCTGCTTTAATATATATTATTATTAAAATATTAAGGTATATGTTAGTATAGAAATAGTTGTATAAAAAGCTGTTGTCCTGGTTTAACCCCAGCTGGCAACTGAGTACAATGTAGCTGCTCGGTCACCTATTACTGGAACTGGAAAAAAAAGGAAACCTTATGGGTTGTTATAAAATGTTTAATAATTTAAGATATAATAGTAGTAGTAGTAGTAATAGTAGTACTAATATTGATGCTGAAAGAGAGGGGGAGAGAGGACTGAGACCACAGAGAGAGAAGTGATGCCCAGCACGTGATGACCGATGTCAAGCCTGTCCATGAACAGCAGTCAGTGCCTTCCAGGTGAGTCCCCCATACTGGCCATGACACTCCCTGGAATTGCTATGGAGGAACCTTTGGCTAGTTCACATCACCTGTCCTGGCTGTGCTCCCTGCCAGCTGCCTGTGCACTGCTCACTGGCAGAGGGTGGGACACTGAAAGGTCCTTGTGTACCACCTTCCTTCCAATTCTTAATGCGACTCAGCATGGGGCCAGCCACATGGAGAGCATGAGCTCTGTACCAGGCAAAGCCAGGCCAGCTGTGCAGGCAGCACTGCAGAGGTGCAGGCTTGTCCTCTCCTGACTGACCTGGGTAAATTACCCAGCAGCAATGCAGCTGCTCCAGGTGAGCTGTGGGAACAGAGGATGGTGGCACTGTTGCAGAGCTCTGCTGCTCTGGGCAGGTGCTTGGTCTCAGCACCAGCTTAGTAAGGACAGACTTGTCTGGCTTCAGAATGGTTTGTTCTCCACCCTCTGCAGAGTTACAGAATCCATGCTTTTGCTGTACCTTCCTTTTCTGCCCCCCACCCCTAATACTGGCTGTTTTGGCCTCTGCAAATCTGCAGCTTGAAGGTGGTTTTTGGTTTTGCATTTAATTTTTATTTATATTTATAGATATTTTAAGTAACTCTTATGAGTTACTTATCACCATGAAATGCAAAGTGTTAGAGCTGAAGGTGAGCTTTATTGCTGTTGGATTGTTTTTAGATCAGCAGGTGGCTCAACCTCCCCCCAGAAGAGCTCAGCAGGAGCTGGGCAGAGGAGCACAGAGATGTGCAGGAAGTGGTGGTGTACAGGTGTCACACCTGAAGCATTTCTTCCTTTGTGGCTACCTTTCAGGTGCAGGGCAGCACAGGACAGTCACTGTTTCCACACCCTCATATGCCCTCTCTTTTCCTTTCAGGCTTTATTTTCATATTCAGTGTTTGCTTTCCTACTGTCTAGGAAGCAACACCAGTCTCTTAGTGGTTGTCATGTATCTCTTTGACCAGATAACAAAGAATTTCTATTTTGGATCTACACAGCTGTGATCAGATTTGTGGAAAAAATAGGTAAAATGTCTGGATTCCCCATTTCTGATCTTGACACACATTCTTCCAGCACTGGAGAAGAGTTGCTTTCAAGATTTTATCTATTACAGATTAAAATTCAAACTTGTCACTGATACACTGCAGAAAACAATGAGATAGAAAAGTCAAAGATCATCAGTAAGGGTCATAAATTCTTGCTGGTTTTAGGACAGCGAATCCACTCTCACTGAAATATTTCTTCTATGAAAGAAAGATTTCAGCTGTATTAGTACAATGAACAAATCAGTGTGAGGAGAAAGTATTCATGACCCACAAGTGGTAATAATTTGTGTGTCCCCTCAGAGCTGCTGGGAAATGTGAGATCATTCAGGTTATTGTAACCCATTTACTGAATTCACTCCAACTCCTTGCCTTTGTCCTCACTCAGAGCTTGCACACAGCTGGCACCTGGGAGCTACCTGACCCCTGGGATTTGATCTGTGCATCTGAAGGATACTCCATACTTACAGGTGTTGCTTGGATTTTCGATGCAGTTTTACATTACATTATATGCATTAAAACCAGAAAATCCAAACACAAATCAAAAGATGAACTAAGGAAGCCCTTCCAGTTATGGTGAACACAATTGCAAGTATTGCTAGATAGGTCTCAAATTTAGTAAAAAAGAGAATCTTGCTTTATTCCTCCGATTACAGATATTCTTAGTATGATCCTCTCATTCCTTGCATGGCTAGAGAGCTTTTAACTTCCGTTAAAAGAAGGTTTAAAAGGGTTTTTTTGGCTGTGAAAAGTTGTCCTTTAACTTAGAAAGCTCTTTTCTCATTGTGGTGGGTTGTTTTTATCTCGAAGGTATTTTCAAATTCCTTTTCTCAGCTGTTGTTTTGCCAGGTTTCCTATGCCCTGCACTCCTGGGGTCTCAAAATAAAATAAACTTTACATTTCTCTGGGCTACCAAATAACTGTTCTCTGAATTAGGGCCAAACTGGATAAGCCCTTCAGGAATTTGGTACTCAGAGTAGAACATGAGTGCCAGTAGTGCTTTTCTGAGCATCATTTGGCCTTTTTAGTGGAGTATTTCACATGTTGCCTTTTACTAACTACTAAATTCTGTAGAATTCCTATTATGTGAAAAAAAAGGATTTATATGATTTTTTTTGTAGCTCCCTATTGCTGTGTTTGAAGGGAAGGGATACAGTGTGGTACAATGAGCAGAACTCAGCTGTATTTCAGTCCACAGTCACAAGCACTTCTAGGATGGCTCAGAGTAACAAGGGTGAAAATCCTCACAGTTACAGCATCAACAGCAACCTATGCACATGAATCACAAGTGCATTATAAATTCATTTTCAGGAGACGTTCCTTTTTGTCAGAAGATTTTTGTTCTTTGTTCCTTCTGTCAGAAGATTTTGCTACTTTATGTGACCTGGAAGCCCTAAGATAATGAAGGCAGTGAGTACATCACCCTGGGTTGATGAAATATGCTGATGAGTGACGTCTGTATTAAGAGCCTCCTCTGTGTTGCAGTTGTTTTGCACCCATTAGGCTCCCAGTCAGGCAGGCCCTGGTTGGGGTCATTCAGAATGCTGTTTGTCAGAGCTGATTACGGTGGTCAGGGAAGCACTGTGTAAATAATCCCTTTGGGTAATGAGACCCCCACTGGTGGAGCAGCCAAGCTGCCTCCTGTCTGTGCACAGTACACATTTATAGTAGATGGTGGGTGATTATCCACCCAATCCACCCAACTAGGGATCAATTATCCCCAATATTGATCCCCATGAAGACATATCTGGATTCTATGGAGAAATGCTTTGGCTTTTGTTAGCAAGCAGATGAAGTGAGGACAAACCAACCCCAGAATGATCTGCGGTCAGAAGCTCCTGTGCATTGTTCATTCATGTCCCCTGTGCAACTGCTCTGCAAGTGGCTTTTTCACTTGGATGGTGAATGCTGGTTTCAGTCCGGTTTCAATCACTGCATTATTTTAATTTCTCACATTGTTTGGATGTTCTGGTGGATATTCTGTTGGGTAAAATACCACTGCATCTTTGGGATGCAGGTCACTTCTAATGCTGCTCTTAGAGAAAGGCCTTGTTAGCAACAGTCACTGCCTGCAGGATGTGTGGGGAAAAACCTCTCCGAATCTGATGGGTTCTCCAGTCAGGAATGTGCAGCAGTCAATCTGGTAACTATCAATTGCTTGTGGGATGATGAAACTCAGAATGTATTGATTTTCCTTCTGTTGCAGCCTAGTGTTTGGTTTCACTGGTGAGCAAGTGCTGCTTGTACCAGCTGCTTCTGAGCAATAGGTAGATGATTCCTTATGCTGTGTCCTCCCTGCAGTACATTTGTTCCTAACATCTGTTGGTGGCTAATCTGACATGCTACAAGGCACGAGGTTTAATTTTCTGGCTGGCCTGACCCTCTGCTGCAGTACTGTGCCCAGAGCTCGGGCATGGATCCGCTGGTCCCTGCTGCTGCCAGGAGATAACACTGGATATTGACACAGCCTGGGAGATGATGGCCTGACTTCCATGGTGCTCCCAGCCTCCAGCAGCCATGCCAGAATTTACATAACCAACATATTTTTGATACACTTGACATGGGAAATAGTCCTTGATACTTTTCATTTGTCCAGTAACTTCTTTGACTTGTGTAAAGTTTTAATATAACCATTCTGTAACAAAGATTTCTGCAATTTAACGATCCCATGTTAAAAACCATTTCCTTTGTTTTGTGTTCCTGAGGGTAACTTTTAATGACCCCTGGGGTTTGTAATGGAGGAAGAATACCAGGATTCAGTAAAATCTTCCTCTTTTTGTCGGGGCTTTGGTGTGGCCGACGCAGGGCAAGAATGCACTATGTATCTGCTCGGGTAGTGAAGCTGTGGATATGCCACAGACTTGTACAGTTGCATAATTACATTTCAGGAGAATTTTCTTATCCAATGCCCTGCATTTGCTTTTTTGAATGCTTCTGGCACTGAAAGTGTTTTCACAGAACCTCAAGGTCTTGTTCTTGAGTGCAGGGTCCTGGCCTTTGATGTGTATCATCTGTAGCTTTCCTAAAATGGTACACATTTCTTCTGTAATGCTATGTAAGGGAGACAGCACCTGTGACTAGCCTGACACTAGAATATAAAAGAGACTATACAATAATCATTCTTGTCTCTGAACTTCTGTAATAGGTATTGTCACTGTTTGAAGTGGATGAGGCACTATATTGGCACCCTATACACCTTTCTCTTGAGTTTTTCTGGCCAGAGGGATAAAATCAAAGTGTAACTAAGGAAAGAAAAAAAATTGAGAAGGAAGAATGTCATTCCAGGAATACACACCGTCTTGGTATTATGACTTCTGATGCTCTAAGGGATTGTATTGTACTTTGCTTGAAGTATTATTTTTTATTAATTAAATTAAATAAACGGTGAGTATTCCAGCTTTCTAAACACTGAGATATTATTATATAAATACTGATTTGGGCAGTCCTGAAAGCAGTGCTTAATAAGGAAGAAATAAAAACATATTTTAGGGCAGTTTTCCATCATGTCAAGGAAGTGTTCTGGTTTTGTTGCAAACTGTGCCCAAATACAGGAAACAATACAAAACGTAGCAGAATGTGAGGTAAGGACTGATGTTAAACTGTATTAATTAATTTAAATTGTACATTCTGACCTTCCTTGTTCACTGTTACCTTTCTCTAAGTCTAAAGCATGAACTTGCTATTATTGCATAGCCACGAAGAACAGCATTGTCACACCAGCTCTTTGAACACATACTGTTGCTTCAGCAAAGCCAGGAGCTGAAATATTTTTGGAGTTAAGTAGAATTGGTGCTTTTTCTGGCTCCTGGTGGGTTTTGGATTTAATAAATCCACTGACCACAATTCGATAAAGCCACAGGTGATTGATGACAGTGTGCAGTTGGTGGGGATGTATCTTTGCTTTTTCAGTATGCAAAGCTGAGCAGAGTTTCCTGTTGAAAGGAAGGGGCTGTATTTATCACGTAAGTACCACACCTGGGCCAACACCATGTCTGCAAACCTGCAGGGATTTCGTGCTTATTTATCACTCTTACTCTTTCCAGCTGTGGGAGCACAACAGGGGCTCACCCGTTCCCCTTAAGATCCCTTTATTCTGCCAGAGCAATGAGAATCAGCCTTAGAACAAATTCATACCAGCCTTTCATGGCTGGCCTGGTACCCACAGAGCAACATTGTGCTCCAAGTACTCCATGTATTTTGGGAAAAAAAATTAGGTTACAGCAATCCTGTTTTTATTTCTATAATATAAATCCGTATTGTTAAAAATATTGACAATTTTTTATTGTGACTTTTCCGTAAGACATTCTAATTTTTCTGTTCCCAGAGCTGGAAAAGATCTGCAGATTGAGTTCAATAGAGTCTGGATGGAACACAAAAAAACCCCACAGATCACATTACAAGATAAAGCATAATATATAAATGTTAACATGTATCTGCATGTATGGTTACATAGCCCACAAAATCTGTTTGGATTGCCCTCATCACTGTTAATAGAGGTATTTTCTTAGAGATCATCTAAGGACTGGAAGTAATTACTCCATACACTAAAGATGTGTTTAGAAATACTGCTAAGGCAAGCAGAGAAATGTTAAATACAGAGTGCATATGGGAAACCTTAGACTTCATCTGAACTTCCAACTATAGCATTATAAAGCTTCCCAAGAGGAATGAACTTTGCAGCCTGATACAACTGCAGTGAAAAGCAAGGCTCCAGTAATCTGCAACTGGAATACTCCTCAGTGAAATTTTAATGTGATTCTTGAGACATCATTTTGCATCAGCCGTTACTGAAGTGCTTTATTTATTGTTCTTTTCAGTGCCCAGACCAGTCGTGCAAACAGGATTTACTGGCTTACCTAGAAGAGATCAAGCTGTACTCCCATCAGCTCAAGATCTGCAGCCAGGTTAAAGCAGAAATCCAGAATCTTGGTGGAGAGCTCATCATGTCTGCAGTAAGTAGGAAAATGGCATCAAGTACTCTGTTAGTGAAACTAGGTGTTACATTTGAGTTGTGCTTTCCTGTGCTTGCGGCATGTTCCACCATCACTCCAAATCCTGTTTTCCTTTCTAATACCTGCTTAACAGCAAGAATCTAGGACAGTGAAGTGTAAGATTTTTGACTTTAAAGGCAGAACAATCATCTTTTCTTTTAAAATTTTCACAGCACATTAACAGTTATTCTGAAGTAGTTTGGTTTGAAGAACTGTAAGGTTCATTAGCTTACACATGTGGAACATGCTCATGCGTGTGTCTGAACACAATAAAAACAGTCCAGGGGTGGAGTTCCTGGCCAGAAAAAAATGCTGCAGGACATTCTAAAGGTCTACAGAAATAAATAACAAGAAGAGCAAGGTGACTTGATTCCTGAGTGAATTATTGATTTTGCTTGAATTTGCTTTAAGAGTTATTAGCTCCTTTACAGCCAAGTATCATTAGCCATGGAAAAGACATTTTGTGATTTTATGGAACTTTACGCACTTGGCCTCAGCATAGCCATCCATAAAATGCCTTCACATTCCCGTGTTCTGTGACGTGTTACTACCTGGAGCACATAGGATTATGATTTTAAAGTCTAAATCTGCCAAATGGCACCAAAAACAGGTAAGACACCGGGCACATTCCTACCCTTTACATACTTTGCACTATGTTCAAGGGAACTTCCCATTCACATAGTTCGGAATGCACACTCTCTGTATCTCTCTCTGCCACCCCAGCTGTTCCTCTCTCTGTGTCTGTACCTATCCCTGGCTATCTGTATTCATTTATCTCTGTGTATCCTGATCTGTATCTGTCTGTATGTATCTACACCTATCTACACCCAGCAATACCTGTCTCTATGTCCCTCCATCTGTGTGTACCTATCTATATTAACCTTTACCTGTCTCTGCCTTTATCCACCTATACCTGTCTCAGGTTGCCCATCTCTTTTTATCCCTCTCTGTATCTATCCCTACCTATCTACACACCTGCTCTGTCTATCCCTATCTACAGCTCTCTGTATTTATCTATACCTGTCTCTGCCTATCTGTACCCCTACCTGTCTGTACTTATCTCTATATGTCTCTATCAAACCATGCCTATCTCTGCCTATCTGTACCTGCTGATACTTACCTGTTCCTGTCCATACCTGTCAGTACCTATCTATACCTGTCAATACTTAGCTCTGCCTTTCTAAACCTATCTCTGTCTATACGTATCTATATCTGTCTACACTTCTCTATATATACACATCTCTACCTTTATATTTATACATATCACTAGTTATCTATACGTCTCTATCCATCTAGACTTACTCCACCTTTCAGTACTTGTCACTCTCTGTCCTTATATATATATCTTCCTCTTTGTACCTGTCAATATCTGACAAAGTCTCTATCAAGGATCTGTCTCCACCACTGCCAATATCTCTGTCAGAACCCATCAAAATACAAGAGAATTCATCAAAAAGTGTCAGAATCTGCCACAATTTTAACAGAATCAGCCAAAATCTTAGAGAATCTGTCAGGATCTAACAGAATCTGTCAGGATCTATCTGTACCTGTCTCTGTCTGTCAATGTCTATGTTGCTACCTCTCCCTGTCAAAAATGTCTTTTATCTAGATAGTCAGTATCTACTTCTGCTTGACAAAATCTGTCAGCACTTCTCTGTGTCTGTCAATATCTTTCAGCCTCTCTACCTGTCCATCTCTGTCTGTACCTATCTGCACCTGTCTGTACCCACACCTCTCTGTAGAGCTGTGTCTACCTGTGTCAACCTCTCTGTACCTGTCTCTGTCTCTACCTCTCCCTCTCCCTGTGCCTGTCTAGCCCTGTCTCTGCCCATCAATATCTGTACATACCTATTTCTGCCTCTCTCTAGGCCTACCTATTCCTATTTATCTTTCACTAAAACTATTATTACATTTTATGGGGTTTATAAATAATCAGAAATGAAGCCTTTGTTGCTGAGGTGAGATTTGAAACACTTATTTCTATAGGATACTTGTGCTGGCTAATTTAAATGGTAATTCAGACACCATGTTTGAACCTCTGGAACATACAGTTAATTAATTTTAACTGAATGTATAATTTCTGAAGCCAATGCTTGTTTTCACTTGGGCTGCACATTAACAAAGTTTCTCTTCCTTATGTGTTTTTTTTCACAAGCAGTTCTGTGGCCAGTGTGGGTTACAGTAAAGCCAAATGTTGGAACCAAGTTTGGTTCTTGCTATTTTTGCCTCCTGCTGTACAATACTCACATTGTTTTCTTTACCTTTTTTGTTGTGTCACTCCTGTCAACATAATCTGTCAGGTGCAAAAATTTTAAGTGCTAAAAATTAAACCCCAAATTTAACTTCATTGATAATCCCGAAGAGATGACTATAGATCCTGACTTGTCCTGTGTGCATCCAGAAACTTGAGAAAGCCAACTGCTTGTTTGTAGCAGGTGGGAACAAAGCAACACGGACCCCCTTATGCATCCAAAGGAGATCCCCTTGTTGTAGAAATCAGCCCCTTTTCATACCTTTAACTTAACCTTTTAACCTGACATAACAGACTTAACAGAAGAAGGGTATGCATTGGCTGGCTCAGCTGCCATGCTGCTGCCTGCATCCTACCATCCCATCAACTTCCTGCTCTTAGCTGGGCACGCTTCCTCCAGGCTCTGCCGCTCCTACGGTCAGGCCTGCAGCTGTGCCTTTGCTCTGGGGCGCTCTGGTGAGCACAAGCCTCAACTACGGCAGTAATTAGGAGCCCATATCCTGTGCTTACTCCCTTCTAGTTCAATAAACACAGTCAAGTAGGTGCTTGGTTTGGGAGTCAGTGGAAATGAAAATCATGCTTAGAGGCGTGAATGGCTTTGGAGGGGTTCTGTGAAATCAAGGTGAGATGCTGCAAGGTTGCTGCTCTCTCAAATAATCTTAGAAAATGCTCCAACAATGACTGTGGTTTTTGTTTCTTTTTAATAATATGGGTGCTACATAGAAAATACCAAATTGCTAGCCAGTGTCAAAAGAGACCTGTGCTCCCACCCCCAGGCCTTTTAAAGACAGTGGAAACACAGTTGGTATCAATGGTTATGAAAAAATTCTGGGAAGTTGAAAAAAGTCTCCCTGGTCTCTGTCTTGGGAAGGGGAGGCCATTCATGACTGACTCTGCTCAACTGCCCCCCTGCAATTAAGATTGTGGTTATCTGAAACTGCAGCCCAACCAACCAGTGATGGCCTTTTGTATTAATTTAACTCTTTATGTTTTAACTCTTTCAATTTTAGAAGAATAGTGGGATTTACATTGTACATATAAATTGCTCAGTCGAGAGGGACAGAAATCCATAGTAGTATAAAATGGCTAGTTATTGAATTGCTTTTCTAAAAAGCTGGAACAAGTTCCAGCTTTGAAAGTGCATGGGGGGGCTTTAGAAACTGATCACATTCCTAGGTTAGCTGGCCTTGAAAGAAGTGACAAACTCAAGCTCTGTGTGAGATTGCAGAGCAGTTCTTCTCCCCCTTCCCACCTTCTCCCACCTCAGAAAATTATATTAGAACTCCATTAGAAAATACAGGAATCAGAACTGTAGGTGAAATGAGGATTATATTTTATGTTCTCCCCAGTCCTGATCTCGTCAGAATGAGAATCAGAAAAGGAGACGGCAAGCCCTAGCAGATAGTAAAGGCTTTATTGTGCATCAAGTAAAAAACTTGTGAGTCTCCAAATACTTGAAATTGAATCCATCCTTTGGTTAGGGAAGACCTGCTACAGGAGAAGAAATCGACCAGAAAGAGCATTAGGAAATAATCATGCAGGTTTCTCCATTGTTATCCTCCCGCTGCATCCAAGTAGGTGTGTGCAGGAATGACCTCTCTGGTCCTTGGGCATCCACCCCTCCTCTGGCTGGCACTGGCTCCTCACAGTCCCTCAATCATCTCCCACCTCCTTCAGGAGCTGGGACAGGCATCTGGCAGCACAAAAGCTGAGAAGGGAAGCTCCTCTCCTGTGAGAAATTACATATTTCCACATTTAGATGGGTCAGTACCAACTTCCACAGGGACAACAAATCCACTTTGAGTACCAGCTGGTGGAATCCATACATAAAAGCACTGTTCTGAGATGGCTCTTAAATTCACCCCAACCTCCCTTCTACAATTGGAACTGTGCACAAGGATCTTGGATTTAGATCACCTTCAAGGAAAATTCCTTCTCACAAGAGTAGCAGTTCATTAAAAAATAACCAGCCTCTCCTGAAGCCTAAGGACCAGTTGGGAGGAAGAGAGGGATGAAAAGCAGAGGATGTAGTGTCAAGTGTTTGCAGATTTGCAAAAGAAAGAACTATCTTCTTGAAACAGAGCAGCCACAGTTGCTGTTTTACCAGTTCTGGATGATGCTGTGGTGGAGCAAGGAGCCCTAAACTAAAGGATCCCTAAACTGGTGTTCCAGGTTAACCTTGGGTGGTACCATGGAGCAGTGGGTGGCAGTGCCCTGGCACAAGGGCAGCTGTGTCTCTGTCAACAGCAAAGTGTGTTCTCACATGCATGATGACCTGCACTGGAGGAGGTGCTGCTGGCTGCCAGCATGGAATGACAACAAAGAGCATATGAATGCATATGAAAAATTCTTGAAATCCATAAACACAGCTCAGTCCTCTTCAGCTGTTTTTGATCTGTGTGCCCGTGTCTGCCCTGCAGCAGTGCTCAGCCCCCCCTGCCCTCGGGTGGGTTTTTTTGCTACGGTTCATACATGGCTGTAGCATCAGTGGAGGTTAATTAGGCCACTTTTCCTGGGGCAGCTGGGATGCTTTGTGGACTCCACAGCTGACAGCTCTTCTCACTGCTCTCCTTGTTTAGTGGCTTTTGGACTTCAGGCTACACATGCTTGTAGTCTGCCTTTCTCACTTTCCATTCCCAAGCTCCGGTGCTTTCTTTCTAGTCAGCCCCCCCCTTATGGAGGTTAGAGGGGGTCCTGTACAGAAAAAAAGGGGAAGAGATGTAGATCATCACCTTCTCAGTCTCCATTCATTGCAGTTTTGTTGTTTTCATTCATTAAAAATTTCTTGCTCACTATTTAGTCTTTCATAAGCCAATCCAATATCCAATATTGCATTGCCAGGTTCTAAGCTGCACAGGTCCAAATGGTGAGGATTCACTAAGTCTTCATTAGGAGTGATTAAATAGGAAACTGACATTTCCTTCTGTTAATTAAACTGGTGCCTGTTCAGGCACAAAATAATGGGGTAACATTTGCAGTATGCAGATTGACAGTAATTGCTTTCATTTATGCAGATAAGCTGATACTTCACTTACAAGCACTGCACAGCAATAGGCTTGCACCTTACCTTGCCAGTTTGCTCTTTTTCCAACAATGGCTTTAACTAGAGAGAACTGTATCACAGGGCAGAAAATGAACATATCTTACATATTAATATTGTGCTCCATTACTTTTGCCAGGCAATTCTATTTTGTGCTACTTATAGTCATTATCTTTTTGTGTTTCGTTTTATATTGTATTTGGCAAGAGAGACAAAGCTTTTTGGCCTTAAAAAGGAAGGGTCTGGAAGAGCAAACTCTCAAAAAGTCCCAGTATCCCAGAATTTGCTAACTGGCACAGAGGCTCCCCTGCACCCCACCCCCCAGGTTGGCTAGCCTTACCTGTGCACTAAAGGCTTCCTTCCCTCTGAAGATAAGTGTCTCATTTATCTTCAGCTCTTCCCCCTGGTATCTCAAGAGCCAGACTTTAACTTAAACACTGCCGTCAGGCCATTTTTGTGCCAGATGGAAGTGCTTTAATGTGTCTAACTTCATGCTCCAAGGCTGGACTGAAATATCCGTTTCCCTTCCTGAGTTCCCAGGCCTGTTAAATCACAAGTTTCCAGCACAACACCACAATGAATGTGTTCCAGCTTTGAGGGCTGAACCACAGGTGAAAACACGACGCAAAGCTGTAAGCCAGAAGTTAGAAAAATGCAAGGGAATTTGCATTTCATTTGAATTTCTCAGCCTTTTCCTGGGGTATGGATATCCAGGGTTTGGGACTGTGTCAGCCAAAGGCCTGGGGACAGTCTTGGCCAACATGTGCCGCTGTGGCAGCTGGCAAACGGCCGCATGCCATCACCACACTGGAAGGGGTTCAGCTGCTGCTGGGGAGGAGCTGCCCCTTTGGCAGGGCAGGAGATGAGAGTAGTACATTTCAGCTCCTTTTAGGGTCTGGCTGTGTTTTCCCCCTGGAAGAAAAGTGAGGTGGGCAGAACAGACTTGCTGTGGCCCTGACAGAACTGGATGGAAGGAACAAAGGGCTAAAAGCAGCAAGCTGGGAGTCACACTGGAACAGGGGCTGCCCTGACAGCCCACTTGAGTCACTACAGTACCTGGTTCATTCCTGTGCCTTCAGTGCTGCTGTCCCGCTCTCAATGCTGTGTGACTCTGGTGGGACAGCATCCTTTTTTCCTTGCTTCACATCCACAGTGGCTGCTCTGACAAAACCATGGGCACAGCTCCTGCTCCATGCTCAGCCACTTCATTTCTCCTGCCTGGCATTTCTCCGTGGCACTTATTGAGAACTCCTGGTTCAGCCTGTTTGAGTGGATGAGGGAGGTTACTTGTAAGGCTTTGCACCATGCATGAAATGACTTATTTCAGTATTTGACTCTGAAAATACTGAACTGCTCAGTTTCTAAAAGCTGACACTAACCCCCAAGAGCTGACACAGGTTTTCTTCTGCTGAGAGTTGACAGGTTTCACTCTGGGTTTTTTTTTTTGTTTAGTAACGCTATACCTTTCTAGCTTTTGCCTAGTGTACACTGGAGGGTGTGTGGATATAGAAATCCTGGCCTATGGAAGCAAAGCAAGGGATAGATTTTCCTGTCAATCACTTATAGAGAGCTCAGTTACTACTAAACTGCATCTACTGAGAAAAACTAATTTAAAGGAGTAGGAAATATTTCTGGTAATGTACACTAAAGGACAGCTAACTTTTCCTAGTAATAATTACTCTGTCAATTAGCAAAATCAGGATGTGTCTTACAGTTCTTAGCCTCAGTATATGTAAAATATTCTTGCAACAGACACTCAATTTCTTCCTCAACAGTAAGGAAAATAATTTATATTTAGCCACTGTTCTTTTTCTCAAGTGCCTGTTTTTAAAAAAACAGATTTTTAAAATCCTCCCTGGAAGTGAAAGTAGCAGTATTGGGGAAGGACTGAGCTATCTGCCTGGCTAAACATCTGCTCCATTATGGTGTTGCACAGGAACAATTTCATAGCCCTTAATATATGTTGTTTATCATTTAACTTGGACACAGGCCTGGCCTAATTATAGAACTCAGTTTCAGTTCTTTGAATCCTGCTTAGCCTGAAGCAGACTCTGGTAATGGTTAGTTTTCAGTCCATTAGATTCAATTTCCCCACCTGAAAAATCGGTAAAACATGGAACAAACCCCAGACACTCCTGAGGTGTTTAATGCAATCATTGGATTGACACACAAACATAGATAACCAGTGAAACAGCCACATTTTCCAGGAAAACTCAGTTCCTTGAAAAGAAACTCAAGCAATGAAGCTGTTTTCCTGAGGCCACATCCATGGGGATGAAACCGTTCCAGTATCCTAGAGGGAGAGCATGGCAAAGCAGAGGTGAGTGCAACTCTGAGGGAACAGTTCCCAGAAAAAAGAATAGGCAAGGCTCCCTTTGGCTCATTTCCCATCTAAGCTGTACTGGGGTAGAATCTGTGACAGGTTCTGTGTGTCATCTGTCAGTTCCATGAGCACACATGGCAGGTAACCAAGTGCTTCCAGTTCCAACTTTGCTGTGTTTTTCTTAGACACCCACCTTCTGGTGCCACTGTTAGACCAAGATATCCATTTCCACTAAAAAGAAATTAACACTACTCTGAGTGGGGAAAAAAGGGAGGCTCAGAAAAGCAGACAAGTAAATGGTGTTAAAGTCCTGGCCAAGGCCCAGTAAAGACTCCAAAGCCTTCAACAATGGAGATGTCACTCTTTTTGGATCCCCTACTTTTAATCTTAGGGGATTAAATGACTGTTTTATATAGCAACCTTAGTGAAAGAACCATAAAATAAGTCAAAACAGCAATTAGCTACACCTAGTAAAAAAGCAGGATTAAAATCAAAAGCACAGTATTGTAAGAACTCCTTACCTGAAATGCAGCAGTACTCAGACACTGCTGTCCACATGTAGAACTCATGTTACTTTCAGATGTACCTGTCAAAGAAATAAAATTTCAGTCCTAGTCTCTCAGTATTGTGTACCAAAGGAAATCTGCTTCTAGGAATTTATGTCATGAACCTTGTGTTTCAATTAAAATCAGTTTTTAGTAACGGACCTTGTTTCCGAAAGAATTTTAAGTTCAGACTTCAAACACTGATAAAAAAGTCTGATGTTCAGTTCTCAGCTTCCACCTGTATGAAAAACCTAAACCTGGCTGAACTGTGAATACGACTTGGGATACTGTAAACAGCCAACTAATACATCTGTTCTCAAACAGCAAACCCTTACAGTTCCCTGCAGAACTCCAAGAACACTCCCAGCAGAGCAGTCCAGGTGTCCCAGCTGGGGCTGTAGGCACTCCAGGTTACACAGAACACTTTGGGCCTGCTGTTCTGCAGGCCTGCACAGCTTTGTTCCCGAAGGCATAAAGTGTCTGTCACTGCCTTAGGGCAGAAGGACAGCACCTGTACATCACACCAAGGGCAGGAGCGGGAGCTTGGCCTCTCTGCATGCCCTGCAGTAAAAGCAGAGTTTGTATTTCACTGCTACACCAGTTACAACTACTGCTGACATGAGACAATGGAATCATTTCTTCCTGCACTGAACAGAGAATACTTTGACAGCAAAAGGGTTTCTTCAGTTTCTAAGTCATGATTCTCTTTGTTACTCTGAATATTAAAAATAACTGCCCGTTATCAGTTATTACATTGTTCAGTATTTCATAGCAATGGATTGCCACTACTGCCAAGACATGAAATTACTTTACCAAAATGAGAAAAATACAATGCATGTAAGCAAACTGGAAATAAAGTTCCAAAATTCATTTCTTGTCTAACCTTTTCCTTCAGCTTTGTTATTCAGAGGAGAGTTTGCTTTCTTGCTTTCAGGATTTACTACAGAGGAGGAATAAAAGTGCTGGAGGAGAGCGAGTGGATTTCAGCATGAGTGCTGCCAGCCTGATTTGGGGTGGGGTCTTTTTATTTCCTTAAAAAATATTGTTATCTGCTCTGTATCTTGTGTGTTTCACCCCAGTGTGAAATTACAGTGGTTAGAATAATTCTGAATTCGTTTTGCAATGGCAGCCAAGTACTAATGCTCACAGGACAGGTGAGGCAAGAAACGGCAAGGGATGTTTTTTCTAAAGCCTTTAATGAATTATTATCTTAACTTACACAGTCAGACCTGTAAAATCTGAAGGCTGGGACGTTGCAGCTCCATGAAAATGCTGAAAGAGCAAAAGTGAAGTCAGGCAACAATAAAACATGTTTTAGTTTGGGGTTGGTTGGTTTGTTTTCCTAGTGAATCTTTATGTACTGCTTGCTGTGCATTGCAGAGTTTGCAGCTACATCTCTCTAAGTGAAATGGACTTAAACGCTCAATGAATATTTTATCAGTCTTTCATTTATGCCAAGTTTCATTTCTTCAGTTTTCCTGGATATGAGACCTTGAAGAGCCTGCTGAATAGCTGAGCTAAAAGCATCCAAGTAAAGACAGTTCTCGAGTACTTCAGTTTTATAGAACAGATTTCTACCAAACTATACAGTGCTTACTGGCATTGTGGTAGAAAAACAACTGCTCTCTAAAGCAAAAAAAAAAAAAAAAAAAAACCAAAAAAAAAAAAAAAAAAAAAAAAAAACACCCAAAAAAACCCCCCAAAAAAACCAAAAAAAAACCACCAAAAAAACCCCCCAAACAAACCCAAAAAAAACCCGGGGAATTCAATGTATGGCCTGATTGTTACCATCTGTAGTACCCATCTAAGAACATTGTAAAGCTTCTCCATAATTCTGAATGCAGTTAATACCCCACCCCAACACAACCTTGCTCTTTAGAAGGCAAATATGGGATGCATCAGAAAGGTGAAGGGACAGGTAGACACAAGGACACGGCCAATGCTGTGGGCAGACAGCCTAAAGGGCAGCATTAACAGGGTATCCCTGCACCTCACTGCCTGTTCTGACTCAGCCCAGCCCCAGGTATTGCAGCAAAACCCCAGGTCAAACACCTTTGGTGGGCTCTAGGTCACTGCCTTGCAGCAGGGGACACACAGAGCTGTTTCTCACAGCTTGGGTCCAGGTACCTGCATGGCTCTTTGTGGCTCAGGGCACCTTTTGTAGAGCTTTAATGCTATGGCAGAGGTTCAGTTCCTCTGGTGTGGCAAGGGGCAGGGGAATTTTGCCACTTGGAACAGCCCTGCAGTTGGGCTTGGAGTCAAGCTTCAGCTCTTCAGCATTTAAAATGCTGGAGTTAACAGGTGTCCCCTCCCAGAGCCTGTGTCAGACTATGAGGCTGATATGGCTGCATACTGGTTTTCAGTTACAACCTCATCAAAACTAGGCACCCCTGAAGTTTTTTTGCTGCTTATAGTAGATACCTATGATTATAGTTTAGGAAACAATAAAACACAGTTTTCTTGATCCCAGTGGTGGGGTGAAGGAGTCCTAGACTTTTCCACAGCAGATTTGTGGAAGAAGCCGCAGAGGGCAGAAGGAGGAGGTGACTGATCAGTTTCCACAGAAGAGAAAAGGCAGCTAAGTTCTAGTGCTCACCTCAACATTCTTCATGTTCCACACTACACACACTCAAGTCCATAATAAAGAACAGCTGAAGATTTGTAGCATCCTGCCAGGATGCTAGCAGTTTCTTCAAGAAGCCTTTTCCCTGCCACACAAACAGGAATTTACTTGCTACCCAAAATTTGCTACCCCTCCTCACATGCCTCTATCACCCTGTCTTGGTTTGAAAGACAGGTACCTGCCAGCAAAAGCTGGAATCTCCCTTTGAATAGAGAATGTAAACCCCCTCCCTCAGATTATAATAATTTTGCAATTGGAGGCTCTCAGGCAAAGATTTGGGAGTGGGAATAACAGTTCTTTACTAGGAATATTAGACAAAGCAAAGACAAATACAAATGTAATAGCACTAAGAGACAAGCAAAAAACAAAGAAACAACAAAACCTCAGAAAATGCCCTGACAGAGTCAGGGATGTGACCTGACACCCTGGGTATCAGGGCGGTGAAAGCAGTCCAGATGAAATCCTCCTCGAGCAGTTCTATGAAATGAGATAGTCCTGTATGAGAGTCCAATGGTGAAGAAAAATGTGTTCAGTCTTCCTCTGTAGAGAAATCCAGTAGAGAAAGAGAAAACAAGCAGGGTCCCCTGGTACTCCAGTCCTTTCGGAGCGGTGTCCTCGGACCAAACTCCTGCTCACTGCTGTTCCACCCGGAGAAACCTGCTGCCTCCTTTGTTTAAGTCAAGTATCCATAAAGTACCCAGCCATCAGTTACCTAGCAAACCATCAGGAAAAAATTCCACAAACACAAAAGAAACAGATCCAACCCCCAACACACCCAACAACTTTAAAATGGTGGCACAGTTGCACACACTGTAGTCACTGGGAAACTTCAGGGAAAAGCTTCCTCTGAAGCCCATTCACCATCTGCCACAGGACCAAAACCATCTTTTCCTTTGTCCCAGCAGCTTCATAGTGGTGCTACTACTATATCAGTGCTGGAAAAGGGACTGTTAGGGTAGGGGAAAAAATGTTATTTGAAGCTTTCAAGAAGCAGTCAGGATTATGGTGTTGTCAGCTGTTCTAGATAGCAACAGATAATCGAAATTTCATGTGTGTGTGCATGCAGAGGTGTGTCTGTGTAGAACCAGTCCTCAGGTTAGCATGAAAGAAAGACATTCCTATGGAGCTGTGTCTCCTCCTGTTCTAGTAAACACTGTGTGACAGCATCCAGCAGTGAGATGTGGCCAGGGCCTCTCTCCATGTGCCCCTGAGCTAGGGCTGCCCTTCTCCCTGGGAAAGGGGTGAATGGCAGAGGTGTTGGGAGTGTGGGACAGGAACTCTGAGCAAAACGTTCCCCACAGCCTGCAGCCTTGAGAAATGGTTTGTTTCACGTGTGTTAAATGTATAAAGAAGTGTTTGAAATTTGGGGGTTAGCACATGCATTGGGGTTCGCATCAAAGTGTGTGACAGCAGCCGTGCTGCAGGGCCAAGGCTACTGAGGGGCTGGGCAGCCCAGCTCCCTGATTCAGCCCATGCCTCCCAGTACCCAAACACACCCACCTACCCTCTGGTGGCAGCAGTGCCCTGCGAACACCACATGGCTGCTGGAGACTGGCAGCCCTTTCTTGAAAGTTCACATGCTGCAGCACAGAATGAACTTTAGAGGCCATCTGGTAGATTTTACACCTTTTCTTTGGGAATTGAGATAATTTCAGTTTGCCATATGTGTGCGTTCAACCAGATATCTTTTTTTCTTTTCTTTTCTTTTCTTTTTTCTTTTTTCTTTTTTTTCTTTTCTTTTCTTTTCTTTTCTTTTCTTTTCTTTTCTTTTCTTTTCTTTTCTTTTCTTTTCTTTTCTTTTCTCTTTTTTCTTTTTTCTTCTCGTCTTTTCTCTTTTCTTTTCTTTTATTTTCCTTTTTTTCTTTCTTTTCTTTTTCTTTTCCCTTTTTTCTTTCTTTTTTCTTTTATTTTCTTTCTTTTTTCTCTTTTCTCTTTTCTCTTTTTTCTTTTCTTTCTTTTCTTTTCTTTTCTTTTCTTTTCTTTTTTTTTCTTTTCTTTTCTTTTCTTTTCTTTTCTTTTCTTTTCTTTTCTTTTCTTTTCTTTTCTTTTCTTTTTTCTTTTCCAGAGAGCAGCAGTGTGTGTTGTATTAACTGGAAGATTTTTCTGCCAGTTCAGAGGTGTTTCCAAATTGCAACTAAATCCAGCCTCTTGGCTGAATTTTTTATTTCTGCCTTATTTATATTTGTGTTACACAATCAGAATGAAAACAGACGATAATAACACACCTCTCTCACCTGATCAATTTGTTGGACCTGGCAATGGGAGAAGTCCTCAAACCTCTCCTAGTAACCCCATTTGTAAATCTGTACCTTGCCCAAGGCTCTGGGGTTGGGCTGGATGGCAAAGGACAGGATCACTCTGCCACTAAGCCCTTCAGAGAACTGGCTTCAGTGCTTTTACACAAATGTTTCAGCAAAGGGGATGTTTAGAAGATGAAGTGTGAAGGCTCTCCTGTTTTGAAGAATAATCCTACTATTTCTCCATCCCAGCCATGGAGAGCTTCCTCAGTGTTCCTGTTTCCTGCCCGTGAGCAGTGACAGAAGACTCCCATGATGTGGGACTTGTATGGCTGTGCTGGGTGCTGGGGAAGGTGACGGGCTTTGTTTGTTCTGCATTCTGCCCTTGGGTGGTACTCCTCAAGCAGCTGGAGAGGCCACACAGTCATTGGGATTTCTGTGGGTTGTCCCACTTCTAATATCCCATACAAATGTTGGCTACTGAGAACAGGTTCAGCAGCTCTGACAGAGCCAGATACTTCAGAGTATCCCAGCACTGCTCCTGAGCGCCTGTGAGAGCCTGGAATGGGACAGGAGCAGTGAAGGCCTTACCTAGTGCTGAAACAAAGGAAGCAAGGGGTCACATTTTCACAGCTCTTCTTCAAGTTGGTTTCATTACTCATCAGTAGTAATTGTAATAGGACCCTCCAGACAAGCATCACGAATTCCTCTTAAAAAAAAAAAAAAATTAGCATTATCTTCCAAAGCATTTATATATTCCACCAGCAGGATTTTCCGTACGTCACAATAAATATGAGAGCAGAACATGAGCACAGTGATCAAACACATGAAGGGAAAATGTGGGAATTATGGTTTAGTCTCTGGCAGTCTTACTTTTTAATTGTTGTTTATTCCTGTACCTACTGTGGTTAAAAGCACACTGACTTCTTGGCTGGTGTTTTTATTTCCTATTACAGCTGGACAGTGTCACTTCACTCATTCAGGCCGCCAAAAACTTAATGAATTCTGTGGTGCAGACAGTGAAGATGTCCTATATTGCATCCACAAAGATTATCAAGATTCAGAGTCCTACTGGCCCACGACATCCAGTTGTGATGTGGAGAATGAAGGCTCCAGAGAAGAAGCCCCTGATTAAAAGAGAGAAACCAGAAGAAATCTATGCTGCTGTCAGAAAAGGTTCTGCAAAGAAGAGAATCCATCCTGTGCAAGTAATGAGTGAATTCAGAGGCAGAGAAATAGTCTAATATTTTGCCACTATGTTTTCTTACCTTGAATTTCCCATCATTTTTCATCTTTTCCCCCACTTATTTAAGAATTACATATGTCAATGTTTTGCTCTAAATCTATAAGATAACACGTGCTTAAATTATTTAAAAATGCTATCGAGTTAGTTAGACGTACACAGTTGAAAATAATACTGATTCTCCTGCAGTGACAAACTGGTGTCTCGGCAGAGCCTGGCCCCTGCTGCAGTTAGGAAGGAGCAATGTGCCAAATGCCCAAAGCCAGCCTGCATTCACCAGGCCTTAGGAGCTCCCTCAGCAGGGATTTGAGTGGCTCCACTGCAGTGGGTCTGTTCTGTGACACCCAGGATATCTAACTGGTGCTTCTGGGCCAGGTCCCTGACGGCATCGTCACCCCGTGACTGGGTTAGCTGGGCTGTTCAGCTGAGCCCAGAGTCTGGGCCCTAAATCTGGGTCCAGACTGCTGCATCCAAAGACTTGTCCTTGGGCAAGACCATGCCTTGGAAATGTAAGCTTGAAAGTGTTTGACAAAATACACAAAGTGTTGTAACAACGTGGATGTAATAATGTAATAAAAAAAGTAATGACAGCAGGGATAACAGCTCTTAATAAGGCCTTTGGTAACATGAACAGGAATCTGTGTTCTGCTCCCTGCTCTCTTCTGTGAGTCCCAAAAAATCTGCTGGCTGTTGTATTTGGCAGTTCAGATAAATCAGACATTAAAAAACTTTCCTAATTGCTGCAAAAAAGAAGAACTTTGAAAGAAATCATTAGTCTGAGACCAGTGTGTGAAATACACATATCTTGAATGTTAGGAATGGGGAGGCTGTTCCAAAGCAACTGCAGGGAATTAAGTTACTTCTGACAGATTTCCTAAATGTGGGGCTCTGCTGGTGAGTGCTGAATGGCTGCACTCAAAGTGTGTAATGATGGTAAATCTTGCTAGTCCAGACCTCTGCAATGTACTTAAGAAAAACTAGCTTTCTCTAAATACTTTTGAATCTGAAATCCACTTGGACTAATTTTTTTGGAAGGATCTAACTTGCCTTTTTGCCATGTCATGAATTTTCCCAGACTACATTTGTTACTTAGGATGTCTTTGCTTGGCCATTCCATAGACCCTTCAGCATGGCCTTCTACATTTGCTAAGGTGAAAGGGCTCCCTCAAAAGTCAGAGCTTCCTGTGTGTCACTGACTGCCATTATGGGACGGCTCCACATTCTGGGCCGCTGCTCCGAGTCATTTATTACCATGTTTGCACTGCAGTGCCTGACCTAGCCCAGTGTGGGCAGCAAGAGTAACCCTAAATTGTGCCTTTCCTCTTAGGGCTGCTATGTTTGTAAGCTCAGGATGCTGGGGCAGGGTAATTTCTAGGTTGTTGGTTATAAAACCCCATGAAACTATAATGCTCATGAATTAAAAATTCTACAAATCATTCTTCCACCTTCCCTTAACCTTGCAATCAGTTAAATGGAACAAAAGGAGACATTTGGAAGATCACCTTTTTCCAATTTGAGTTCCCTCCAGCATGTTCGCATCAAGATGTCAGTAATGTCTCCTAGCTTTGCTGCTCCTCCCAGGGCTCCAGAGGCAGCAGGTAAGCTGACACAGCCTTGTGAGCTGCTTTGGGGGTGTGACTGTCCTGAAACCCTCCTGTCTCCAGGTTACATTTTTGATCCCAGTTACTTTGATGTCAAACATTTGTAACTAATGCCTTGGTACCACATTATTAATAAAAAAGCATGTACACCCCTGAGGAGCTTCTCTCAGTGTTGTGGGATTTTTTCAGTGTGTCTGAAGCTCAAGGCCTGCCAGGTGTGCTCACAGAAGCACCAGCCTTCCTTCCAGCACACTGCGTGCGCTCCATTAGCTGCTCTATAGGAGAAGCTTTCCAGCACCAGTATCACCAAAGCACATTTTACTGCTTCATTTCATGCTCCTTCCTGCACTGCCAGTCTCTGCTCTTTCTCTGACCATGCTCAGTAGCCAGTTTGATCTCAACACAGCCATTTATTACACAAAAACCACCCTCTAAATGAACAAGGAATTTAAAACCCACTGCAGATTGCTGAGAAGAGCCAAAAGAGTGATAATCAAATCTAGACTTAATTTATCTTGGGTCAGATTCAATCCCAAGTGAAGAAGTTTATTCCTGGCTAAGGAGGCAGAGGGTAGGAAGTCCTGGAGCTGTGAAAAGCCCAGCTCATCACCCCTCAGCCAGTCTGGGAAGCAGGGAACCACCACTTCCCTACCACGAGGGAGAATTCTGAAGGAGGATGAACTGCTCAGTGTTATTCCAAGCAGCTTCTCATTCTTCCTGCAATCTCCTCATTCCCTGCTAGCCCAGCTTTCAGAGCATGACTTCTCCCCCAACTTCTGTTTGCCCCTCACCAGCGCCTCCTCTCACATTGTGCCCTCAGCTGCTCTCCGCCTGACAGAGCTGCAGCTTTCTCATCTCAGCAGCTTGGATTATTTCATTATCCTGCCTTGGCCTCTCCCCATTACCACATCATGGAGGAAAATGTGATGGATGACTGAAGGCAATTTTATATTAAATTTTTTCACTAGAGCACTAGAAAGTGAGAGTCCCATTTCTGAAGCCCATTAGTTTGAGAGGACAGGTCTGCGTCATTTCCATGAATCCCAAAGCTGTTGAATTTTCTTTTTTTTTTTTTTTTAAATAGCTGATGTACTTTTTCTCCCAACATAGCCTGGTAGCACTAGGGAAGCTCTATAGCTGCATCTCTACTAAAGAACACAGCTAAGGAGCCTGACATCAGGCCAGGCATGGTGTTTTAAAAGTCCTGCAGCGATTTTTGAAAGGCTCGTCTCCTTTGTTCTCGGTGAGTCCGCAATGGAAGCATTTGAGAAGAGTATGTTGATATAGCAAGTTCTTTCATGAGCCTTTAAAAGTTTTCTTTTTGACAAAAAAAAAAAAAAAATCTCTATCAGCAGTAGGTAATAAAATTCTATGTAAAACCTATTTTTGTTTCCAGATATTACTTATCCCTTGTATGTTGCCCCTAGTTGAACTCTGGGGACTTGTCAGCATGTTAGGCTCAGGAAATGAGATAAATAAACCCCTATTGCCTGAGGCTGGATTTAAAACCAGAACAGAATAAATACTCTCTGTTGGAAGAGGCAGAGAGGGACTGGTGTGTGTGAGTGCTGGACAGGATGGTGACAGGGATGGCACTTCTGGCAGAGGACATGGGAGCTGTGGGGGCTCCAGAGCCAGAAGCAGCACTGAGTTCTCACCTGGTACCTGAGCCCAGCTCTGTGGCTGCAGCAAGGGCTGGTGCCTGTTTCTGCCTCACAGCCCTGCATCCCAACAGCCTGGAAAAGCAGCACTCACCTCCCCCTCCCTGCCTGCAGCTCTCCGAAACCCCGAGGCCCCAGGGACCCTCCCCAGCCCTCTGCTGGGCTCCCACCTCCTTTCCTCGCCCACAGAATCCTCTGCATCCCACTGAGCCGTGCCTGGAGCACTGAGGGAGCTCTGCCAGGTTACACACAACAGGTAATGAACCCCCTAATGCCCCTGGGGGGCTGGGAAGAGAGATATCTGAACAAAAGCACTCATCTGATATTGTCCAGTAGAGGCACTTTAGCATATGAGTAGAGTAATTAAATAACAATTAAAGATCAAGCAGATCACTCTCTCCCCAAGATGATTACTGGGCTTGGCTTTTGCACAACTACTTCTTAAAGAAAAGAAAATGCACTGGCAGTGTTAATTAAAAAGCCATGGATTTTGTGTTGTGCACTGGAAGTGTGTTGCTGCACTGAAAAATACCACCTTTCAAATCATAAACCACAACTCACTGGAAACTTTCTTGGCATAAAGAAAAAATACATCCAAAGCAGAAATGGCAAACAAACTGTGAAAATACTTTAAAGCCCCTGATGTCTCTCGTCAACAGGAGGAATGTGCTGCTATGGTCCAAGGAACAGGAAGCTGAGGAACTAATTTTTGATTCCAGCCTAAAAGCAATAGTTAAGATGAAAGTTTGCACTGCAAGAGGTGGATCTAACAGTTTTATGTTTTAAGGAGCTTTTTACAGAATAGGAAATACATTCTACTTCCTAATGGTGAAAACAACTGTGTTAAAGCAGGCTGGAGACCACAGAGATGCCCTGTGCAGGATGATGTTTCCTCTCAACCCTCAAATCTTTTATCAGCCTGGTCATTTTAGAGCCATTGGCTTTTCTGCTGCAGTTCTCAGTTTCCTTCATAGAAGGCAGCACATGAGTGGAGCAGCTGCCAACACGCCGCAGCTCAGGATCTGTGGGTCAGGCACTGCTCTTTCCACGGGGTGGACGGTTAAAGGAGCTGGTGCTCTCTGCTCCAGCAAGCCTCTGTGCCTTCCCAGAGCTTCCTCACTGGATGGAAACAGGAGAGGAAATTGCTCCCACACTTTGTACCATTCTCAACCAGCCCTCATGGCTGACAGAATGGGAGAAACTTTCTTTCTTTCTTTTTAGCATCTCTGGTGGAGGAAGAGTCATTTAAAACAATGATTTCTCCAGGAAAGCAGAATCTCCCTGAAGTAAAGGCTTTCCAAAGAGGACAAACCAGCAAAAGGCTCTTTTCTGCATTCCACAGTCTCTACAAACCCTGTCTAGTCCTCTCAGACATCGCTGAGGGTTGGGGCTTCTCAACTTGCTGGGGGTGTGGTCCTTAGAACCTCAAATGAAAAAAGTAAATAAAACAACTTGCTGTCAGGAAGGTTGCATAGGTTTTTCTAAGAGAACATCTGGGTGCATATTGCACAATTTATATTTAGCTCATCTGCACTTAGGAACAAGATGAGGACAGAAAAGAGAGGACTAGTGCTCTGCTACTTTACATCTTGGGTACAAATTCAAGGAGGGGAAATGTAGGTTAGATATGGGGAAGGAATTCTTTACTGTGAGGGGGGGTGGTGAGGCCCTGGCACAGGTTGCCAGGAAGACTGTGATGCCCCTTGATCCCTGGAAGTATCCAAGGCCAGGCTGGAGGGGGCTTGGAGCAGCCTGGGATAGTGGCAAGTGTTGGACAAGATGATCTTCAATGTCCACTCCAACCTCTCAACATTCTGTGATTCTGTATGGATTACACAGGTGCCACAGATTTCATACAGAAATAGTAAACACTAGAGAGGCAGATCCCAAGCACACACTGCAAACCATCTGCCCTTAATGTGGCCACCTTAATGCTTGGGAGATCTTTGCCCTTGGGGTGACATTCCCACACTGCCTCCTTGACAGAAAAATAACCTCTCTTATTTATCTATTGATATAATTATATAATTCACTTATTATTTAATTTATGTCTATTACAACACACATTAGTAGCAACTATTATAACACATTCATAAAATACGAGTAACATAAATTAATGCAATTATTTTAATAGAATTAAATATACAGATATATTTGTAGTTAAAGGTATCTATGTAATTACATAATATTTAGTTACTCATAAACTGAAATTGTTAGAATTTATAGCAAGTACACAGAAGTAAATGAATGTTTCACTTTATAAAGGCACAGCATCTCATACACTCAGCTTCAATTTTCTGCTTTTGAATTACTCCAACGGAAAAAAATGGCTGCATCTTACGGCAAAAGTATAGCAACTGCATCTAGTCAGTCAGAAAGCAAACTGGAACTTAAGCCCCCAGTGGTTAAAAATAAGCACAGAATAATTATGTCTGCAAACCTTTGAAGAGTTTGAATAGGATATTCATACCTATTATATTGTAAAAAGAAAGGGAAATGAGACAACTTTTGGCTCAGGATGAGCTCTATTATCACTGAAATAATTTCTCTCTAGGTGCAAGCATTACAGAAGTCAATATCATTTCAAGACAAGTAGTTGTTATATTAACAAGAATGACTAAGATGCTTCACTTCCCCCAGCATCCTGTTCTTCACCTACTCGTCCCTATTTCCCTCCACCCTCTCTCCCNAAATGTACTAACATTTTAGCAACTGTATCCATCCTGGAGATTCCATCTGAAGCAGTTACTGTGAATTAAACTCATCATCTTGGCTAAAAATAGAGTGTAGACAACCCTGTTGCTGGAATGAAATTCAAGACTCAAACCTGCCAAACTATTCCATGTTCACTCCTCTTGTCTCAGGCCTTCTCTATTTGATTTTGCTTTTTTAGCTTGTATGCAAGACACTGTCTGCACTAGATACTCCCAGATACAGATCTCACAATAAAATGGGCTCAGTCTGCGATCAAAACAGAAGTTTGTTTTTTTTTGAAATCCAGTCACAAGCCAAACACTGTTATAATTCCCTAGAGCTGGGTATCTAACAGATGCAAAACTTTAAGGTGCCAGTCTCCTTCTCCCCTGTTCCAGTATCTCTAACAATTCCAGCTGCTGTGCCACTTGGGCACAGCTCCACCTTCCCACTGCCCTGCTCACAGCAGTCTCCTTGGGCTTTCCCAGCTGTGCCCACTCCCTCTTTGGAACCCTCACCCAGAGTGTGGAGCCTGTGGGCTGGTAGAACACTGGGTGTGGGTGCCAGTGGCCATCCTGGCTCTCCTCTGCACTGCTGCTGGGAATGCTGCTGCAGGAGAGAACGGGTGCCCCTTTCTGAGCGCAGGGAAAAGGGGGAGAAAAGGAAAAATGACATTTGCAGAACATGGAAAACTTCTGGTTTGTAACTCCATTGTTAAGGCAGCATTTCCCAAGGGGGCAGAAATAAGTGCTGCTTTCCTCCAGAAATGCTTCTGGGGGGTTTTCGGAGTTCCTCTGGCATGTGCCCACCTTGTACTCAGCACTTTGAGGCCACCAGTTCATTGTCAGCACGCAGGAAGGATTTTGAAAGCCACCAACCACCTTCCTAAGGAAGCTTACTTTTTATTTTCACCAGACTGCTCTTTAAGGGATTTAAGGGACATTTTGCTTGTCACTGAGGAAAAAGGCAGTGCTAGCAGTGACACATCCCCAAGCACTGCATAACAAACATGCTCATGGGCCAACCTGCTGGAAGCAGATGAGCTGGAACAGCACTCAGATCACTTTGCAATGCTTTTAATATTGCTATTATTTATACATGTCCAACATTTACTTGAATTCCATCCTTGCTTCTTAAATGAAAGGTTTTCCTTTGTCCTGTGAAATCAATATGATCCCAACCTGCTCATGCCCTCCTGTTTGTCTAACCTAAGGGACACAGAGAAAGATAAACTCCCCATATTTCTTCAACAAATCTCTTTTTTCCTTTTAGACACATTTTCCCTTGTAGTTAGCTCTCCTTAAATGAATAAAAGATCCACTGACCAGCTTCAGCCTAATTGTCATCATTCCCACACTGCCTCCTTGGCAGCAAGACTCGAATCTTTGTTATTCAAGTGCCAAGTGTTTTGGCAAGCTGTGTTAATTGCCCACTGTAATGCCTAAAGATTCTGATACCTAAGGGGAGGATAAAACAGGGATTAGTAGCAAAACACTAAAGAATTAAAGCAGTGCATACAGAAGAGTTTACAAAGCACTCAAAACCTTAGACTGCAGAGAGACTACGAAGTCAACAACCTTAACTGCAGTGGCCAAAGGCTTCTCCCCCCAGTCTGTGCTTTGGCAACAGTAATAGTATTTCCTTGTTTAGAATAAGGTTATATTTTCTAAATTCCTATCTTTAAACTTGTGTGCTCTGAGGACAGATGGCAAACCATGTGTCATAAAAGAAAACATGAGTTTTAGACAGAGATTAGAAAACAAGATTTCTCCTGTAAAACCAGGAATCATTCACTGGACTCCCGAAGCCATTGCACTGCAATCTCTTGTTACAGGAGCCTCAAGGAAACCAGCTCTCTCCTGAGACCTACAGTCACAAAACGGACAGTCAAAAGTATTTTAAAGACCTCAGCCACCTCTCTGTCGCTGCTTACTACTTCTGTACTGCTGTCTTTAAGTTTTGGAGACACTGCTTTCAATATTCTGATCTCTGAAGTTTAGCTCTCCCCAGAAGCACAGCAACCATCAGATTTATACTTGTATTTTAATTCTGAATCTCTGAGGGAGACATTTTATTTCTCTCTCAGCCAGGTAGGTAAGGACATAACAGATAAGCAACAGCGCAGGGGAGTTCCAAGAAGCAGTGCCTGCTACTCTCCATCAAAATGGCTCCAGGATGCAGGCAGTCCTGCTAGGATGTCCCGTGCAGGGAAGGCGCTGTGAGAGCCCAGGCTGGACAAGCAGAGGGAGCCCCATCCCTGCAGCCCCCAGCACTGCCCCAGGCTGGTCCCAGCAGCAGGAGGCACCCGGGGCTCTCTTCCAGCCTTCAGAGCAGCACACACACCCAGCTGACCCGGTGTCACCTCCAGCAGCAGAGCCCTTGAACGTGCACGGGACAGCTGTGGGCATTGCACTGCAGGAGAGCAGGATAACAGACATAACAAGGACTGGTATTAAATACACAGCAACAACATGCTGGCAGCAGATTATACCTCTGTGAACTCCTGCTAAACATGTAAATTGCTGTGTTTTGGGGATGATGAATCAGTTCAGTATGAATTTATAAGAAGTACAGACCAGATTTACTTATCTGGATAAATCTTTTGTGCATGAGACTATCTGGACTCATAAAATGAGCTTCTGTAATTTTGTTATATCTGACTGAAAAAAACCCAGAAACATTTTAAGACTTAGATAAATTAATTATCTAATCCAGTTGAACTTTCTTCTTCCAATGATTTCCTATATTGAGAGAGTGGATTTTTATAATAGAATTGGATGTAATGAAATTTGTAAAATGAGAAATTGAAATGATTTAAAAACATTGATTTCTCCTCTACAGATGGATTTTCTCTTGACATCCCTTTCACTTTTTTCACTATCTTTGCAGGATCACTAAATACCACATTGAGAAGGTACCTGGCATCCCCAAAGCAAAAGAAATTCTTTTTTGTCCTAATATTGCAGCACAGTAGCAAAACTACCACTTTTATCCACCCTATTGTGTTTCATACTGTTGGAGGAGGGAGACTGGACATGGATTAAGCAAATGAACAGAACGTGTTCTGGCCACATGCACTTATTTTCATGTTAATTAGACTGCACAAAGAATAACCACATCTATGGTACATTCTATTATTAAAATATGGTATGACTTTATGGTTTTTAATATCCACACATTTAAACTATGTTTTATTCTATACCAAAATTTTGCACTAAAGCTTATTTGTTGTCCAGAGAATGTGGTACAATCTCAGCTTTTTAATGTATGATCTTGGGAAAGTCATTTGGCCTGAGATTTATTTTTAAAGCAACACAAGTGATGTAATTTTAAAATATATGTAATTCACTTCTGTAAAGCCATTCAAAATTGATGTAAAGGCTAAGGCAAAACTGATTTTGCCACTGCTGCTCTATATGTGAGCACCTTAAAAGGCAAAATTCATTTTTTTCTGCCTTTATATAGGAAACTTTTTTGCTCTTCATAGTTCCTTGTGAGAGTTTGCATTCACCCCACCATTGCTGGGATGACTTAACTGTTCCCTACTATAACTAAGCACCAGGAAATTATATCATCACCTTGCTCGTTTTTCCGACTCTCCCATAATGAAGTTTATTTGGTATCCTGTTTCACACGCCCACAAACAACAGAAGAGAAGAAAGCCACAGAGAACTTATTGCAGCTGAAGAACAGCAACACATAAACCAAAAAACCCTTAAATGAAATCCTTCATAAGATGACACAGAGGCACAAAGAATGACTGATGAGCTTAATGTGATGTGGCAGGGCTGCACACTGGTGATTCACTGATGGCTGGAGAACAAGGGAAATGCTCTTACAGTTAGCAGTAAGTTCTAAGCAAGACAGGAGAACAGACTGCAATAAAAAAATTAAACTTTGGCCTATTTTGGAGAGGGGAAAAGAGAGCAGAGGGAGATGGCAGGAAGTCAAAGTACATAGTGTTTAGAAAGAGATTAAAATTTCTTCAGTATTTAACAAGTAAATGTATTTGTTAAAGATGCCATATGATCAACACTCCATTTAGTTACTTTTATTTCCTTTAGTTAAGTAACACACAAGAAGGGCCATGGGTTGTCCCACTTCTTGAAAAGCAAACTAGGACACAATGCATTGGAGTAAATCTTACAAGTAACCTGGGTCATTCATGCGACACACACTACACCTGGCAGCCCACATTCCAGGTCCAAGGCACTATTCTCTACCTGTTATTCCAACCTAAATTACAGGAGTAGCTGAATAACATTCAGCAGGAGAGATACATTTCTGGGCAGGTGGACAGTACAGCTATAGGAAGTACCCCAGGAAAAACTACTCTGCCCAAATATCACTGTGCATTGACCCAATATTTTACCCTGTTCTAATAATTTGGTCCTGATCTGCCCACAGGTATTCAGGACTTAGAGAAGTACTAACAACAGCACTAAGACTATCAGCACTTAAGCTGATCATCCAGAGCAGCATAATCTGAAAAACCCATTGTCAGGGCTCTGAAGATGAAGTACTTCCACCGAGGGGGGATTCCAGGGCAAGGGGCTGGGTGCTTCTGCCAGAGAGTATAAATTACCCTTTCTACCTTGGACAGCTCCTGGCACTCCCGGTGAAGTGTATCTTGGTATGAATAAGAATCAGAACCTGCATCTGATAGAGATTCTGCTAGAAAATCATGTTCTGCTGTCCTAGGTGCTTGGACACACTGTTTTCACATTTGCTGCTCCTGGTGTGTCAGGACTGTCTAGCATGAATATGAGACACACACACTGACTTCTTCACAGTAAAGAAGAAAAAACTTAATTTTCTGCATCAGAAAACAAAACTGCTGGTTCAGAAGGCCAGATAATACCAGTGTTCTCTATGGAGGGAAACAGAATCTTGTAAAGGAAAGCTCTCATATGCCAGAAGTCCTTAACAAGCTGAATTTGGGTGGTACATATTTGTCCTAGTTCAGGCAAATTTGGGAGAAAATCCCCAAAGGGGCCCCTTCAGAAAAGCCAACCCACATGGCCCCTCCCCCCAACCAGCGTTTGGAACAAAATTCCTCAGAGAGAAGTGGAAAGAACCTGTTTATTTAACAGGCAACGCACCCCCCAACACACAGAATGAACAATACTGGATGACAAAACTCTTTCACCATTCTGAAGAGATCTCAAATTCAGACAGTCTCTCTGGGGAGTGGTCGCTCTGTTATCGGCCTCTCCGGCGCTGGCAATGGCTGCTGCAGGGCACAGAGTGCAGGCTCTCGGTGTTTCCCAGGTCCCAGCCCAGAGCAGGTTCGTATGGTTCCAATGAAAGGAAAAAAAAAAAANTATGAGAGAAGGTAGAGAAAGTACTGAAGGCAGAATTATAATTCTACAGAAAGACTGTTACTTTTTTTTCAGAAATATTTATGTATTTATTTATTTATTGTGTCCTGCATTGATACAGTACTTGCAGCTGAGAACTATTCCTCAGAAGTTTCCCAGCCTCAAGACTTTCCAGTTCAAAGACTGCTCCAGAATTCAAGATACAGCTCTCCTCTGCTTGATCTGCATTGACAGACACACTAGTCTGTTTCCTCAAAGCTGTCCCATAGTGAGTTAAAACAAACAAACCAACTAAACACCATGACACAGGCATGACTTTTAATTTTTATATCTATGGAGTGTGCTCTTACTTAAATTCTCTTCCTCTGTAAGCCTGTAAATACACACATTTTACTGTGGAAAGTGGAGCAGCTTCCACAGATAAGCATAATAGATCGAAGGCTCAGACAACAAAAGCATAGGTTGCATGGATTATAAAACAGTGATTTTTGCAAGGCTTGTAAATGGACTATACTTTGAAGATTTGCATAACAAAAAAGTACTACTCTAGAACTACCTAACTATAGACAGCCTGTAACTACCCTCTACTAAAAACGATGTCCTATGCCCAATATTTTATGTTATTTATTGAATAAAGACTGAATATAGAAATAGCAGCACAAGCAGAGTTCGGCAAAATCAAAGGTGATCTTCAGATTTCAGAAGGTGACTTCAAGCAACAAAAGAAAAGACCTTACACTCAAGTGCCCTGACATCCAGTGGGAACATAACACTGATCTAGCCTTGTGTGCTCCCTGTGGATGAGTGTTTTGTGTTGTCTTGTTTACTCCTCACTCATCAGCATCTCCTCAGAAACACTCCAGAGAAAATATAATCCTTTAAGTTTAAATTATAGAAACTCAGCAGGTCAAATAACAGTGTTTCAACCTCACCTCTTTTACTGAGATCTTATTTAAAAAAGGAAATTTAATTAATTTGCTTCTGGTTACACACTTCCATGACTACAGCTCCGGATATATAAACTACTTATTTCCTTAATAAAGCAAGTCTTAGCAGAGGCATTTTTCCCCCAGTATTCACAGTGGAATACTTCAGCACTACTGATGTTCTACTGTGACCTTATGTAATTACAAATTGGAATGGCCAGCTATTCAGTACATCAAACTGAGAAAGATTTCTGTGTTCTTTAGAAATGAAAGCAGATATTAAAGATGTTGCTGAATTTTTACTGCAGTCTGTAGTTAAGAACAAAGTTTCATAACCATAAATGTAACTGAAATTTTTTCTAAGGCAGTAAAGCAGCACAGAAATCAGAGCCTCTTACGGTATATTCAGATCAGCTAATTGAGAAACCTTCATTTTTAAATGTTTAAACCTTAAGAGATCTAAAAGCCAAATTACCTTGGAAAGCTTGTAGTGCTTGTAGAAGAGATAAATACACCTCAAAATGAATACATTAGCAATGAAGTCACAGAATGCTTGCATCAGGTTTTCCTGCAACATTTCATGGTATATTAAATAACTGGTAGCACAGAGAAAAACAGAAATGTATTTGCAGAAAGCCAGAAATAATGCACATAATTACATGAGCATTTTAAAAGTTCAGTGGATTATGGGAGCACCACCCACTAAACACAGCATATTCAATGCACCTCAAATACAGGAAATAAAAACAGAAATCAAAGGCATGAGGTGAAAACCATGACTCAAACCCCCAAAAGCAGCCTGTATGTTTTGAGTCCTCATAAAATTTTGAGTTAGAAAAGGGAAACATTAGAAACAAAACAAACAAAACCCACAAACACAAGCCACTCAACCCCCCCCCACCCCCGGCAACCACAAGGAGCTCAAGAGGTGGACTGCACATAATAATGGAGGAAAGCTCTGCAGGGAATGGCTGGACAGCTGCCAGGGAAGGCAGGAACACAGACAGTAAGCCATGAAGCTGCAGGGAGAAGAGTGAAAAGGAACTGCAGGAAAAGAGAGTAAGCATTAGAAAGAAGACAGACAGACTGACTTCTGGACCATTGATTACAGACCTAAATAGGAACGTGAGTAACAAGAGGATGAACATCAGTGACATGATTCAGGAAAATAATTCAATTTATTCTCAAGCCATTAGGGAAAGCAGCACTTTCGAAGAAAGGATATAAGCAATTGAAAAGGTAAAATAATGCACTACTATCTGGGACGAGAAGGAACAATTACTCAATGTTAACCCTGAGCAGATGGCCAGTCTAAAATTTCAGCCTGTAGGCTCTTGGTATACATAAAGTATACTCCTGTAGGGAGAATAGCATCTCCCTACAGTACCTGCTTCCTTCTCTGCCCCAAGGAAGGAAACCCCTGTCAGTGCTGGAGCAGAGAATGAGTATCAGTAAGTGGCAGGTGCTGACAGGCCTCCTTGGCTCCTGCCCTTCCTGCACCACCCTGCTGGAAGCTCTCTCTGTTCTTGCAGCTCCCAAGGAAGGTGAGGATCCTTTTGGGCTGCCTCAGGACACAGCACGGGATCAGCAACAAGGCACTGGAGCAGAGCAGCTCAGCTGAAAGGCAGCATCCCAAACAATACTGACAGTAAGTGGCAGATGTAATTTTGGAGAAATGTTCTCTGTACGATGCTGATGTTTCAGCTGGCAATAAAGATCTCACCTGTAGCCACCTTTGCTTTAAATGCTTCTATGGTTCTGCCATTTAGTGTCCAGCCTGAGAATTTAGTACAACTACAGAATTTAATCTGAATTTTAAACCCCGCACACACAGACACTGTTAGCTGTTACTCTGGCATCCCAACAAAGGGTTGTAATTAACAATTTTGCTAGTATGAAATGCATTGCATAATTGCTCAGAAATCAAGTTTCATTAACACTAGCATTAACTATTGAAAATTGGCAGAAATACCATTAGAAGATGAAGCATCATTAAAATTAAATGCTTCATTTGTATTTTTTCCCATCAAAATTAATGCATAGGAAATGGGCATACCAAACTTCAGAAATAATACTTCTTGTTGGCAAGGAAGAGAGTGAAAATGAATTTTCCACTGAATAAAACTCAAATTATGTTTATTTTGTTACATGTAATTTTAGAAGCGGAAATAAACACTTGACCCACTAGTTTTTGACATAAATGTAGGCACTTCTGAAAGAAATTTCAGAATTTTCAGTCTTCAAGATTAAATTAGATATCTAACTTTGTATATCTCTATTTGAAAAGCTCTACTTGCATTTATTATACCATGATACAATATTTAGAAAAATATTTTGCTGTAGCCTTGCTTAGTGACAGGTCCAAATGAAACAAAGTGAAGGGCTCTTTTTCAGCATATAATGCTGGAATTCACTGACTCAAATTGCAGTGGTAACAAAAAATGTAAGTGGCTTAAAAAGGAGAAATTGTAATGGAGAATGGATTGTCTCACAGGTTAAAGTGTGGGATGCACAAAAGTATGTTGGATGCACAAATCCCTCATTCAGAACTAACTTCTTTCTGGATATCTTCCCACTTTCCAGCAAAGAATCCCGTTACATGTGTCCTGCTCCTACACAAATTTCCTCTGGATCTGTTGCTGCAAGTGTCACAAGCAGTGAGCCAGATAACCCTCTCTGAAGTCAGAGCTAAATGTGGAAGTTTTCAGGATTAAACACCAATGTCCAGCAACTACAGTCAGGCTAAGCTGGGAGAAAGCAAAACCACTGGGAATTGCATTTCCCAAAACCTTCTAACCCTCAAGAATAACGTCTCATGCTCTTAAAGGACCAGCTGCTCATCCTGTGTCCCCTCAGTGGCAGCCGGGATGTCCCCTCCGGCCGCACCTCCACAGGGCAGGAGCGGAGCCGGGAGTGCTCCCAGCCCTGCAGGAGCTCTTCTGACCCAGGCTCCAGGGGCTGCAGCCAGGACACTGCTCAGTCATCAGCCAAGGAATTGACATTTTGCTCTGTAGCTACACAGGCTCCCCCGGCTTGCTTTAGTGTGTTTCTTCCTACAGGAGGAGAAAGGGAGGGATTTACTGTAGGAAACTACCTACAATATTCCTAGGCAGTGCATGTGAAAGCAAGTAGATGCAATGTCAGTAAATGCTAATTATACTGGAGGTTCTTAAAATCTTAATAAAAAATTCAGGATCCAAATCAAATAATGGTCAAATTAATACACCAATAAGTTAGCCTCAGTGTTGTTTGCATTAAATGAAATTAATTTGATCAAAGGATTAAGACCATGACTAATCAAGCTTTAAACACAAATGGTAACAATAAGCTAACACTGTTGGCAGATTATATATTAAGCTAAAGAATTTAATTTGTCTTGGTCATAACTCAGTTTAGGAGCTTGTTAAATATCCTAAAACTGAAGGCAAAATCGAAGTCACAATATCAAAAGCAGCTTCTCTCACGTAACTTGAACTTTTGTCTCTGGCCTAACATTCTTTCTCCCCCAGAAGAAGCCAAAACATATTAAAAGTAACCTCTAAAAAGCAGAATTGTTATAACCTTTGTGATTCTAATGGCAGGACATACTTTAATGGGAACTTCTGTGATACATTCTCAGTGGGCACTTTTCCCTACTTTCCCTCATCAGTCTGAAGCCAGCTTTAAACTCTTGTGACTCCTACATTTCCCCCACACTCAGGTGCTGGTTCTCACATGCACATGACCATGGATTCCTACTATAAAGCCGATAACCAAAAAAGGGCTGGACTTGCTCTCATTGCTCAGATTTCTAAAGTTAAACAAAATAACTATGAAATAGAAACAGCACAAAACCTCCTCCTGAACCACTGACCTCTCTCACAGACTTCTTACCTGGGAGCACAAACTAGGTTTATAAAACATATCCTCCTCGCAGAGAGCTTTCTGATCAAAGTGTTTTTCCCATGAGGGATACAGGTCAAATACTCAGGAAGAAAATGCCTAAATGTCACCACTACTTCCACCTAAGGTTGCTGTGTTTTGAAAGCGTATGAAGTCACTACTACAGAAGGCAACGGGAATTTTTCTGTTGTCAAAGTCAGCTTACTCTCAATCATATCAAGGGCTTCAGGGAAATAGGGTGGAACCTATTGTTCTGTGGTTCTGGAACCACAGAACTTGGTACAAAGTTCAACTAGTGTCCAGGCTGGCTACTGTATTTCTCAGCTGTCTCCAAAGCACATTCATCAGTGTCTCTTTCTTCCTCACAGTTAATTTTTGGCTGTTGTACAGAGGAAAGTGGATAGCTCATGCTGTTCAACTATTTGTTGAAAAAGCTCTCAGAATGAAAATAACATGGAAAATACAACCAGTGTGTCAAATTATGGAAACTCAGGTGCAACTTCCACCTTAGAATCTCTAGCCATTAGCAGGGACACTAATAAAATAATTCCTGCCACTGCCATTTTAAAGCAAAATCCAAAACTATAAACTATTTTCAGCAAGATTCCCAAAAGGTCTGAATAGGTATGGTACAAAATGAGCATTTTAAAAATCCTCTATCCATGTATTTATGTAATGGAAACTATTCTGCTTTATGTCACATTGAATAAAGAAGGAAATAGCAAATAATTAAAGCAGTTTCCTCTAGTGATATAAAGTTGGCAGCTGTGTGAATAGAAAAAACCACCACTGGTCTCCTTTCTGTAACACTAGAATACTGTTTGCAGTGTGTCTTGTAGGTTTCATATCAACAAAACGACTAACCATGGACTAATATTTGAATAATTACCTCCCTTCCTACCTACCCAGAGAAAGGGGGAGATTCAGCATCAACCACTTCAACTTTAGCTTCACAGAAAGGCAAACTGATCACTGAGGCTCAGACAAGCCAAAACTGTAACACCATGGCTTTTGTCTGTTTTTATAAAAATATACCATCAGTGAGAATGGAGGGGAAAAAAAAGGAAAAGGCAATTTTGGAACTAACACCCAGTATTAAATACAAGCCATGAAAGCTCTGTTTCATGTGGTATCTCTTCTTGAATTGAGTACATGAAGTGTAACATTCTAACTCACTAGTTTTTTTGTGGATTTCAGGAGAGCACTTCAAAGCTCCCAAGACAGAGCTGGGTTCTCATGCTCAGCCATTGAGGTTTCTGGCCCCAGCTCCATGTTGACCGATGACAGATGTGACTGTCATTACCATACTGCCTATCAATGACTGCCAAGTTCCAAAGGACACAAGCTAGATGAGAAACACTTATAGAAAAAAGGTGAAACCATGGTGATGCAGTTCCATGCCCTTAGTACACCATAAATATCAGAATCAAAAACCAAAGTCTAATACACGGTCACATGACAAAGGGATAAGCAAAAATTATAGGTACGGGACAGGAAAGAGTGAAGTGGGAGTGACTGGTCAAGCAGAACTAGGAGGCTGGAATTCTGGAGTGTTTAAGTCAGTTTAAAAATATAAGGACACAAAAATAACAATTATAAACACAGGCCCCCTCTTTTCTAGCAGTCCTGAACAGAAAGGTGCCCTGGATCCATCCATATGTCACCAACTGCTCTATCCAAGCAATGATATATACTTATTAAGTAGGAAAGCATTTACTTGAAATTTATGTTTGACAGTGTGATCTGGATCTGAGCTTTCTACGAAACATGCCAAAGGACATTGGAACCATATGGTAACAAGCTGGGTTTGTACATCTGCTGGCTTCTTCATCTCAAGTGTTCCAAATAATTTTCTTTGTGTCTCTTCATCACACACAAAATTAAGGTAAACAAACAATTCAACTGGTGTAACACCACCTGTGATAGATCTAAAGCTGCCCAATGGAGAGTTGGTACATTGCTTCTATTTTTCATTAAGTGTATCATCTCCACTGCAAGGACTCGTTTACTTATTACTTTATAAATACACATGCAGTGCCTAATTTAATATAATGATTTTGTAGTCTGTTGTCACCGTGAGGCGACACACAAATGACACGGACAGCAGTTCTGTTCAAAGCAAACTAAAAAACTCTTTATTAAAACATTTGACTCCATATATATATATATCTTTTCGAAATGCCATTGTCATTGGAGGGTTACAGTGCCACCTCCTCAATGTCACTGGACAATCCAACAGTCCATCAGGTTGCTCGTCCCCCATAAAGGAATGAAAAACAATAAGTTATTTACACAAAGTGCGTGAGAAAGTTCTGTGCAAAAAATGCAAACTTCAGAAGGTTTAGTAAAACTTGAGAAGATCAGGGCGACATTCTGTTTTAAAACTGACACTGGTCAGGATGGGATAATAAACCCAGGTTTTCAGATTCATATGCAGCCAGAGGCAAAAGACTTCATGGGATAGTAAAGGTCACAGGCCAAACCAATCAGTTTTTTGAAAACTGCGTAATAAAACAAGCCAAGAAGGAATTACCAAACACAAACAGATCTTTCATATATGTGACTTAGCATCCAAAACTGAACAAAAATCTGTATTCAACAAGACATTTTCCCCTTCTTAGGAGGCAGCACAGTTACCAGCTGCAACTCACTAATGTCACCTATTGTCTAAACAATGGCATCAGTTGTATGAGCCAGTAAGACTGGCTGTGTAACCATCTTAACGTGGGAATAAGAATTCCGGTAACTCTGAACTCCTTACTTCATAGAGCTGCTTATCTACATCAGGGAGAGTCTTCATGCCCTGTGATCTTATGTATGTAAGACCTGAAGCTTGTCAAAGCAATGAGCTGACAAAAAGGCAGGACCCTAAGTCAGTAACTTTTTTTTAAATAAGAAAGATATTAATAGAAAGAAATAGAACCATGCAGTTGTAAAAATCCTACAGGCTGTGAGAGACAAACCAATCTCCTTTTTGAAAACAGGGATTTTTGGACGACAACTACTATCCCAAACACAGGTGTTTTCTCATAAAAATGTCTCCAATGTTTTTCCATTTTCTGTTCTTGCTAGAAGGCAGAAAACCTCTAAAAGTCCCTTTTGAGTTTTAGGACTTGAATGTTTAAGTGCTGAGTCTCCTATAGGAGATTCTCACAAAGGCATTCCCTAAAACAGGGGCAGGCAAAGACTCAGAGGCAACAGAATAAAGGGCTGGGAGCAGTATATTTTGAATAATAAAAAGATTAGAGTTAGGAGGCATGTGTGCAAAATCCAATGTATTTTTTTTAAACTGTAGGCTGCCAAATCTGATTAAAAAAACCTTTGCATCCCGTTTGTGAAAATGTATGTGTTTGTAAACCACTGTGCAATTTCCCTGGAGGTTCTGTCCTAGTGCTGGGGTGCCCTGGGTTCAAGGGCTGCAGAGATCAGTGTTCCAGCTGCAAGGTCTGCCCTCAGCAGAGGCACCACGCCTGCCCAGGGCCACCTTCGGGGACAGCTCACTGAGCTCCGGCAGAGCCAACGCCACACAGAGCACACAGCCCTCGGGACACCTGACCTTCACACAGGAATAAACCCCAGGAAACTTCCTATCACTACAACCTGAATGCAAAACGCAGCAATTACACTCAAATACAACGAGAAATAAAAGCCCAAACAAACCAACTTGAAGCTCAAACAGCAGCTGAAATGAAGGTGTGGGGTGTTTTCTGCCCATTTGAAGATCAAATGCTGCACATGGGTGCAGCACTGAGCATCCAGGTGAAGTGAAAAATTATGGAATCAACAGTTCTGGCAGGGATGTTCCCAAAGTGGGACACACATACAAACCAGAACTTGAAAGCAAATTTCTGAGGATAATGAGAGCGATGGTGGGATGCCTCCAAGTTTAGCCCCAGGCTGACTGAAGGCAAATGCGTGCTTCTCCCTCCAGACTCCAATGCTGCTTCAGAACTGCCATCATGATCCCTCTACTGCTGAAATCAAATTTATTTGGACTTCAAAAGCTGGTGTGAATCCTGTCCCAGTTTGATTTCTGCTACAGAACAGAACCACGGGGTAGATTAAAAGCATCAGTTAGTGATCCGTAATTATTTAAGCACCACTTTTTCAACTTTCTAACTGAATATGGATGGTTTTTTCTGTTGTAGGCAGAGGTCATTCGGATGTACAATGAATCCTGCATAATGCACTCAGCTTCCTCCTCAGCCAGAACAAGTATTTTTTGCTGAGTAATACCAATTTCAATCCTTAGATCCTGGTTACACAAATTATTATATTGATATCAATGATTCAGCAAATACTTCTTTTGTAAATACTCTCTAAAATTAAAGCACACTGTTAAAATAGTGGTTTAGTAACAACAGTTTTCAGTTCTGTGAAAAGACTGCTGTGTTAAAAAAAGCATTCAAAAGCCTTTACCCAAACACCTTGCACATGTAGTAAAAAGGCATCAACATTTTTGTCATATTTGACATTTCAAGGATATTCCCAAGATTTGTAATAACAGTAAACCAGGTGGAACAAATCTCTGAAGAGTATAAAACAGAATATCCAATCTTTTCTAATTACTTTCCAAATCTTTATGTCTACTTCACATCTGCCTCCTCCCTGCAAGCTGAATTTCCCCCCAAGTAAAACTTGAAACAGTTGCTGCATTCTCTGACAACTAAGAAATGTGACATCTGGATCCCAAGGCAGACAGATGGCAGCTCCTCATTGAGGACACACAGTTTCCCTTCTCCCTTGACCTGCTGCAATCTGTGATGCCAGCACCAGGAAGAAGGGATGTTCTGCTCTTCCATCTCTTTCAGTTCTCATTTCTGTCCTTGTGCCTGAGGAAAGCCAAATCCTATGCTGCTGCTCTGCTCCACACACAGGTCTACTGCTCAGAATACTGGATAAATTCTAATGCACAAGAGTGGTAATTCAGAAATAGAAAACCCAGGAAAATAAAACCAGATTTCCAGTACTTAAAACTTTTCAACACTAGCATTCACATGAGAAGTAAGTATTTTTCAAGAGAAAATAATTATACCCATTAAAGGACATTTTCTTTTAGAGAAAATGAACTACCCATGACTGCAAGGCTGCCGAATGAAGTCTAGAAGAGATTGTGAAGTCAACAAGTACATACACCTATTCATACACACATAGTAATTCCAGCAAAGCTATAAATATGGCTTGAAAATATTTTCCATCATCTCTTCTGCATCAAGTTGATCTCAAAAGAATTTCTTTTAACTTAATCTTTCATATACACAGCCTCAAATCAAAATATTTCTTCTCAGAATGCCTGAGATTTAATTCAGCTGGTTTAAAGAGATCTAAGACTTTTAGAATGTCTTTTCCATTTTCATACACTAAAGGCATCATTTTATGCTCTGTTGCTATTAGAAAACCTACTGCTTAAAACTTCAGTTTGTGTAACCTCCATGCAGAGTATTCTGGTGTTAAATTGAGAAAAAGAAACAGAAGATAAAGAAAGTACCACCTTGCTGAACATGAGCAGTAAGTTTTGGTGAGACCATCAGCACAGTCACTTATGACATTGTGGATAGAACGGTATTCTTTCAAGTATTTACAACACATCTTCTAAAATCTGAAAAAAAACCAAAAAACTCCATCCCATTCTAAAGTGCAACAGTGCTGGGTGCATCCTCCTAATGGAGAAAAATCCTGTAAACCAAGCAGACCTATGAATAGGAATAATAATTTCTGATTCCTCAGCAGAAACAGAAGCAAGGCCTTCACCTTTTCCAATGCGTGGGCAATTCATTTTCTGTTAGGCCAGGCTGAACTACTTTAGCTGATAGATTCAAGTAAGGGCAGAAATCAGAGATTCCCCTTAATTCTCTCCTGCTCTCATTAAAGTAGGAAATCAGTAGGTTTATAATGGAAGATAAGAGTCAGACTTCTAGAAACTGGTTTTATAATGTAACAACTTGGCCAAATTCAGATATAGTGGCTATTGAGTCCAAAAACCAAAATAAAAAAAAAATTAAGAAAACACGTTTGTGGGTATAATTTCTATGTACCTTGCACTGCAATAACTGCATTAACTGTAAATGAATTACAATTAAAACCAGCAGATATGTTGGAAATTTTGGCCACATCAAAAAAATTTAAGCACTTCAGCAAAGAACACAGTGGTCTTTTATACCACAGCAGGGAATCATAGCCTACATGGTTACTCCTGCATTAAGAATGAATGAATGAATGAATGAATGAATGAATGAATGAATGAATGAATGAATGAATGAATGAATGAGGGAGTTAAACAGTTATATTTTCAAAGGCCTTAGTATTTTTACCTTGGTGAATACCAAGGTTGGGAAAGTAGAAGGAAAAAAGTCAAGAATAAAAGAAAACTAAAATGAAAGGCTAGTAACTAGTGGAATTCTGTACTGAAATTCTGTCCAAGCAAAACACGTACACCCTGACATTGCCAAACCTGGTCCAGGTTGTAACTCATTAGCTGTACTTGAGAGTCAGAAGGCAACGGGAAAAGAAGTTCTTCATATGCTGAGTTGAAACTGTGTATGCAACAGAAACCATACAGCAGATACTGGAACTTGTTTTCAAGCACTGTTAAAACTGAAAGCAAGATCCAAACTGAAGGTAGCAGGACGAATTTTAGGAAGACATATTACTAAATTTTCATGAAAAACATGATATTGGAACATTATTAAGAAACAGAGCTGCCTCCTACATAAGTTATTAAGTATTATTAGGATACAAGTATGTATATATATAATTAGAGAATAACTGATACTAATTCAGCAAAAATTTGAAAAAAACCTGCAATGAGGAGATCAAAAGATGGACCAATAATGAGAAGTTGACATAACATCTGACTCAAGGTATTTTTAAGTGTCACTGCAGTGTTACTGAAAAGCTTCTGTCATGGGTGCCCAATGAAAGGCGACAGAATCTGTGGAGCAGAGAAGTGAGCCCTGGCAGACAAAAAGAACATTGGCAGAGACTATGTAAGGGTGAGGCACAGATGAATGGCATCCCCTGAGCAGGTAACACAGAACCACCACTGCTACACTGCAAAGCAGCACAAGCTGTTATAAGAATGAAGAGCGGAGTTCAAAGACAGGTTGATGCGTCAGTGTGGCTTCACGAACAGCAAGAGTGGCAAAGTTGATTTCTATGGTCATGAAGCTGTGAGAAACTGGAGGGCAGCCAGGTTCCTGGAAAAGATCAATGTACATTCCAGAACCTGAGAAAGAGTACTGAAAGAAACATATAACTACAAATAAATCTCACTGATACTGCATGAAAGCAAGATCGTTATTCTGAAAAGGATGCAAAGATTGAAAAAACAACTCAGAATATCAATGTAGATTGATATGACATACACTTGGAGAAGGCACAAGGGACAAACCTCAAGAGCTCAATCAATCATGTTCAAATATTTCAGTTCACAAATATCTCGTTTGACTTCACTAAAGCCTTTGACTCATGATTGGGTATGGCTGACAATGCTTGAAATGGGTTTTCTATCACTCTTTGACAAGCTGTGGTGTAGAACTTAAAGTTGTTATGCTAGAAGTGAGAACAACCTAAGAGTGGCTCTCCAACAAGAAAGGTATACAGGAAATGGGGAGATGGTACATCCTACCCCCTGTGCTGTTGGGGACAGCACTGATAAGAGGAACAGAAGGCCTGTTCCTTACACATCCAGAGTGTGCAACACCACTGCAACACCACTGCCCAGCCGGCCTATGGACCAGGGAACACATCAACATGGAACATGCACCGAGTATGCAGATTCCCAGAGCAGCTCTGAGGAGGCTGGGGGGGCACAAGGAGTTGGGAGGGGATACAGAAGGACAGCTGACCCCAAGAGACCCATGGGATATCCCAGCCAGTCCATATTTCCTTCATTACAAGTAGCACTTCCAAGGTTGATTTTAATTCATTACATCCATCCACATCAGAATTGTATGAGGTATTTAGAACAAGCACAGTCCCAACTGTACTATGGACAGAATTTCTGTTAATGTTTACGGACAATCTTGTGTTAGACTACTAATTTGGCTGAGTTTTAGTGATTCTTAGCACAGCTTTCCATTTACTTACACTGGACAAATAAATTCTAACCTCATTTCCATCAGGATCTGGCACAGCTCCAATGAAGCCAAATTAAACACCCTGTTTTACATACCAGTGTAACAATGGAGGCATAAGAGGACATCACATACAGCAAGAGTCCCAAGCGAAGCTACAAAGTAATTAATAACATGCTGTCACAATCACAGGTCTCAAAGTGAGAAGAAAAAACAGTAAGTTAATTGCTTCTTAATGATCTATTAATACAGTCCTTTATTAAGTATGCACCCAGAAAAGTATTTAACAATTACCTAGATTCAAGTTGCTTAATAGCCTCATTAAATTCTGTGGGCCTCCTCTCTTACAGTCATTGAAACCTACTCTTCATTTGGGACTGGGGACAAGCAGAGGTGAAGAAGTCAGCAGAGAGAAGGTTACGAAATTGCAACACTTGAAAAATGCTTTTATGATGTGTTGAATGCAAGACATTCAGCAATGTAAGTCAGGGATGCAGAGTGAAGCTCTGGTGGACCCCAAGTACATTCTAGGAAGCACAGCTGTATCAAAGTCATAACACAAAATATCTAAGACAGGGTGTATTCAGCAAGGACATCTTTGCACTACAAAAAATTGTGTAATATAAATGTGCATAACTTCCTTTCTCCCTCAACCACGAATTGATACAATCTGCCAACTATTGCAGATGAAATCTCATTCCTTAAGTATCCTGCAGCAACAATCTGAGAAGCTGATCTGATAAGAAAGCAGACAATAAAAAGAGCATCTTCAATCCCTAAAATTAAAATGAGCAAGTATGACAAGGCAAGTGTGAGACAAAAGAGCAAACATTAAGAGAATGACAAACTTTTATAAATAAAAAGCAATAAAACTGAACAATGAGAGAAGGATGATTTAATTACATTTTTAGAATGAATGAGGGGATAAATGTGTGATAGTAACCCACTTCATGAATTGTTTGTATTTTTTACCTATTCTTCTAAAATAAAATCACCTTCCTCTTTCTTACTGGAACACCCCTACTTCTGATAATGCAGAAATGTTACATGTTATTTTGCAGGAAATACTTAATTTGGTCCAGCAGTGTCACCCTGTTCTTCTAAACTTTTCTAAGCCTTCTGATGTTTACATTTTTGTAATGGAGTTTCTCACGCATTTTCATGTAAATAATTATTGTTTTGCATTCTTTTCTGGAGTCAGAGAGAATTGATTGACTGTTGCTTTGACTAGTGCGATTGGAGAGGTGGCAACTTCACCCTCCAATCCCTGGCCGTTTTTGGAATTCTATAAAAAGGCAAGGTCATGAAATAAAAGTTCCTTTTTTGCCCTGAACTTCAAGGTGAGTGTGTGTGGTTCATTCGTGTCGCATTATGACACTGCAGTTCAGTGCAGTGAGCCTGGTCAGCTGGGTGGCCTTTCTGCCCTGGAAACGAAGAGGTTGAACCTCTCCCAAAATGGCTTTGTCCTACAGAGATGGGAATGGAAAGCACCACCAAAAACACTGGATTCTATGACTTTTTGAAACTCAAATGGCATGAGGTTTAGGGATAAAGTAAACTGAAGAGGTTTTTTACTTTCATTGAGTGAGAGTTCAAGAAATTATCTGAGGACAGGAGAAAAAGAATAGGCCTAGTTAAGATGTCCTTCAGCATCCCCTACCTACAATGTTTGGAGACAGTAAACTAGAGGAGATTGAAAGCATCTCTGCTTTCTCTTTTATAAGTTTACTTTTAAAATAGAAACTGGCACAAACGAATTTTTGTTTTTTCTGGATATGAAGAAACCTTGTCCCTGTTGGCTTATGTGGAGTATTTAACTGGGAAATATACTACTTTTAATCAGAACAGTTTTAGGTAGGTATTACCTGCATTCTGTAACATTTATGTAAAGACACTTAACACTGAATGTAAAACTTTGTAGTTATCCTGGGAACCAAAAGCTCCTAGAGCTGCCCCAGAAGTGCTGTGTGACTACGTGACCTGTTTAACTTCCATTTCCTCAGGCTCAGAACTTACAGCCAGGGCTCCTGTCACAGCTCAGCTGTGCTGGGAGAAGGATTTCATCAACCTTTAAGGGAAGCACTCCATTACCCTGGAGAGAGAACCAGTGATGTTCCTGAACAACCCCAATGTGAAAGCAGGATATGCTCTGTTTAGGCACCAAGGACAAAGGCCCTGACCTGAATGCTCACCCCCTAAACCAAATATGCACAGACCACCAAAGCCTTCCAATTTCTAAAGAAAATTGTTTGTAAGACACGAACTAAACTCAGACCTGGTGGATATCAGAGCACCTATGAGTGACTTGCTGGTCTCAAATATTGATTATTTTACTCTCTTAAAAAAGGGGCTGAGGGGACAGAAATAAAGAAGTGAAAGCAGTGCCTAAGAAAAACTACAGATTCTGAAGCATATTCTTGTGAAGAATGTTCAGGTCATGGATGCAGATTGACCTTTGCAGAAAAAGCTTAAATAATTCTGCAATTCAGAACAATTTTTTCAGTACAAAACTACAGATTTCTAGTTTCTGCTTAACTGTGTAAAAATACTGTGAGTTCTGCCAAGATATTCCAAGTTCCTAGAGTTCAACAGAAATTTAGCGTGTATTTTAACAGGTTAGTTGAGTGAGTAAGGCTGCAAGATGCCAAGAAGTCACAGTTAGAAAATAAGCAGGATCACAACGCGTCTGTTTAAAAAAAAAATCATAGTGAATTCCCTCCTTTTTGGACTGGTATTTCAAACCCTAGGGCCCATAAGTGAATTGCTTTTGTAATAAATCTTACATAAGCTGGGCTACAGTAGTGACTCAAACTCCTCTGACAGTACAAGCTGCAAAATGAGAATAGAACTTTACCATCAGAAAAGCAGTATCCTATCACATGAAGGTCATCCTTCCTCCAAGAGTGTCAACAAGCACTTCTAAGGTAAAACTCTTCTAACTGTCAACTATTTTTGGCCTAGGGATGTCATGACTTGGATGGTATTTCTATAAATTTAGCATCCCTTTACAGCCATCTCTCCCATTAACTAATTTCTTTAATTTATCCCAACTGTAGCATCACAGCTTCTTCGATGGGGGTTCAACCACTCACTGACTTGCTGCATAGGAGACCCCGGCCACCTGTTTGTGCTGAAACTGGCTCTTACCACCTCCACCTGCTATGAGAGCACAAACACTTGATCCCAGTTTCCTCCCTTCCCTTGGTTTCATGCATCAGACCAAACCCACTGAATACTCTCAGTTTATGGTCCTTGCCTATGTAACTCAGGAACCATAGACAGCAGCTCGGGGACTGCGAGGGAAGGAGGCCCTGCTGTGTCAGGGCTGTACACCAACCCCTGCCCACATGCTGCAACCCCAGCACAGTAACTGCTTTTCACAGCCCTTGGGAGCAATCCTTCCTTCATCAGAAGCCCTGATTATTCGATGTATTTATAATTAACTTCTGACCCATTACTCTTGATTTTGGTTTTCAGAGTGCTTTCTGACCCATGAAATACAAATAAACCTGGGCTGCTTATCACAGAAGTCAACCATATTTTCTAATTTCTAATTATAAGACAGCTGTTAAACACGTATTTGATCAAGCTGCAGATCTGCATCCCTTTGTGTATGTGGGAGCTTTGATTTAAAGAGGAATTTAGACCAAAGTAAGTATGCTAGTCATATTATTCCCCAATAAATAACTGATGAATTCAGAATAGGCTGATGCAAAAATAAGTTTTACGTACCTGCTAGTGGCCTTGCAAATATACATATGAGCTATTTCTTCTTATTCATGTATACCATTCAAATGGCTACAAATCACATCACTGCTTACTCAGAAAAAAACAAGCCCTGCCCACCCACAGCACTTACAAGCCAAATACATTCCATTATACAAGAGTGTAATTTCAACAATTATTGTTAATGGGGAGCAAGAAAAATAAATGTCAAAGTGGGCTGTGTACCCAGAGAAATAATCTACCCCCCTGCAGTCTGTCTCTTCTTTAAGTTCATACCATGATTAACAACCAGCCTTACACTTTCCAGGAAGACGCTATTCATTGTCTTCCATTTGTAATTCCAGTGGTTTGTTTGTTGTTAAGCAATAAAATACCATGATAACATGACCCCAGCAGATACAATTATTGTTATCTATAATTAAGAAAGAAGTTCCGGTGTGGGAAGATAGGGACAGGCGGTTGGAAGATTACGTGCTGTACGGAAAGATAGGATCCCCCTCCCTATAGTTTGCTACTCAAGCAGACGGAAATGATGTAGCCCCAGACTATACAATGCTGCGCAACTCAGAAATAAACGCCATTTTACCGTCCACCACATTGGTGTCTGTGAGTGACTGGCCCGAGCAGTCTGAGGTGGCTGCCATGCCGTTCCCGAACCAGGTTGTCACGCCTTGGTAGAGGCAACATTCCAGTGAGTAAAAATGAACACTTAATGAACAAATCACTCCAACATTGCCTGGTTTTCCCAACAGTCTCGGTTGAGTTGTAGGAGCTGCAGTGATAAACATTCTCATGACTTCTTGGTAGGAACCATAGTGACAGGCCAGTATCTAAAAATTTCCTTGATTTCAGGACCCATGAGGAAGTCCCAGATTCCTAGAGGCCAAAAACAACAGAAAGAACACTGAAAACATTTGCTCACTCAAATGATCATTTGCTTGTCTCCAGCACTGTAAGTGAAAATGAAAATTGCCATTTGACTAAAGGTATGAAAGAAACCAAATGCACCATTAACACTTTCAAGCTTTCAAAGTTCAGCTTCAAACTACCAGATTTTAGGAATACCTAAGAAAATGGATAAGAACAGGAAAGACTGGGAATAAAACTGAAATGACAGAGTGGTAGGTACAGTAAAGGTTGTTTTAATACACCAGATATTTTCTCTGTTAGATGTATTTTAGAAGGCACTAATAGAATCCTTCTGATTCTGGCCTGCAATTTTGTATTAATTATGGGGGGGAGAAGAATTTAATCAGTAATTTGGTTGAAGTATGACAGGTGGTACATGTTCACCAGCTGAATACTTTTTGCCTGTTAGGGAGAAAGCTCCTTTGTCTTTCATCAAAAGACTGGCCAGGGAAGGGTAGTCAACACTCCAGCTAAATACTTTCCAGCAGTCCTGCCACATACCCAAGAAAGACCTGTGAAATGGCACACTGGGACAATTGCTATCTTGCTATTATTTAATATTAATATGTTTGACCCTAACTATTGAAGTAGCTGAAGGCGACTTATGTTACACTAAAGAATAAAATAGATCTGAAAATTTAGCATGCTCTATCAATGATCAGTATTTTAGAAATTCTTGTGTAAAATAGAACTTTTCCAACACTGTTCTACAGAGTTGGATGGATACAATGTCTATGAAGGCACACTGCTAATAAAAAAAATGTTTCTTTAAAAAAATTAATAAACTGATAATCTTTTACTCACCAATAAAAAACCCTCATGCATTATTAAGAAGTTATAAAATTATGATGTCCTGTTGTCTCTGAAATTTACACAAACCAGTAAATCCTTTAAAACATCTCTCAGAGATGATGAAAAAGAGGCTGGGGGCTTCTGCAAAATAAAATTACACAACACTTCATCTATTGCAAGAAGCCTTGATTTAACCCCTCAATAGCAACTGAGACAATGCAAACACTTTGTATAAAACATTAACTTACTGATTCTAAGCTGTTAAGACTTTAAAATCCATTCCCCCTTCCTTTTTTCCCCCCCTCATCTTAGTTATTCCCAAGCCAAGAGATTTTCTTGACTGTAATGCTTCAATTCTCAGCTGTCATCTTAAAGTTTTATTTTTATTGAGAAAAATAGGAAAGCATTTCCATGCTGGTTGGTTTTTTTAATGACTCTTCCTGAAGTAGCTTCTCTCCTCACCAACCCTACTTGGTTTCAATATAGGAAAATATTACCTCTCCTGATGACTTCTTTTCCTCTTTCTCAGTATCAATATTATTAATTATGAGCCTTGAAATTTTAGCAGTTGTCATATGCCACAAGGCCACATAAACTATGATAAATGTGTGTCTCCAAAAGCATTTGCTTTGCCCTACCTGGCTGATACACCTCAATACTCACAGTAACAAGGAACTATTGTGGAACATGCATTTATTTTTAAAGTGCAAGAGGCACTTTTATTGAGGTAACTTATATTAAAAAATATTTGACCTGTATTGTGCTCATAATTAAGATCATTTCAGTTAGCATTTGAGTGCTACGTTAACTGGCAGTTCTAGAAACATAAAAATTTGAAACTACCTATACTAAGAACATCAAAAATATGAAGAAAGTCTTAGAAAATTCAAAGTTCCAAAAGATATGGGGAGTGGGTATATAAATACACAGAGCAGCAGCTTTTACAGCAGAAATAGTTACTTCAAAGTCAAAACATGCTTCTGATTGTAGTATTACTCCAATACAACTCTGACTTACTATTTCAACACAAACATTTTGCAAAGTCAAATCACTTATGCAGGAATCTGCTCTCATAGTTTTACTCATTCTTCTCTATTCAAATTTCAAATCAGTCCCCACCTTTCTCCATAGGATGTGGCTTTCAGGGAGCGAGCACAAGGCAGTTTGAGGGGGACGTTTTCTGCAGACAGAGCTGCAGGAGCTGACTGGTGCTGCACTCACATTAAAAGCCCTTAGAGGGCAAAGTCTTCCAAGAGGCAAATAGGATGAACAGCCCCATCTAGAGAGGACAGAACAACACCACCCATACATAACCATGGCCATTCACATTTTGTTCACAATCCAAGTGTTCTGAACAGACACACTATATCCCAAACTCCCTGCTGCAGGGTGCATGTGTTCAGTGCAGCAGAAATGAGGCTCTTCCACACCCTGACTCACCATGAGCTTACCCTCAGAGACAGCAGGCCTTTGTCATCCTCTGCCAGGTACCAATAGGTAGTAAAGCTAGAAGTTTGTGCTAGTCAGATCAGATGTGCAACGAGGCATGGTATGTACCTGCCACAGCAGTATCAGCAAAAATCCTCACTGTAAATAGTTACAGTAATAAAATTGGTTCTACTACTACAACTACTATGGGTTCATTTTGATCTTGGATAATCCTACACCTTTAAAGAAGCACTAGAACTTTTCAACATCTTCACCAAAATTCAAAGAAATGCTGCACTACTTCATGCCCCTGTGTCCATCTGTTTGCATAATTTTATTTCTGGCTATCTTACCTTGTTCTCTAAGGCTTGTAGCTGCTCTTCCAGGTCCCAGTCCAGAACACCTGTACTTAAAACAGGTAAGTAGAGGTAGGTACTCCTTGCTTCTCCCTCACTTGTGAAATCTGTAGTGATTGCTACAGGCAGCCCAAGCAGCACTTTGAAGTAGCATTCTCACACCTCTTCTCATCCTCTACACCAGCCTTTCAAAAGCAGCACTTAAACCAAAGGTTTACCTTGTCCTCTTCCTTCTCTCTATGCCCCTCGTGCTTTGTTCCTCCTTTGTTCTCAGCCCAGCTCCTCTGAAACATTGCCAGCTGTGGCCGGATGGGCTGTGCATGTTCCACAGGTGGATCTCATCTGCTGCTCAGGATGATAAGGCCACACCAGGCTTTGGGGCAAGGAGGCTGCCTGTCCTTCCTCAGGTGGTCCACATTAGCTGCTCCACATAGTGGGATCTCAGGAGCTGCAGGTTTTGCAATTTGCATACAAAGATCTGATCCGTCAGACAATGCTGTGTAGCCATTTGCCTTCAAAAAGTCAGTGCTACATTAAATAATGCTGGCATGTTTTTCTTTTGTTTCAATATTCCTTTCTGTCAATCAGAAGCTTGATATCAAACAACTGAGAAGCACTTCTTGTGTCTGTAGGTGAAGTGGAGGAACTTCTGTTTACTATAAGTGGGCAAGCACCAGGTCTGGGAAGGGCAACACACCTTCTCTTACAGCCTAGGGAGAGCCGAGGCATAGTCACATTCTGAGGTAAACCAGAGCAACTTCAGTAAAGCCAGCCCATTTTTACAGGTAGAGGACATGACCCACTGGATTCTCTGAAGAAGCGTTTGGCTGTTCAGAATTTGCTTATTGATGGCTCTTCGAGGGACACACTTTTATGTATGATGAGCTCTTGTATTGTTATGGAATACTGAGAAATTTCAATCCAGTAACTTTTCCTAGAAAAAGAGAAAGAAAAATACATCAGCTAGAATCTAAAGAACTCTACACAATGTGCTCTTACTCTGAGCTGTTTGGGGTTCTTTATGGGCTATACTGTCATATGGCACAGTCCTCACTGACGACAGCACTGTGAAATTCTGGGAGTAGCAGTTTGCAAAGCACCACAACGTGCTTTAATCCAACTATAGCACATAAGTAATGACCATTTCAATTTCACAGCCATTTACATGATATGTATCAAGTAAAACAGCCTGGCTTTCCATTATTGTTCCTAGTAGCTCACACTATGAATAAGAAGTTGTATTGCAGTGACCAAGCTCTACAATTCTCAGACCCCAGCCACACTTTATCACAATGGTTTCCACAACTGTTTCTAACCATTCTTTGCTTGGCTACTGAAATGCTCCTGGATATCCTTTGGTGAGGAAGTAATTTGGGACGGCCGAAAGGACTGCTTGAGAAAGCTGTCTTCGTCACCAAAAACTAAAGCTTCTTATTAATTCCTGTCCTGCACATGCATTCCTAACCTTTGAAATCTCATCTGCTTGTATTGCTGGTATTTCTCTCAAATTGCTACACTCAAGCACTTTTTCTGCCAAACTTACATAGGTCAGGCTTTTATACTATTAACAACTTAAAGTATCATCTAGACAAATTTCTAATATAATAAATGCTTATGATCTCTCTGGTTCCAGTTCCCCTGGTTCTGCACACTTGTACAGAGCATTTTAGAAATTAAATATTTCTGTGATATGACTTGATACAAGACCACCACCAATACTAGACTGAACAGGAATGTTAAATCAGCTCTCTTCCATCTAATCTTGCCTCAGAGTCTGGGTTTCTTGGAGCCGGGGCAGTGGTAAGGCATTAACATTATAACCATGCAGGAGCAGGTCTGCTGGCAGCACTCATGACCCTATGGAGGACCCACGGTGGAGCAGGCTGTTCCTGAAGGACTGCATCTTGTGGAAGGAATCCATGATGGAGCAGGGCAAGAATGTGAGGAATCCTCCCCCTGAGGAGGAAGGAGCAGCAGAAATTTTTGAAGCACTGACCATGTCCTCATTTCCATCCCCTTGTGCCACTGTGGGGAAGAAGGTAGAGGAAGGAGAAGGGGAGCTAAGCCTGGGAAAAAGGGTGGGGTGAACGAAAGGTACTTTAAGACTTAATTTTACTTCTCATTCCTACTCTGATTTAAACTAATTGTCCCAAGCTGAGTCTGTTTTGCATAGGATGGTAGCAGGAGCCTTTGATTGCATTTTCTTATCCTGTACAGCTGAGGAGGGCAGTGACAGAGGAGCTCTGGGGGCCACCTGGTGTCCAGTCTGGGTCAACCCCCCACAATTGGATACACTGAATTACTGCATCCTGGATGAAAGAAAGGTAAATGTATTGCTGTAGTAAGTTCACATAATATAGGAAGCTTGACAGAAGTCAAACACTTCATTTCTGATTCAAGAAAAAAAGGAAAATCTATTTAACATCACCAGCTAGATAATGAAACATATCCTTCTACAGAAGTCATTAAAGAGAGATTCACATCAGAAAAATTAAGAAGTTACTGTTTTATATGGCCAGAAAATAATTTTCGGTTGGTTTAGAATAAAAGACTATTAAGCTTACTGATAACATACTGCAAACAAGTGAAACAGAGTGGAAATTTAACAGGGTAGAAATCATTTTGGATTTAGGTGAAATGTGCCATTTTGAATTATTTGGTCTGTAGCTTGCTTGCATAGATGAAGTATGCTGTTTTAACTTGTTTAGTCTGTTAACTCTGCTGTGCTCCAGACTGCCTGTGCTCGCAAAACTGCCTCAGCCAAGGAAAAAGAATGAAAACTTTCAAGCTAAAAGGGAGATAAGGGGGGCCCCTTGAACTTTGAAACAAAGACGATAGCCAAAGCTGAGGCTGCAAGAGATGGACAGGGTGACCAGAGAATTCTCTCTGTACAAGGAGTGATAAGAACTAGTTGCAAGTTGTAATGCGAAACCAGTAAAATGAATATGCATGAACCTATCGTGAAACTCTATGCATATGTACAAGTAAGGGTTATTAAAAAAGGTTCTGGAATTCTCAGGGGTGAGCATGTCCTTTGGGGGGAACGATCCCCAATGCACCCAGCATTGGAATAAACAAACCGGCTTTACAACTTTTACAAGTTGTGGAGTTAATTTTTTTCCACAAATCACAAGAAGCAAGAAATACATCCCAGTTATCAAATTAATTACCATTATATACTTCAATATGGAGCCTTGACAGTGATTTACCAAATCTTCCCATCAAAGTGTAGTTCTGTATTGGTATTTAACACTAGAGGCAAACTCCATCTTTGCATATGTGTTATCTGCTGATTTTCTAGTCATAGTTTTCTCCCAGAGTGTTTTTTGGTGGCAGTCTGACCAAAAAAAAGAAAAGAAGAATAAAAAGGCAGTGTCAGGTGTTTGAATCAGCGATGTGCTCTGGATAGTTTTAGCTGAACTTTTCTATGTGTGGTCTGACAGTCCCCACCTCAGGGAGCCCTGTAGGGCTTCCCAACTTTCTTCTCTGGGGAAGCACACAGCTTTAGCCATGTTTCTGCTTGCCTCAGCCGTGGTACAGGGCTTTGGAGTATGTGTTCACAGCAGGGCAGTGCACACACACAGTGCACACGCAGTGCACGCAGACAGTGTGCACACAAAGAGCACACAGTGCACACGGGCTTGTGGCAGCTCTGCCTTTCCCAAGGTAGCACCACAAACATTCCGCTGCCCTTTCAGGCTGCTTTTAGTTCCTGCTTACATAAAACTCCATTAAGTAGCACATTCTAAAAGGAAAGTAACTGACTTAATAAACAACAACAAACCACAACCCTTTAAAATTGTAGAATCCTAGAATACCTTTATCTTTGTGTTCCAACCATTCTGTATTCTTCCCAGCCTGGAGAAGGCATATGCAGGCACCACAGTAACATCCAAGAGCTACTGACTGTGTGTAAAACATGCTACACACTGTGATTCCTCACAGGACAAACAAACAACTGAAACTGCATGGAACCAAGCTGGAATTGCTGGTTTTGGGTTGAAAAGCATGTTCAGCATATGGCTACTAAAATTTTTCCAGGACAGTCTTAATGTAAAGGATGAGAACAGCAATTATCACTAGGAGACAAGTGTTCTGGTTTGAGAAAGCGAGACCAGCGGGGCACCCCAAGTCAGAAATACAATTTATTAGAAAAAGGGAAAAATGAAATAAAAAGGAAACAAAATACATGCAATAAGAAAAACCACTGACAAAGTCAGAATACAACCTGACACCCTATGGTGATACCAGTCTGAGCAGACTGGTCCTGTTGAAGCAGTGATCCTATAGCAGAATGGGTTTGACGATCCAGCAGTAGCTCTTACCCTCTGGAAGTCCAGTAGGCAAGCGCTGCTGCGGTGTTCAGAGTCCCAGCTTATATCCAGGTTAGAATGCTTTGTTCCCCCCTCTGGGCAGAGCATCTCACAATGGGATGTGAAAAGGCTTGATGGGCCATTTACAGAAGATTTATCCCCTTTGTGGAAGAGACAATGGAAGCTGCTTTTGGATAGTTTCTTATCAGCTGGCTAATCAACAGAATATCTCCCATCCCAGTTCTAACGGATGGTAATAGAATACATTTGGTTACATCTTGCTTTGCAGCTCATGACAACAAGTTAAATAGCAGTAAAATATGTGACAATTCTTAGTAAGAAATGGAGCTGAGACACTCTCAAATTCCAAAGTTTGCTGATGAAGTATTTACTTTTTGTAAAAGCAGTGAGTTCAAGCAAAAATGTGTACTTAGCATTAACACGACGCTATATCTGTAATCCCAAATCTCAACAGCTATTCGAACATTCAGTTACCAAACTGGAAGCCAGATAGCAAGTCTGTGATAAACAGGAAAGTACTGGCATCTATATAAATAAGAACACAAACCAGCACAACAAAACAAAGCTGTCCTAGCACAAAAGAGTAAGGCTGGATGAGGCAGTTCCCACAGCACACAAATATAAGGCAGTCTGACACACAGACAAGCCTATTTATCATGCTGCCTCCTAAGTCTACTTACATTTAAACATCACTCCTTTGAATCTATTTTTTCCATTTATAGATGCACCTGCAGCAGAATTAGAGGTACTAAAAATTAGTTTCTAAGAGCATATTTTTAACTGTTCATTTCCCTTTGAATTTTGATTTGAAGAGGTAAATGACAGACTTCTCTAAGTGAAAATGAACCCAAAAACTCTTTATGAAACCCTTAAAAAGAAATACTTAACTATTGCTTTTAGCCAGCTAACTCCTACTGCTGTGCTTTTAACCAGTCAGAAAAGGATCAGAGTTAGGTTTTGCAGTTCTTTTTTTTACACCTCCAAGGTTCTGCATATAAAAAATGTAGTTCTAGATGCTGATGTAAGGTGGAAGAGATATTAAACTCGACAGAGTGGAATTACGGACTAAATACTTTTGTGTAAAAAATATGAGAGACATTTAAAGGAGAAAGAAGAAAGGGGAAGAACTGTCAGCTAAATATTCTATGAAAATATACCAGTGTTTTTATACTAATATCAGCTGTGAGATAGTGATTGACAAAGATGCTGGTGCACTGGATCAGTCCTGATGGATTGCTGAACTTGCATCAGGTCTCTGCATCTGCTACTCCTGAATTCCACAAGACTTCCAGTAGCCAACTTGTGACTTCAGCCCAGCTCAAGCTACAGTTCCTAAATTCCATATATGCATGAAACACCAAGAAGAAGTTTTATGGAATTTTTCTTTATCACAGAACTTTGCTCCATAAGGTGACCATAGCAAGCTGTGCACAGCCAGAAGTGTTATGGTGACATGAGACAGTAGAAGAGTAAAAAGTTCATAAAAAATTATAACTTAGCTTAAAAGTTAGAAGCAGCTTATCTGCTGGTGGGGGTAAAACTCTGACAGTGCCACAAATAACAGTTATAGATCTGGCCTCAAAACTCTAGTGTTTACCCACTGGAAGTCTTTCTTTGTAATGATGGACATGCATTAAAATGTTATCTCTATGTTATATGCGTATATAGTTGCATGTACTCATTATTTTATCACTGCCTCTTTGCTACCATACCGCAAAAGCAAATTGTTTTCTTAACTCTAAATTATAATAAATTTTGTAATTTACTGCTACAGTGAACACACAGTGGGCATTAACCTAATTTTGAATTTTAGAAGCAAAATGTTTTACTTCAAGTAGCAACTTCCTGAACAAAACAAAAAAAAAAACTTTTGTTGAGGTTGTTTTCTTCAACAATTCACCCCAAGCCTGTTTTCTGTATTTTTACATAATTTTAGGTAATTTCCTTAAAATTGTTAATCCTATTTCTTGTAACAGCATATAAAAACACCATGTTTTTATCATGACACCTCATTAAATTTTAATTTCTTACTGAAATTTTGTATGTAATGTAACAAACAGTTTTATCTTTTGGCTAGAAGTCAAAGAATATTTCAGTGGAACAGATCAGATGGTTACTAAGTAAAGTCCTTCCTAATGGACTTACTGGGTCAGCTTACCACTGATCAAGTACATAATAATAATAAAATTATTATTTCATTGAAAACCATGCAACTCCAAGTATATATTAAAGCCCTTCTAAAAATTATTTGAGAGGTTTGGTAATCTAAATTTCCATTGTCTTTTTAATAGGGTTCAACATTCTTAAATGTGAAGATGTGTTGAGAAAGCATCTACTATAAACTGCACTGTTTTTACTAGTTCTGGGGAAATAGTTTATTCATATTTTAGTATGTTGTTGTTTAAAATGTTCTTTTTTTTCTCAAGTTAGAACAAGAATTATATGGAAAACAGAGGTATTGTGCTATGCACTTAATGAACAGAGAATCAAAGAATGGCCCTGATCTGAGGACTATAATACAGCTTGTAAGTCAATGTTACACAGGAGACTGAGGTCTGGGTTCAGGTCTATGGCCTTAGCAGCAAATTTTGTTAACGTAGTTCCAATTCTTACTGGAACTGTTAGAAACTCAAAGGACTAATTTCATAAATGTGGTCAAATTCATATCTAGTGAAAAACTATTGAATAGATTTATTAATCAACATTAATTTGCTGAACACATTCAGAAATTATCTTCACAAACAGATTCTTTAAAAACACTTGTGAAATTAAATGCTATTCTGTTCCTCACTGAATAGTTTAGATAACAAGAACAGTGGGAATTTTGATATACATATTTTATAGTTCGCTCAGATCCTGCTCAGGCTACTTGTGAGAATTCACATGAGAGAAAATGATTCCCCAGATACAAATGAACAGTAAATACAGAATTATTTCAAAGCGCTTCACATTAATTAGTTTAAAAGTGCAAATGAATATTCACAGAAATAAACTGAGTGATTTGCTCAATGCTTTTTCCCAAAGACTTTGCACACAGATAACTCTAATATCTGTATACGGGCAAGAAAAAGTCAGTGCTTTTCTGCATGGGCCAAGGGGAGCTTGGCAGGCTGTGCCATGTTTCCATCTTACACAATGCCTGCAGGTGTGATCTTGAGGGAGTTTTCATTGGTGGCAAAATTACCTGAAGAACTTGGGGAGGCCTGGAAATGACACTGGGAAGTGAATACTGCTGTAAGTTACAGATACAGTATAATTTTAGTGTATTATGCAAAGGTCCAACAATCTTCCTTTGCCTGCATCACCCTGAGCTCATTGCAAAAGCAGAGGCAATGCTCTGCACTGCTCTGCTGTTCCTCAGCACTTGTGCAGGTAAAGAAGGTCCTTCCTAGAAGGTTTCACCCTTTATCCAAGGTGTCTGCTGGCTGGCAGCACGATCTTTAAAGGTGAGCTACAGGAAACATCACCAGCAGGCCTTGGAACTGACTGAGACTGGTTCTTAGTTGCTGAGGACTGATGCAGTGATCTGGTGCACATGTAGGTGTCTATATCCTACAGCCTGAGAAGTGAAAATTGCTACCTTCTTCAGCAGAATACTGCCCAGAGAGCCACCATTCCAAATAAGAAGTTTTGGATCAAAAAAATCAAAAATATTTTCTAGCCTTCATTCTTTTAAATGGGGAGAAGTTTCTGAAAAACTCATTTGCATCAAAGTGTATAGGAGATTCATTTTATAGCACCTGGATAAATAATGATAGGATTTCAAGACCCTGTGATGGTTTCTAAGCTAGGGGATGAGGAAGGAAGAATAGATTGAATATTCTCAAGAATTAGAAAGTATAGCCATAGACTAGGATATTAAAAGCCAGTCTTGCAGAATTTATAGACTGCCATTAGGATTTAAATCTGTCAGTCTATCCTTGAAAAGACATTTGACTGAAATTATGGGTTGTGGTGGTGTGTGGTTTTTTTTAACTTTGTTGTTGTTGTATTTCAAAAAGTTAATAATCTTATGTAAGTTAGTATAATGGTTTGCCCCATGTTACCCCTATTTCTTCCCCTCATGATGGTTTGACCCGAGTTGTTTTTCACCGAGTTTTCCCGCCACTCAGGATGCCCATCAACCTGCTCCTCCCTCCTTTCCCCTGTTTTTTGCTGAATCATTCCTGGTTGTTCTGCCCCTTTCCCTGTCAAACCGGCTTTCCCTGCCCAGCTTATTCCCGAAGTTTCTGTGTCAATTACCCTGCTCACTGTATATGATTTGTTGTGTGAGCTTTCTCCTGCCTTTGTGTTACCCTTACTGGTTAAGTTAAAGATGTTGTCAGCCCCTTTATGTTCCCTCACTGGTCACGGTATGTACCCACCTCCCTGAGGCAAAGGGTTCATAAGCCCTTGCTGAGCCCCTGCTTCTTGTCACTTCGTCCTGACCCCTTCAGAGAGCCGCTTTCCTCTGAGAGAATAGAGCTCTTTGGAATCTCAAGACGGAGTGTCCGGCTCCTCCGTTCTTTGCATCGGGATCCTCGTGGTGTTCTCCCAGCAGCTCCACCCACGCAGCTGCCCTCACCGCCACCCAAGAGAAGTCTCAAGGGAGACTTGGGGGCGGCCACTCCCGTGGCTCCCACCATCACACAAGGGCACGCTAGCGGGCACTTACTGCCTCGTGGGGGCAGGAGGAGACCACAATGGGTGGTGGATCTCTGTGTAGGATTAAAATCTTTCAGCTCTCTAGCAACTCTGTCTCACTGCTGAGGTATTTGATGCTGAGGACTGATGACAGCAGACCATTATTTACTCAGTGACAATTTCTGGAGCACGTGCTAAGAAAGTGCTAGGGCAGAGAAACAGAATAGTTTGAAAGAAAGCAAAACTGTAGGGAGGCTTCTCCCCTGGAAATCTGTTGGTCTATTGCTAATGGGCTCCACACAGGTAGAGAATGCTCTGCAGAGCGCAGTGCTTCAAGCACTTGGGAAGAAAATGGGTGCTCCCCCCACGGGGGGCACTGCTTCACCTGAAATGGGGACAGAAATTTGAAGGCAAAAGCGCCCTCTGGAAGCAGGGGCTGTGGATCTTGCTGTGATTTCAGAGCCATATCCACTTTGAAGAGTAACCCTGAATGTGTATGTTGAAGTTGTCTGATGCTGGAGACCTTTCTTATTCCTGCTGGAATTAGATTTGAACATGTCTTTAGCATTAAAAACATCGTTGGCAAGCATGAATGTTAGTGATGAAGTGGGAAGTAGTAGGAGACAGTAAAGGATTTCACTAGGAAGTCACAAGAGAAGCTCCACACTGCTCACACTGCTTGGCTTCTTTCTGTAACAGAAGCTGACACTACTAAAGAAGTCAGGATAGCTGAAGTAAAACTGTATACCCTCAGAGGCAGTAATTCCTATCAAAACTTTAACGGAAGGAACCTCAAGATGCCATGTTTAATATGAACATGCAAGCAGGCACAGGCTGGTAATACACAGCCATTAGAAATGAAAATTTTTCAGAGGACATCCTCTGAGGTTGCTAGTCTTTCTGATAATTATAGGAAGAATGTTCTGACAACACACTCCTGCAGTCAAGGCAGCACATGCTATCAGTGCTAAACAACACAATCTGAAGGAGTGCCCTTTTAACAAAGAGCAATTAGGGATTTATGTGGAGAAAGAAGATGTAGGACAAGATGAGAATGGCTTGAGATCACCAGTAAACACAGATTTGTCTTCTGCACTGATTTGGAACATTTGAGAATGTATTGTAGTGTAATTTTCAACAAGCAGATCCAAGGAGACTCATCATGGACTTGGTGACTGAAATTTCTTGCTGCATTTTTCTCCTGAATAAGTAACTCAGACTAGCTTCTGGGCCTTCTTTCCTGGTGCATTGGTTTCAGCTAATTTTCTTCTGAGCAGCTTGTCTAGCACTATGCTTTGGATTTGTGCTGGAAGCAGTGTTGGTAACACAGGGATGTTTTGGTCATTGCTGAGCAGAGCTCACACAGAGCCAAGGCCTCCTCTGGCCCTCACCTGACCCCACCAGTGAGGGGCTGGGAGGGGACACAGCCAGGACAGCTGACCCCAAGGGATATCCCAAGGGATATCCCAGACCATGTGGGGCCACGCTCAGCACACAGAGCTGGGGGGGAGGAGCAGAAGGAAGGAGGACATTCAGGGTGATGGAGTTTGTCTTCCCCAGTCACTGTCACACACGATGGGCCCTGCTCTCCTGGGGATGGATGAACACCTGCCCAGCCATGGGAAGTGGGGAATCAGTTCCTTGTTCTGCTTTCTTTGTGTGCACGGCTTTTGCTTTATCTGTTAAAATTACTTTCTCAACCCACAAGTTTTCTCCCTTCTGCCCTTCCAATTCCCCCCCCTGTCCTGCTGGGGGCAAGTTAATGGGTGGCTGTGTGGGGCTCAGCTGCCTGCTGGATTTTGCCCCTAACACTTGGAAAGCTTCTGTCTTTGAGCTGTTAACCTCCTGTCCAAGGAGCTTCACAATAGCTTTTGTCCACACACATTTGTGCATCTTAGATGACTGAATGGAAACCTGCATTCTTGTGCTGCTATCAATATTTAAATATTTAGATCTTAAAAGCTGCAAATGGCTCAGGAGCTGAGAAACACACTCCTTGTCACTCCTCATGTCACATACAGGGTACACAGGCTGGTACTGCAGAGGTCTCACTAGTGCTGCCATTTTTCCCTCTGATATTGCAAATGTTACTGTCAGCTCTGTATTGACATGAAAGCAGCTCCAGGGGCCATGACTGAATCCACCACAGCTAACCACAAAAAGATGATATGGCTGATTTTAAGGAAATACATTATGATGTAAATGAGCAGAAAAACCAGGAAAAAACACCCATCTAGTTTCCAAGATCTGAGCAGATAGTTCAAACAGAAGACAGATATTTTACTTTTCAGACATGCAACTGACAATCCCTCTCTCTCCTTCTTTTCATTGACTGCTGCCCCTGCTGTCCCAGTTTCTCTGAAAATGACCTAGTTTTCCGTAATAATCAGTATGTCATGATGACTTTGGAGATCCCCTAATGTCCTCACCTATGTATCACTGATAGCTTCTTGGAATGGCACCTCTGTAATACCTAACTTGTGCAGACAGACTTCCAGCAGACAGACTTTAGATTTTGATATACAGGTCACAATTCACAGTTTCAAAGCAAACTAGGTCTTACATGAAGATTCCCAAGTATCTCAATATCTTGCTGTATGCATAAAATACAGAGCAAAGGTAGATTCAGAAAAAAGCATCCTGATGGAAGGCTTACCCAAAGTAAAAATGAACAAATCTTGTCCTTCCCCGAGACACTACAGATGCACCTGTCCAGATATAGCTTAAGCCTCACAATAATAAATGAAGCACTGACAAAGGTGTAAACATCACCAATTACAGAAAGTATAGAAAGGGCATAAGTCTCAAATCCTGAGCTAGGTGGTGATCTTTGGGTTCAACATACTAGCTTTATTTCTTTTTCCTCTTTCACTTCAGATACTTCAGGAGGCGTTAAATATATCCAGGCTAAGGTCACTGCACAAGTACCTGAAAGGGAAATTGAAATGGTAACTGCTCAGCAGTGCTAATGGGTGACCAAAGAAATTACCTGGCACGGAAGGCAGAAAGGCCCAGCTGGCTGCAGGCTGGAATGCCAGAGGCCAAAGGACTCTGTAAGAGAGTGAAGTTTCCCTTGGTGCTGAGATAAGGAAAACCCACAGCATTGTTTTGTAGAAATCCTGGAAAGCCATGCCCAGGGGCCACCTTTGGGCAGCAGAGCTGGCACTGGGGATGGAAGCCATGCTGGGCTGACGCACCCCATACTAGTGCTCTCTGCACTGGCACTGCTCCAAGTGTTTATAAGGAATCAGACTGGGATGCATCTTGGCACACTCTCTCTAGAACCAGTAATGGTGGTAGGACCCTGTCCAGTGCACTTTAAAACCATATTTTAACAAAAAAATACACACTTAATTTGCCTCAAGGAGTACAATAAAAGTTCTTTATCATATTACTGAAATTAGGTTCCCACTGTGAGAGATTATTTTCAAATTTTAAATCTATTTGAACTTAGTTTGTTCTAACAAGAGATCTTAAATTACATAAAATATTTTTTAAAACTCAAATTACTATCCCCTTCTCCACTCCACAAAATCACTCTCACCTGAGGTGAGAGTTTTTCTCCCATTTTGCTGTCAGTTTGCATATACAAACTGACAGCAAAATGGGAGACAGATCTCTGTGATACAAAGCATTTAGCCTCCATTAAGCTCTGGAAAAAATGATAACCAGTTTTTAGTTATTATTACCTCCTTTAAAACTATTCTGTAATAGCATGTGCCATATTTCCTGGACATGGAACAAATGTTTCTGTGTGATTTGTTTGCACCACTGAAAGCCTGGCATCAGTAAGCTCCATTCCCCTGGGGACAGTTCGAGTTGACACATGAGTGCTGTGCAGGGAGCCCAGTAAAATACTGCACTGACTTTGAAAACCTTCAGGAAAATGAAATTACTCTAAAATAAGCACTGGTCTCTATCTATATTATCCTCCTAAAACTTCACCTTTTAATCTATTAAAACCACTCCTGTACATGTCACCCCAAAGGAACATGCAGAGCCAGAGGTTGCATGCACAAATTCTCTCCGTTATAGCACAGCCAGACCTGCATCTCAAGGACTGTGAGCTGTGGGAGCAGGCATCACCTACCATCCTCTTCCCAAGTCTGATTTATATTGACACTCCTCCCCCACAATGTCGGTGATTTGGTTTTGAACAATCCTTTCTTTTCCCTAAAGTTCTAGCTCCCCTATGTTTTACTGTTGTGAGAGTCTCACTGGTAGAAGTCTTGTCAGAAAGCTCCACAGAATTTTTCTACCTTTATTTTGACTAATAAATTATAGATTTTGATCTTGAGAATAAATAAAGATTAAGTCCCTTCGTTTCTTTTTCCCTCACACACCACTTCTAAAGACTATCATTTCTCCTTGGATTATCATGAATTTCAGTGCTCCTCAAAGAGAGATTCAGGCTGAAGCTGAGGGGTTTTTTAACAACTTGTTGGCAGCAGCTTTATTTAAACTCAGCACAGGTCACACACCTTGCATAACAACTGCCACATCACACCTGAAACCTGCTAGATAAGCCACAGCAGATCTGACAAAGAGCTACAACCCGAACTCAAACACTGCCGCGGGGGGAGAATTTCCCTCTTTTCTGGCTTTTCCAGCTCATTCTAACAGTGTAACTATTTTTGGCACTGAGAAACAAGAGCAGGCAATGACTGTATTCAGCAACTGTCCTTTCCTATAGTAAAACAGGTCAAACTTCCCAAGTTTGGGAACATTATTTAATTGTAATTTTATGTAATTTTATATGCAGAAATGGTAACTCACATACAGGAAAAGAGTGTGACAGTGTTAATCACCTCCAAAGGGGAAGTGTTTGCTGGCAGCCCTATGTAATTCTCATTTTGTATGATAATGCAAGCAGTGAAAGAGTATACAGAGTGATTTTCTATAAGCCAAACTTTCTAATTAATTCTGCATTGTGTCTACTGACATAATTTTATCAATGTCAATGCTGATTTTATGTCTGCTGACAGTCATTTATCAAACACAATGTTCTAAAGAGGTGGAAGGCCATCAGCATAAGAACTGCTTGAATTAAAAAACTAAAAGAAAAATAAAGGTATTCTTGATAATAACTAAGATTTGGAAGTCTTATTTGATTAATAAGAACTGGGAGAGCAGTTTCCTTCCTGGAATGCTACTGTGGGAAATAAACAAGAATGCATATGGAACAAATGCTGAGTATAGGGAATTCCATGTTATTTCAGCCATGGAAACACATAGTACAGAATCCATCTGTCCATCAGTCATATAATGGGCATATATACTATACAGCCAGCAAGGCATTTCCACAATTCAAGCTTTATTTACTTTAAGGAAGTGTGGGGAGATACAGAAGAATGATGCTCCCAGCAAGTCAGCTTCATCTGTTCCCTTAGCTGACAATGCCAAATTCATCAGTAACACCATCCTGTGTGGCTGTTGGAATGTATGTGCTCTTAGCATGGAGGCTTGGTCTACTGCAGCCACAGTATAATAAATGACTCTTCCTCAACCAAAATTGGCTTGCCCTGCACAGGAGATTTTATGAGCCAGAACTTTTTTTCCATGAATTCACAGTACAGAAATTATTGGGCATATTATCTGTCATAACAAACCTTGAGAGTGGCATACATTTTTTAAAGCTTTCAGCAGGTATTTGAATAATTTGCTTCAACAGTCAGACTTTCTGCTTCCTATCATTAGACTTTGGTCAGAGCCAGCCACTGTAATTCATTCACCATTCCCTACTTTTCCCACCTTTTTTCAACACAGAACGAGTGAGCACAAATCTAACAACCAAATTACTACTCCACAGTTTACCAGGTCATGGAGGAATTGGAATGTGTTGTTTTGACAGAGCAAAGCCCTACTCTATAAGCAAAACTCCTTTTTTGGGACAAGGCAAGATGTATCAATGCGGAGCATTACCTGTCCAAGCTGTAAGACTCTGTGGCTCTGACAGCAACACTTCTGGTAGGCTGGAACTTGCCAGGGAAAAGGGAAAAGGACTCAACAGCACTGTGGGCTTGGAAGGTGACACTGAACAAGGCCCTGTTACCTCTCTTGTTCTCCTTACATTCACAAACAGCCCCCCTCCCCCCACACATTCCAGTAAGACTCTCTAAAATCTATAAGTAAAAACAATGCTGTGATTTTATTTATTTATAAGCAGCTATTACATTTAAAACACAGGGAAGCTCTATGAGAAGCACATAAAATCATCCCACCAGAAGAGGTTTACTGCCGCAGACTAAGTTTGAACAAGTTTAGAAAGACAACTGTGAGGATTCACAGTAGATATTTTTCCTCTACATAATGAGATTTTTTGATTTGCTACTTATTTTTAAAAAGCTGTAACTAAATACCAAACATCTTTATTTCAATTAGTTTCTAAATAATATTTATAGTGTCTTCCTCCTCTGAAATTATGTTTTCTTTGTAGAAGTAAAGGATATACAAAACCAAGGCAACCCCACAATCCTTTCTTCATCTGCATCCTCACCTTTGAAACAATTCACTCAGAAAAGGATGAATAATATGAATCAAAATGAACTTGGAATAAATTCACTTCGATTGCACATTTGGAAGATCCTGATAAGTACTAATATATTGATCAAATTAGTGGAGGCAATGACATAGATATTCTCTTGGCAACCATGGCACTAGCAAAATCTTTAGAAAATTTAATTCAGTTCTTAATAAAACTTCACAACCCAAGACAAAAAGAGACTGAGAAAGAAAAAGAGAAGAGGAGAAGAAGATTATTTGCATTAATAACAGCGTAAGGATATTAATAAGGATGTATTGAGGCATTTCCTCCCCATAAGAAGCACCTTCAGAAACACAAAGCCATTCAGAAAGCACTTGTACCTTGCAAACTTCACAGGTCGTTTTCTGGGTTATTTGGAAACTCTTGATTTATTATTTTCAACGCTGAAATTATCCAGAGGAGTACTGAAATAGAGATTTTGGTGTTGACTTAAAATAACATTATGAATTGAGCATTTAAGGTATAGTCTGTGGAACTCTGGGTTGAAGTTTAACCTTTTTACTTAAGAAACCCCTGCCATGGTACAAAGGGCATAGGAAAATGCAAATTTCTAAGGATTCTTGCATAGAAAACAATACCAAGAGGAGATCAGGAGATACAAAAAGCCCAGATGAAGAAACCCCTCTGTCTCCAAGCTCATTAAGACCACGGAGTACCCAGATGAGGACCGAGGAACCAAAAAGCGCATGCGAGAGGAGAAAAAGGTTCAAAAGTTCATCCGGAGGAAGACTACAAAATCTTCAGCCTCAGAGACCCCCAGAGACCCCCGTGCGACCACCAGAGCCAACAAGGCATGGCCAGAAGGGCGTGGACCTGATTACCATACGAGGCAAGGACAGGCAGGGCCAGGGGTTGAATATGCATAACAAAGTTGTGCAATCTCTTACATATGGAATACCTTTGTGAATAAAGCTGTGGGACAGCCTGAGGCTCGGGGCACAAGTCCTTATGAGAGCTATCTCACTTGAGCCGGAGCTCCAATACATACCCACTTCATAACTAAACTTAGTTGTGGAGTCTATTTATTCTCCGCATTGCTTCAGTACAACCTGCCTTTCTCCCCTCTCACCAACAGCATTTTGGATGTTGGAAATGGTAACAAGTCAGCACTTTTTGTCTGATCACAGGCAGTTAAATCCCAACCAAGAACAAAATGCTGGAAGAGGCCTTGGTGTCTCACAGTAGGTGTGCACAGGTAACACTTAGGAAAACCTACTTCTACACAAATGGCAGCTCTAAGCCGGCGTTTTATCTTGGCAGCTCAGCTAAGCAGGTAGGTAGGTACCTTTCCATTGTTCTTAGAAGGTTTACGGGTCTCATTCCTTAGAGCTTTAAAAAGATCCCTCGGATCTCCTGTATTTACATGTGACTTCTGAGATGTGCTTGATCTGTGCAACATTACGCTGTAATAAATGTAAAAATATCATGCCATTGATTCCAATAAATACCTTTTCATCACTTCTAGAGGCTTTTTAATGTTTTGTTCTTTTTTGCTTGGTTCACTGTTTTTAAAGTTGTCTTTAAGATCCCAACCCATATTGCTTAGCAATGCCACTGCTTAACAGAGGTTTATTGCTAAGTATTTTTAGCTAGCACCTATCATTAAACAGGTGTTAAGATAGAGTTGAACTTGTTGGAATTAGCTGCTGGATAAATACTGAGACAACATAACTAAATCCATAAGAAACTGCCCTTCAGTACCTTACATGAACAACATCAATAAACCGCAAGCACCTTCTGTTAACTCAGAAGTCATATACAATCTTGAGTTATCTACATTTCATCGATTCATGCCCACAGATTACACTAAAGGCAAAACACCTAGAAGAGCATAAAAATGCAATACAGCACAAGAAACCTGAACTCCTAAAAACCCAGCTTGAGCAGTCACTTGATGTATAATATAAACCAACATACAAGGCTTGAGGTGGGAATGAAAGGTGAGGGAACATTATTGAGTTATTACAGGGAAACAGCTTGAGCTGTGCAACCTGGAATCCAAACAGCAGCATCCCCCTGCCTGCAAGAACCCAGGAAGGTCTAGAAGACACTCCATAAAGTACAGGAATCCATGTACCACTCTGGTTTTGCAAAATTTCACTGAGTATTTCAAACAGTCAATTTCCTTTAACAAAAGAATGATATCCAGGATGGCCTGAGAAAATTCATCCATCCCCTGGTTTCTAATGCCCTTTCCACAACCAGTCCTTACAACTCTTACCGTACAAATAACAAAACAAACGAGATCTTTTCTGCTTGCAGACAGGCTTAGAACATATTATGAACCTAATAAAGCCAATTAAAAACAGAAACAAAGAGGGGAAACATCTTCTAAACACTTGAGTGCAACCTCCTTACAGCCTTCTTCCTGGACTCACACCAATTGTTATTGCTGGGTCAGGGTTTAGATATCCAGCAGAAGGTCAGTGTTTAGATATCTCAGCAGGTACCAACACTGAGGCACTTCTGTTTCTGACATAAAGCAGCCACCAAACCATCCAGGACCAGTAAAAAGTTAGAGACTTCCTAGGTTATGCACCCCCAAAATGTGGTGTTTGGAAGTCTCAGTGATGGGCTTAGGTACTAAATGGCTTTTACAGGACTGACTCTTCATTTATTTAAAGCTAAACTAATGACGGAATTTCACATAAGTTAGCTCAGGCTTAATCTTCATGTATTGCACAAGGAAATCTTTAACGAGTACCATCATGAACTGTGAGACTTGTGTCTCATGCTGAACATCAGTCTGACAGAGCATGCTTTGAAGTCAGTAAAAAACCTGTCTTTGAAAGATCAAGAATTTTGCTTACTTGTGGCTGCCTGGGTTTTCTACTTGGTTTTTCATCTCTTTCCACTACTGTGAACAACACAGAAGAAAGAAAAACATTAAACTTGCCTCATAGGTTCAGTTTCTCAGACCTGTGATTTATAGGGGAGATGATGGATAGGAACCAAAAAGCAAACACAGAATGAAGTAAACATCCAGAATACATATGCTATGAGAAGAGAGGAACTCTTCTCTTGCTGGATGCTGCCATTTAATGTAGCTTTAAATTAACAGCCTGTTATTTAAGTAATTTAAAGCTTGATCCCTTCTATTATTTTTCTCCAAGGATTTAAAATATTGGAAGAAATCTGTTCCACAGTTTCTGAAGTTACAGAGAAAAGATGTACCTACCAGCAGAGGAAAGGAGAGAGGGTGGTTTCATAACCAGGCTATGTCAGTACAATAGCAGTTAATTTCACTTAAAACATCTTTCTCATCTTCTGTTTCTACTCTACTCCTGTCCTTGCAACACAAAAATTAGAGCAGCGAATGAAATGCAAAGCTCCTTCTGCCCTGGCAACACACTCTAGCTGACCTCAAAAGATGAATGGTGAGAAGCACTAAATACAGGGTCACACCCCAGAGAAGAGGTCATCATATGAGCTAAGGAGAAACCTGAGGTAGTTGCCAACATGGTAAAGAAAACCATTTTATATTCTCAGATAGGCAGCCAGGCTGAACTGCGCAGATCTGGTGTGTGTTCTGGTGTTATAATTCAGTACAGCCCACAAGTGCCAGCACCTGATAGAAGCAAATTCTAAGCCCTTGTGATGCCAAGGGCTGGAGCACTTGTCCTGTCTGGGTTTGCACTCTGGGACAAGAGGTGACTTCAGCCTCCCAGCACCTCCCAGCAGCCCCTTCAGTTCAGAGCAAAGGGGGAAAACACCTGCAGGAACAGCAGTAGAAAGGGGCATGAAAATGTGGTGGGCTGAACCTGAGACTGGGGAGAGGGGAGGGGAAGCATTTCTCTAAGGAATAAATTGCTTGGCTTTTTTTCTCAGTATATGGATCGCTAATTAAGTTTATGTTTGTATTTTGTTGCCAATAAATTAAGGAAAATTCCCTAAGTCAAGCCATCTTTGCCCTGACAAATATGCTATTTGATGAACTACATGCTTATCCTTATATTAAATTCAGATTAATTTTACAAGAACTACTCCCACAGGAAAACGATTTCTCTCAATACCAAGGTGCATTTCCTCCTGAACTAAGAATAAAAGGGTGTAATAGAAACCACAGCTGAGAGGTCTGAGGGTACCAACAAATTCCCTCATGCCAGCAAAATGACAAGAACTGATTCTTATGAACTATTACCAAGCTCACACTTACAAGAAATGAAACAATGAAACAATGAAACTCAGCACTGTCAAAGGTACGGTGACAGCCAGAAGAAAGGGTTTCAGTGATTCAGCCCTACTGTGCCCATTTCAGACAGCAATCAAAACAAATCTCATGTTTCATCTTCTTATGATGGGTTTTGAGAATTTCAGTTTCTGGCTTTTAGTAACAAAAATTGGCTTTCAGGTGGATCCCCACCTGCCTGATGCAGTATTTCTGATCACTTGTGTCAGGACCCAGGCTCGGCAGTCCTGTGACTGCTGTGGCATGATGAGCAGAACAGGCTCCAGCTCACACACAGTCCCTGAAGTTGGACCTTTGTCCCTGGGAAGGGATTCCACAGCCTACCTGGGAACCTGTCCATGTTTAGCTGTCCTCACATGAGAGGCCTTCTCCGGGCAGCTATGGCAGAACTTTTGTCTCCTCAGCACCATATGGCCATTCCTGTTCAGGGTGCAATGATAATGCAGATCTCCCACTTGAGTCACTTCTGAAAAATGGGACATCTTCCAGGATGGCTGACAAAAACCAGCCAAATCAATCCTTATGGGTATCACACTTAGACGCTCTGCATATTCTAAAAAATGTCAAATCCATGACATCTAATTGCAAAATAATGAGCTTTCCAGTTTAGACCAGGTCAATGTGGTTGCTGTGCTGTACAATCTGTACCTGGGGGTAGGAACAGGCACACAGAGGAGTGCAACGAGAGGCAAAGCAAGTGGCCGCACACATTCTGCTACTCTGACACTTTGCAATCAAGAATTAATTAGAAAAATCCATGCATGCTTATTAGCTGTTCTCCAGTTTATGGTTATTGACACACTCTCCTTCAGTAAGTAAACTGCAACTCTTAGGGCTTCTGAATTCAATTGAAAAGAAAAAAGAAAGAAGAAATATTTTCTAGAGAACTATCAGACGTTGTGTAACCAACATTGCTTAATCATTGTCTTTGTTTAAAAACAGTGCGATAAAATCACTATTAACACAAGTACTGGTGATCTACATTCCATTAGCCCATAAAACTTGATAAACTATCAATAGTTCAACTGCCATCAGCATTTTTGACTGCTTTATGATACAGATGAATTGAATAGGCTGAGCTTTAATTCCAGTTTTATAATAATGCTCCTGGTAAACTTGATCTGGCTTTCAAATCACTGCAGCAATGCAGCTGAAAAAAATTAAAACATATTTTACTGTGAAAGAGCATAAACAAATCATTACAAGCTACTAGCATTCATTTTATTTTATTTTTTTATGCAGGTCCTCTTTCTGTATCTTTAAATATTTCACTGATGATCTGCCTGCTAGAAACCAGGAGTGAGTAGAAAGTTAGGTCAGAAATCACTGTCTATGAACTTGCATAACTGACAGTCTAAGGACTGGCTGCATGCTAAAGACAAATCCATCATAGTGTACTTTTTATGGGGGGAGCTCTAAGCATCTTTCCTTTCACTGGTTCTGAAAATTAACACCATTAAATATTCCCCTGAGAAAGTGCCATCCATTTCCCAAGGGACAAATGCTGGGGAAGGGGAAAGAGATGGAATAATTCAGGAGACAATAAACTCAGCTGAGCAATGGCAGGTCGATTTACATACAAAATCCCTATGTCTTGTCACCTAATATAAGCTCCAACTATAATAAAAGCTCAATGTAGTAGCTGTGGGAAAGAGACTTTCACAATGAGCAGAACAGTCAGGAAAAAATGTCTAAAGGGGTTTATTAAGAACACATTGAAGAGAATTACCTTCCTAACAATGAGCAGCAAACCCAGGAGTTGAAGAAGTGAGATAATTTGTTCATAGGTCAGTGTAACAGTAGCACTCAAGGATTCCACACTACTGAACAAGTAAACACAGGGGAGAGAGACTGAGAGAAGCAAATTTAGGCTTTATACCAAAGAGAAAACAAAAGGGCAAATGGAAGGAGTTATTACTCTTACTTTAATGCTGGAGAACTGAGGCGTGGAGCATGAGTGCAGTCCAGGGGTAATGCTTTAACACCACTATAAGCCATTAAAAATTAATAATTGAAGACATTCCAGTGAATACACCAGCAGGACAAATGTACTCATCATTTGCATTTTCAGACAATCTAAACTGCACCTATGTTGATGCAATATTGTGTCCAATGCTTTCTATTTGTGCAGCTAGATCTTTATTTAAACACATAAAACACAGCCAAAACAATAAACCAAAAAATCACATTCTTCTTTCCTTGATTTTAATTAAGAAACTGTAGAGAACATCTCCCTTCAAAAATATCACCCTAACTGGTATGTGAGTGGTGACAGAAGGCTAATTTAAGTAAAAATAATAATGTGAGACAACTATGTAAATGCAATGCCCATAAAATGCCTCTTCTTTATTTTATCATTTCAGTAAGAACAGAGTCTCACTAAAAAAACAAACAAACAACATTTTTCTCTGCAGGAAAAGAGAGGTTTATTAGAAGATCAGAAGCATATTCTTTTTTCTTTTCATCACTGCTTTCCAGCACGGTATTATTAAAGACTTCATAAATTCGGGTTAGAAATTGAATAGTTCACTGAAGGTACTTAAGGCCAATTATTAATAATAACCTAAACCACACAAATATTATTGACATTAAAATTTAAGAAGTAATTTCAAACTACACCACCAAGTTGCATTGAAAGAAATCGTGATATTACAAGTTTCTTCTCTTTTTCAAACTTCTGTTGTTTGGCAGAGCAGACTAGAAACACAAATCATCATTCCATTCCTCCAGGAAATCTTTTATTCTAAGGATTTAAAATATTAATACATGACTAAATGAAGTGCATAAAAAGCCTGTCTCTTGTATCATTCTAAAGGGGAAAACACAGGAGTTAATTCAGCTGTCTATTAGTATTAATTTTAAATAATGTAGCTCTATTGAAGACAGTGGAATCATGGCACTGTAACAGCAGAGTTACACAGCAGGCAGCTCTTCAGGCTGAGTAGCACCCAACTCTGTTAGCACAATGACCAAAGAGAAGTATCTTAATAAAACACTCAGCTTGGAGCAGTGGTGCTGACTGACTGAGCCCAAGGATCGTGTCCTGTGTGTGACTGGAGGCAAGGTCCTGTTCCACACCACTGTCTTGGTTTGAAAGACA